>KZ107852.1:578284-685839 GCA_002116315.1 Epicoccum nigrum
TGAGTAACATACACGATGCACGTAGCACAGGCATCACTGTAGTAGTATGTAGTGTTATAGTAGAGAGAGTTCGTAAGTCAGTGTGCCATGCTCTCTCTCCATCCAACAGATCAGTGGCAGGCTCAGGGCGGAAATGGATCCCCCCCCCCCCCCCCCCCCTTCCCCGCGCCTTCTTTATCGCTCTCTCTCTCTCTCTCTCTCTCTCTCTTGTGGACACTGTCCTACTGCGTGTCTACACTCGGTGACTTCCTTGCGTTACAAGGCTCGCGACGAACAGTCCAGTCCAGCCCAACCCAAGCAAGTGCGATGGCTCATGAGCAGGGGGACTGACAATCAGCCTCACACGTCACGACAGCGCTCGCCATGTCCAACTCTAACGCTCGATGACTTCCTTCATTCCTACACAACGCATCTATCTATCTATCTATTTACACAACATCCCCGCACCTCCAAAAGCACACAGCCTCTAAGCACTCAGCCTCCACGCCCTCAACGGCAGCGCCTGGATGCGCATGACCGCGGGCTTGATGTAACCCCAGAAGGTCAGCACGCCGACGACGATGCACAGGATGTTGACGATGTAGTATCCGTCGGTGGTGACGTTGCAGACGCCGCCGCCGTTGAGGCAGCGGTGCTTTTCGTGCTCGAGGGCGCACGAGAAGGGCTGGGTGATGAGGGGCCCCTTTAGCAGATCGGCTTTGGGTGGGAGGGAGGGCGGCGAGCAAGTCGCCTGGGTGAAGAGGTCGACGGCTTTGAGGACGAAGAAGCGCGGGAAGGTGCCGCCGAGGTTGGAGACGCTGGGGGGTAGTGTTAGAGACATAGTTTAAGAAGAGTAAGAAGGGAGGGGGGGAGGAGGGCAGGAGGAGGGGACTTACGTAGCCAGCAGCGTCATGTACGTGCCGCCGATGACGGGGTCAGAGATCTTAGCGTGGAATGCGCTGACGGCGACGAACATGACCGTGTTCATGAACGTGGAGAGCACGTGCTCGGCGATGACGACGAGGAGGAACCCGCCTGTTGCGCCGCCGCTGGGGAAGATGGAGACGACAAACTGCGCGAAGCCGGCTGCGACGAGGCGGCCGACGAAGGACCAGCACCAGATGTGCATGGGCGGGTATGTCTGGCACCACTTGCCGATGTAGTAGCCCAGGAAGACTTCGACGGGGAAGTCGACGAGGATGACGAGGGAGAGCTCTTCTTGCTTGAGGCCCTTGTCCAGGAGCTTCAGGCTTGTGACTGCGTCGTTCGCCTGGAAACCGATCTTCGCGATCAAGTGGATGATGATGAAGGACTGGATGTTCTTGAGCTTCAGGATGCCCCACATTGATTGGTAGACTTCTTTGATGCTATCGGTGTTGCGGTCGCGGTCTTCGCGCTTCAAGAGTGCCAGGCCGAGAGTCACGATGAGATATGCCCAGCCCCAGAAAGTGAGGTAGCTGTCTAGCTCGAGAAGACCGGTATCGGCAGGTGCGGTAGATGGGCGGAACCATTTGTTTGCGAAGTCCTTCGAGTTGAAGGCAAGGAATACAGTGTATGAGAGAAATTGGCCAGCGGTTAGGCCGACAGTTTGGGCGGTCGAGGCGTATGCGAGGTTCTCCTTGGAGAGGAGCGTGAGGGCCCAGCCTATCTAGATTAGCATTTCCTCCCAGAGTTTCGGGGCGCGCAACTCACCATCCACGGCAATGTCCTGCGTTGCGCAGAGGAAGACCAAAGCAAACCACCACCAGGTGAAGGTCCACACGGCAGAGTCAGACTCGGCAGCATTTGACATGATCCTGTTGATGTTCCTTCCTAGCCAGATCATCGAGAAACCAGAAATGGTCTGGATGGGCAGAATCCAACTCTTTCTGCGGCCGACCTTGGGCGACCACCACGCATCTACAATGGGACTCCAAAGTAGCTTCAGCGAATAGGGGTATGCGGCCAGCGAGAAGACTCCAATGGCCGAGTATGAAACAACATTCTTGAGAAGGAAGGGCACAGAGCCATGCGCCAGGCCCATGGGAATGCCCTGAAGGAAGTATAGAAGCACAAGCAGCAGGAAGTTGCTCTGGTCCTTCTTCGACAGCTCGAAAAAGCCCTTCGAGGGCCCCTCCTCTGCATCCAGTGGCGGCACCTCGTCGTCGAGTGTGAAGGAATGGCTGCCCATCAGGCTCGCTGCCTGGCTGGAGGGTGAGGTGCTGTCGATGCTCGCATGCTTGCGGCGGTGCTCGAGGATGACGCCGTTCATGGTCGCGCTGCTGTTGGCATGTCCGTTGTTGCTGTCCTTGTGCAGCGAGTCTGTGGAGCTCTGGCGTGGTACAGAGCCGCGGTTCTTGGATCTTGAGGCGCGTTTGCTCATTTGGTGGAAGCTTGGGTACCCTGAAGCTCGGGGATTTCCGCGATTGGAACGAGCCGGGTAGACGGTTATGAAAGTGGAGTTCGAGATGTGATAGGCGTCAGGGTCGATGTCGATGCAGGGAAGCCGCAGTGGGGGTTTGAATGTTATGAAGGAGCGACTGGAAGAATCAAAGGTAGAGTGAAAAACAAAATGGTAGTCCGACGCAGGCAGTGCTGATACTATTACCGGTGCTGCAACCCCGGCACAACCGTGTCCTCTGAAAGGCGGCGGCGAGCCGCGATCCACACGTTAATCCTGGTCGGCACGTGCGGTCGCGTTTGGTCATCACCTCAATCAACACTGCCGTTGCAATGCATGTTTGCAACAACCTTCCGAAAACTCCACAATGGAGTCTGTCGACCAACTCGACGCTGACATCAGCGACCTGCACGACCGCATAGCCCTACTGAAAGCTCAGCGCGCCAACTTGTTCTCTGTGCTTCTCTCGCAGCCCCACCTCGCGACGCGTCTTGGTAGCGACGCGGCGGCCAAGCGCATCATCGACCAGCAGCTCAGACGCAACCTCGAGAATACGTACCGCGCCTGCGCAGGCGTGACTGCGTACAGGGTCAAGGACCCGGACCCATACGCTGCGCACAATGGGGACATACTCGGCATAAGCGTCGAGGTGCCTCTCAATGGTGGCTTCGTTGACACCTACCATGTTCTTCTGGCAGTTAGACAACATGAGGATACTGGACGGCTGCGGATTCACAGGCACACAATACCAGCGTGCATTTCACTCCAACAGCTAGCCAACAAATGGCTACCGCAGAGCACGAACGATGGAAATGGCATAAAGGCTTCGGAACAGGATCTCGTCAAATTCGGGCGCGCCCTACGGAGAGAGCTTGTCAGCTGGCACATGCGTCTCCAGATCATCCAGGACTTGAGGAGAGAAGCCAAGCTACCAGATGGCGACGAAGATAACGAGGATAATGGGGCAGCACTAGTTTCCGGCGGCAAGGTGCTGAACGCATTTGTTAGCGACGACAGCTCAGATGCTGAGGAAGACGACGGAGAATCTCCAATCCGCATCTTGGACATCGAAGCAGACGCAGCCGTCCGATCGGTCACAATCACTTGGTCTGATGGGCGCACGGCAGGATTAGTCGTCACTAAGGATGGCAGGGTCGATAAAGCCACTTGCAGAGCGAGAGGAGGTGCACGAGATGGCACGTCGAGCGCGAAAGCCATTGGACCCCTCAGCGGCTTGCTGCGCAGGCTCTCGTCTTAGGAGAAGCTGGTTGCTTCGGTGGTCTCACAGCAGGCGTTTGGTGATGTTCATGATACCCCATTTTTCGAGCTAGCAATGCAATTCCTCCAGGTATGAACTTTACGTTTCGTAAGGAACAGACCGGAAACAGTGCTTGCTCGTGAAGGAATGCTGATTCATCGAAATTCGACCGCACCAGTGAGGTGCTCACAAAGCCATCATCGGTGTTGTGCTGTTGCGAGGTCTGAGTCAAATCAAGGTAGGCAGCGTCATCTCGATGCAGTTGTTCGTATCCAAATCGGTAATGAGATCGATCATGTCTTGATGGGCAAAGCGAGCTTCTGTGAGAGGGACTAGACCTCAGACACTTTGTAAGAATCCCATGACTCGGATGCCGAGAGCTTCCAAGGTTCGCGATTTCACATCTCCAGCGGCGAGAGAAGTCCTTGCTCCACCAAACGGCCCTCAAACGTGGTGCAGGCTCACGGGGATTGTGCAAGCGTCGGAGAAGCCGGCAAAACGCTACCAAACCGCCCAATTGGCTTTGGCGAGCTCGCGTCAACTTGCACGTTCATGGCGCGCGTCTCTTGATCGGCGAAAGAGGCGGCGCTTCTTCCCGTCGCCCTGCCTCGAACGTCCATGCAGGTACCAGCGGCATATTCAAGTGCAGCAGCGGACAGCGCCACGTTGAATATGCATTGCGATGCACGCCGCAGAGCCGCAATGTAATGGAAGGGAAGGGTGGGTCACAATCTTTATCAGATCCCGCTTCCACCATGCGTGAGCTAAATGCAGATAAGTGGACACAGCATTGCGACATGAGATCTTACGAAGCAGACGTGCCTCGAACATGATGCCGAAGTCGCCGATGACGAGTTTTGTAACGGGCCGCTACACATGCTCGTGGCCTGACAGCACTGAGCACCGCCAATGCCTTTAATAGAGTGAGACGTCCCTCTTCTGCGATTCTTGATTATCGAATCGCAATACCATTGCGCTTGGCTTGATTCTGCTCCGAAGCCCGCCACACCGACACCCGATCGTGAGTACCCTATCTCTGGTCTAATCCGGATTGAGCCACGCGTTTTACTATGTTAGTATGCTGTCACAAAATATCCACTGATACCTTTCGAGCAGTTTCTTGTGTATTCCTTACCTGCAAACCTCATAAATCTTAACTGCTCGACACAGCAGCTGTTGTCTCCGACTCTCCAAGCGACTGTATTCTGACATCGGACCTCCGACCCATTGCACTACTTTCCCAGCTCTTAACTCCGATATGGCTTTCCCCACCTATACCCCCAAGGCTCGCGTGCAGAAGCCTGCGCCCGCCTTCTCTGGCACCGCCGTTGTCGATGGCACCTTTGAGGGTGAGTCTGTCCCCCATTGATGTTTCAATAAATGTTTATGGGCGAGCAATTCGCTGACGACTTCCAGACATCAGCCTCTCCCAGTACACCGCCAACAAGCAATGGCTGATCCTTGGCTTCGTCCCCATGGCCTGGACCTTCGTGTGCCCAACCGAGATCCTCGCCTTCAGCGACCGCGCTGCTGACTTCGAATCGCGCGGTGCGCGCGTCGTCTTCGCCTCAACCGACTCGGAGTACTCGCTGCTTGCATGGACCAACGCATCGAAGAAGGAGGGCGGCCTGGGCAAGATCAACATCCCGCTGCTGTCGGACAAGAACCACGCCATCAGCAAGGACTACGGCGTGCTAATCGAGGAGGAGGGCATTGCGCTGCGCGGCCTGTTCCTCATCGACCCCAACGGCGTCCTGAGGCAGATCACCATCAACGACCTGCCCGTCGGCCGCAGCGTCGACGAGGCCCTGCGTCTGATCGATGCCTTCCAGTTCACCGACAAGTACGGCGAGGTCTGCCCCGCCAACTGGAACCCCGGCATGGACACCATCAAGGCCACCCCCGAGGGCATCAAGGAGTACCACGGCCGCAACGGCGACGAGAAGATGAGCGACGCCAAGGTCAGTAACGGTGCTCACTAAGCTTGGTTTGTGGAACGTTTTCGTGCAACGCATGGGTGGAAGAGCGATCACTGTTTTGCATTACTTTTTTTGGGGCATTGCGCATGGCGCTAGTATAGACAGACTGCTTTGATGATGGCCAGGAGAGGTACTGCTGGATGCAGGTCTGAGATTGGCTGTTTATAGACCGTAGAAACGACATCAATAGACCCCAGACTTTTGCACACGCTTACTGTTACACATTTGGATAAGCTTATGGCAGACAGATGTCCACCCCCACGTTGCATGCGTGCATCACCTTTACTCCAGCTTTGGAGATGGTCCACTTAAAATAATATCTCCTGCGCTCACTCCTTCTCAGTGTGCTCCCAGCCTAGCACTTCCCTCGCCTTATCCGTCGTCCAAAACGCCTTGTTCCCCTCCAGACCCGGACGGATCTCAGCGTCAGGAAAGTACTTCTTAGCCAGCTCCTTGGACGGCGTCTCCTGGGTAGTATCAGGCGCATGGACATTGAAGACCTGCGCACCTTCAAAGTTATCTGCCTTCTCAACAGCCAACAGACACGCACGTGCTGTGGCCTCTGGGTGCACCCAGCCCCAAAGTTGGTCTGGGATCGAGTCAGCATTGCATCTTCTCTGCTTCGTTCAAACACCGAGGAACACTCACTGACAGCAGCCTCCTCCCAGTTCTCTTCATGCTCCTTCCTAACCTCCCCCTTCAGCGCCACCTCGTGAATCCGCATCAGCGCGATCTTCGTCCCAGGGAACCAATTCACAAACGCCTTGGCCTGTATTTCTGCCTCCTGTTTAGCCAAGGCGTAAGAATCCGTCGGGTTGGGCGGGTAGTCCTCATCGATAGGGAAGTAAGGGAAGCGCAGCGGCTGATTGGCATACGCCAGGCCGATGGCATTGACGCTGGACGCGTAGCAGATCTTCTTGATGCCGAGCTCGCCGCACGCGCGGAAGCCGTTGAAGGCGCTGTTGACATTGTTCGAGTGCACGGCGTGGTCTTCCTTGTCCACCGGGTTGGGGATCGCGGCCAGGTGGATGACGGCGTCGCAGCCCTGGAAGGCTTTCACGGTCGCTTTGTAGTCTGTTGCTGCGTCTGCGGTGCGCATCTCCGTGTTGGAGACGCCGAGTTCATTCCTTTGTTCTGTGCGGTTTACTTGCACTGTTGCGTACTCGGCTTTTGCACACAACTGGGGGCTATCAGGCAAAAGATGAAGGGATTTGCAATGGAAGCGATACCTTGACGACCTCTTGCCCTACGGTGCCGCGGGCTCCTGTGATGGCAATCTTCATTCTGCTGATTTGAGGTGCTGCAGATTGAGTTGTGTTTGATCTGGTTAAAAATTCCGGGGCGGTTTCCCGAAGACTGGAAGTGTGAGATGAGACTCTTTAGCTGTGGTTTCCGCATTTATATATTCACGATGCACCAATCGAGCGGTGACGTTACTATGAGGTGCTGTGGAGGACTTCTATGTCAGCGCAACGCAAGGGTTATTCATCATGGAATACGACCAATTTGGCTCTTCTGAGTGTGATGTCAATCTACATCAGTATTGGATTGGCTGAGGGATCCATAGTGCCCTGACAGCCGGATGAAGCTCTGGTTATAAGCCCTGTTCTTACTGCTTACATCCGTCAACAGCCTAGTGTCTCGAAAGAAGGCGCCATAGTTGAAAGCTGGCGGAACTGCGCGGCGCGCTCGTCGGCATTGCCCAACAAATGCACCACGCATGTGCAGCGCCATTTGTTATAACAGTAGATACTCCGAGCGGCAACCATTTGCCTCGCGATTGGATGTTCGGCAGAGACCGATTGGACGACACGACCGCGGCGGTGCGGCTGAAGCACATGCACATAATAACACACCACAGACACAAAGCACGTTGCAGATCAACTCATTATGTACTTACGAATTCTCACTCGGTCACATGCAAGCGGCAGTTTTGATGGCTTGCAGGATTGCTCACGTATGGTTGCGGCTCCTTCAAAGGCTCCACCCACTACTGAACTCACTTGTCAAAACGTCATGACTTAGTGAATTAGGATGCATGCGCCACTTGTGACAACCGCGTAAAGACGCGTCCTTACCACGCGGTGGTTCCTGGATCTAAGATCGTCACTTCCAATTCCTCCAAGATGGGCAAACAAGAGTTCGATTCACGCCCCAGCGTAATTGTTGTTGGTGCTGGCGCCGGTGGTGTTGCGACGGCCGCGCGCCTTGCCCAAGCCGGATGTAAAGTCACGCTTGTTGAGAAGAACGACTTCTCTGGCGGGCGGTGCAGTTTGATTCACCGTGACGGCTACGTACGTGATTCTGAGCGTCGAGATCGACCACAATGCTGACTGGTCACAGAGATTTGACCAAGGACCCAGTCTACTCTTATTACCTGACCTGTTCAGGGAGACATTTTCGGACCTTGGCACAACACTGGAAGATGAGGGTGTCCATCTGGTCAAATGCAATCCTAACTACAATGTCCATTTCCATGATGGGACGAACTTCAAGCTATCAACTGATATTTCTGTCATGAAAGAGGAGGTAGAGCGATTTGAAGGAAAAGATGGATTTGAGCGCTATCTAGGTTTCCTACAGGAGTCGCATCGCCATTACGAATTGTCTGTCATCCATGTGCTGAAACGGAATTTCTACTCTCTCTTCAGCATGGTCCGACCAAGTTTCCTACGCCATTTGATTGCTCTGCATCCATTCGAGAGCATATACACGAGAGCTGCGATTTACTTCCGAACCGAGAGATTACGAAGAGTCTTCACATTTGCAAGTATGTATATGGGAATGAGCCCATTCGATGCTCCTGGAACATACAGTCTGTTACAGTACACCGAACTTGCCGAAGGAATCTGGTATCCCATCGGTGGTTTCCACAAGGTTGTTGAAGCGTTGGTTAATATTGGAGAACGCAACGGCGTTGAGTACTTGTTCAACAGCCCCATCTCAGGGATACAGCTATCAAACGACGGGAAACGTGCAACAGGAGTGAAATTCCAGGACGGCAGGCCGCCTCTCACGGCAGATCTTGTTGTCTGTAACGCCGATCTGACATATGCGTACAACGAACTCCTCCCGAATTCTAGCTACGCGAAATCTCTTCAGGGCCGCAAAGCATCGTGTTCGAGTATATCGTTCTACTGGGCACTCGACAAGCAGTTCCCTGAACTTTCTGCACACAACATCTTCCTCGCAGAAGATTACAAAGAGTCTTTCGACAGCATCTTCAAGAAGCATCTCATACCCGATCAGCCTAGTTTCTATGTCAACGTCCCATCCCGTGTAGACGCTTCTGCAGCACCAAAGGGCTGCGACTCCCTTGTTGTGCTTGTCCCTGTAGGCCACCTAGAAGACTACGGTTCCGACTCGCACAAGGGCCGCACCGATAGTGGCGGACGCACCCAGGATTTCGACTCGATGGTGCAAATGGCGCGCGATACAATTCTCAAAACCATCGAAGCACGCCTCAATATCAACGTAGGCGCCCATATCGTCAACGAAGTGATCAATACTCCCATCACCTGGAAATCCACATTCAATCTCGATCGCGGCGCTATCCTAGGTCTTTCGCATTCATTTTTCAATGTCCTTGCCTTCCGCCCTAAGACTAAACATGCCTCTATCGAAGATTTGTACTTCGTCGGCGCCAGCGCACACCCAGGAACTGGTGTTCCCATCGTTCTCGCGGGCGCTAAGCTGGTCAGTGATGAGATCTTGTCAAAGCTGAGGTTGCAGCCGAAGAGCATGGATCAGGGTGAAATGGCCACGATGGAGGAAGAGTACAGGGTTATGCGCAAGTGGGGCGCTCCGCTGAAGAGCCATTTGGACGCGCAGAGTAAGACGGCGTACTCGATCTGGTTGCAGTGGTGGATACCTGTCTTCCTTGCGCTGATCGGGATCTACTTGTGGAGTGGGACTGGGCGGGGCGTAAGCGTTTTGTCGTGAATGTTGTGATTTGGCAAACGATATTATGATGATTATAGCGGAGGATAAATGTGCGCAGTTTTAAAGTAGAAGGACATAATATAATATCCTACCTTCCTCGCATTGAAAACTCGAATACAGAACACACTCGGAGAATGTTGGCACAGTCGGACAGAAGTTGGGCTGAAATGACGCTAGCCTCGCCTCCGCCTACCCCCTGTCATTGTGCGGGCAACAGCAACCTCACTCTTGCCTTCATGGAGCCTCGAATTCCGACGTTGCTTGATGAGTCGCCATATGGCAAAAGGCTTACGCTCGACCCTTCGTTACTGACTGCTCCATCGTCTAACCTAGCGCGGTATAATGAGCCCTCAGCCAGCATCCAGGCAGCACGCATGAACTCAGATTCTCGTGGCATTCATGATCGTGTCGAAGCTAGACCTCCTAACGTCATGTCGCAAAGGCAGCCAGGCGCACCGCTTGCTCGAGTATTGAACGACCCGGCTTCTTCGTCCCGCACAATTCTACCTCCCTCTGGGCGCCAAACGCCACAGCACGTAGCATTCTGTGATGGTCCCAATCCAAGCCCTCCTACCATCTCACCAGATACACATAACCGGGATGATCACTATAGCTCTGCTGGATACTCCGGAAATGATGTGTCATTGATACAGTTGCCGAAGCCTCCTCAGGTCACACGGAAATCTATAAAGCGGCCTAGAATTCCGCCGTTGCTACAAGGTCTTCATCAACCCCCTCCACTTCCACCCAAGAACCGATTATTCCCGCCTATCACTAGTGATCGCAATGGGCTTGGAGGCGATGTGGCTGATCGATTTAGCTGCGGCAACGCTTTCCCGACGAGCAGCACTGAGGAATTAGCAAGAGCTCGGGTTTCGCCGCAAAAGGAACATGAGGTTGACAGCAACGATGTGCAACAGCTCGTGCATGCAAATAATGACGCTATTGAACCAGGAGACCAGAGCGAAGGTACTAGTTTTTCTGCACATCCGCCATCAACGCTCCAATCCTCGAGTCGAGTCGACGACAAAGTCAAAGCATCGCGCAAGCGGACCAAGTGGAGTCAAAAGGAGACGGAGGATTTGCTCACCGGAGTTAGCAGATTCGGTATCGGCAGATGGAAGAAGATCCTTGAGTGTGACGACTTTCAATTCCAAGGGCGAACCGCGGTGGATTTGAAGGATCGTTTCCGAGTGTGCCGGCCTGGAGAAGGACTGAAGGCCAGGAAAGTTACTACACCAGAAAAGCCAGCAGTGCGCGGGCGGAAGAAGGATGAACTTCCTTCAATTCCTACCGCAAGTACCAGAACTCATCCAGGCCTATTGGGCAGTCCAATAGCTTCTGAAGAGAAAGAGCCTGCCAATGATTCAGCCCCGAGCAGGACAGAAGTTTATGGGCCGTTCCTTAAAAGCAAACGCCGAGAGCGCCGTGAGTTCAGTGACGAAGATGATAGGAACTTGCTCAAAGGCTTTAATCGCTACGGTTCTGTCTGGCACAAGATGCGCGACGACTTCGAATTGGGCTTTGGAATGCGCCACCCGACTGACTTACGCGATCGCTTTCGTATTAGATACCCTGTTCTCTTCGCTCAAGCTGGTAAAAAGTTGAAGCCCAAGGAAGAGCAGGCACTCAAGCATCGGTCGGAGAAGAATGTCAAACAGGTGCACGCGTCGATGCAGCCTCCAGCGTGTGCAAGTCAGGCAATTGACAATAGTGATAAGCTTGGTCTTCGAGTCAGCACAGCCAGAGCTTCGTCTATTGCAACGCCCACACCCATTGCTACGATGACTAGATCTGTATCGACTCGGCCTTCATTCGACATGGGTACCGACCTGACATTCGACGACGATGATGGCGATCAAAGCCCCATTGTCCTGAACCGCAACATCCTGCAATGGGCCGACGAGAATTCTACATCTGCTACTACGGCATCAACAACAAATATCCAGATACCAACTCTTACTATGAACGACCTGCTGTTCAATCCCTTTACAGCCGCAAGCGATGGCCTTCACATCAACCCACTCGCCACACTCAAACTGCCGTCCACGTCACACTGGGGGTATCCAAATCCATCCACAGTGGCTACGCCACCTTCGTTGCCGCCGCCTGGGCCGTTGAAGCATTCCTTATCCTCAAACAACACGAGCTCGTCTACGTCCAGGGCTCAACAGGAGATGCGTACGCCGAACCTGCCGAATATAGTGTTTCCATACGTGCCAAATGCGAGTGCAAGGAATGCCGTGCATAATCTCCCTGCGCCTGCTGACATTCTCTCATCAGGGCAAACAGGGCCCTCGGACGGCTACGTATGGATAGGTTGATATGAGGAGAGGGTTTAGGCCAACGGCGGTATTATAGATATAGAAACATTCTCCACGGCCCCTTCCTTAACTTTGGTTCATATGTTGTGCCCTCTGATATACTTGCTCAGACGTTCCAGACATATCAAACTCACAAGAAGAGGAACGAGATTTAGTCAACAAGGTTGATTCAATCAAGCTCTATAACCTTGTATAGATTGACTGAACCCAAAACCTCTACCCAGATGACAAAGCATAGCATACAGAAAGGAAATATCATTCGCCTGCCGATTTTCACATAACGGTAGAAGTCGACTTGGTCGAGAAAAAGAATCGAGGTGATGGTGCAGCACGCTCCAACACCAAAAATGACCTCATTCCGACTCTGTTCCTTCCCATTCCGAAAGCACTACCACCACCAACATCCCTCCAACCTCCACCACTCCCCCCATAACCCTCCTCCGCTACATGACCGGCCGCCCCGCCCAGCTTCTATCCCCGCGCCACCTCACCCCCACCAACCTCGTTGCCCTCTGGCATTACACGCGCACCATGTCCGCCGCGCCGCCGCCGACCCGGCCCATAAAGCTCCTCTTCCTGCACGGCTTCACGCAATCCGGCCCCCTCTTCGCCGCCAAATGCGGCGCCCTGCGCAAAACCCTCGCAAAAGCCTTTCCCGCGGGGATAACGCTGTCCTTCCCCACGGCCCCGCGGCGGCTTTCGCCCACGGACGTATCCTTCCTGCACGGCGGCAACGAATCGAAGAACCAAGGAGGGGGGGAGGAGGAGGAGGAGGTGGACGCGTGGGCGTGGTGGCAGCGCAAAGGCTCCTCCGGCTCGGCGTACACGTACGAGGGGCTGGACGAGGGGCTGGGGCGCATCGCGCAGGTGCTGAGGGACGAAGGGCCCTTCGACGGGGTGGTGGGCTTCAGCCAGGGCGGCGCGGCGGCCGCCATGGTCGCGAGCCTGCTCGAGCCCGCCCGCCGCGACGCCTTCCAGTCGCTGCACGCCGCCGGCGGCGGCATTCCCTTCCCTGCGTCCTTCGCTG
This sequence comes from Epicoccum nigrum, assembly GCA_002116315.1. NCBI lineage: Eukaryota > Fungi > Ascomycota > Dothideomycetes > Pleosporales > Didymellaceae > Epicoccum > Epicoccum nigrum. The sequence goes on from KZ107852.1 coordinate 591,174, forward strand.
CCGACGCAGACGCAGACGAGCACCGCGCCATACACCCCCCGCTCAAGTTCGCCGTCAGCTACTCCGGCTTCGCCCCACAAGGCCCCAATCCGTACCGCGCCTTCTACGAGCCCAGGATCGAGACCCCCATGCTGCATTTCCTAGGCTCGCTGGATACCGTCGTCGAGGAGAGCAAGAGCCTCGCGCTCGTCGAGGCCTGCGAGAACAGTGAAGGGAGGGTCGTCTATCACCCTGGCGGACACTTCCTGCCTAGCACGCAGAAGGCGAGCGTGAATGCGCTGATTGGCTTCATCAAGGAGATGCTGCATCAGGCCGAGGGCGAGCCGAAGGAGGAGGAGAGTGTCGAGGATATGCATGTGCCTTTTTGAGGCGAAGCGTTTTTGTGTGAGACGCGAGCATTTGCGTAGACGCGGGCGTGGGTTCACGGCATAGACGGATAGAGCGTAGACTGTTTTTTGTTCTTGCGTCTTCTAGGTTTCTACATTATGCGCGCAACGCATGCGCCGAGGCCAGCCAGCATGACCGGCCACCCAAATCTAGACTAATCATGATTTACTTGGTCACATTTATGCCCGTTGCTCATTTCGCCTTGCCCTTGGCGGCCTTCTTATCGATCTTGGTCGGCTGAATGCGCGCCATCATCTCCTCCTTAGTGATCAGATGGTCCACACGCTCCAGGAGACCGAGCAGGCTCTTCATGTTCCCGCTCCACTCGTTGAGGATGTCGTCCGAGTCGCGCGGCTTGGAGAAGGTGACGATGCGCGCTGGTCGATCGATCTTGGCGTAGATGGTCTTCGCCGTCACCAGCTCGCTGATGTACTTCTCTGTCTCGTCCTCTGTCAGGTCCAGAAGCTCCGTCAGGCGAGGGATCTGGATGCGAGTGTAGTACTTGGCGACAACGCGGACGTTGTGCTCAATTACACGCTTGCGCAGGTCCTGCCACCTCTTGTGTGCCTTGTCGTCTTTTGATTGACCCTTTTCTGCATCGAAAACGTCTGTATCGGTCAGGTGAGGCCCGAACTGCTTCGAAACCATGGGCCACCTCATCAGCTCGGGAATGGTGAAGAGTTTGACGAGCTGTGCGTCCTGGGGGATCAGCGAGTTGCGTGTGTCGCGCTGGATGCGGTGGATGAGATCCGACTGCTCGTTATCGTATGGTGCGAGGATGACAAAGTAGACAACGCGTTGGAGGATCTGTGGCATTCGTCAGTGCAGTCAATCACCTGCGAGTGTTTACAACGTACCGCTTTGAGCTTCTGGGGGTCCTCCTCGACGGCTTCTGTGTCTAGCACCTGTCGGTAGTGCTTGCAGGCCTCGAGGTACTTGTCGTCGTGCTTGGCCAGAAGGATCTGTTGCTCGTAGTACCTCAACTTCAGATCTGTGACATCATCCTCGGGCTCGATAGGGGGGTCGTCTGCGCTGCGGGTCTTCTCCTTCTCCTCGCGCTCCTTCTGGTCCTTAGCCAGCTGCTCGGGGGTCTTCTTCGGCCGGCGTTGGAAGTACCGTGTGCTGATCTTCCTGCTCAAGATGCCCGCCTGTGTCCACTCGCCCTTCTCTATGCAAAGTGCTACTTGTTGGAGGATGAATTCGGTCTTCTCTCGTCGGGTCATGGAGCCGAACGTCTCCACCTGGAGCTCGCAGAGAATGTCTGTAGCGGCGCTGATGTCGCCCTGCTCCTTCTTGATGTCGGACAATATCCTGGTGACGCGAGCGCGCTCAACCTCGACAAAGATCTGCCAACCATGTTAGCCACCGCGCCTCGTTCGGTATTGGCGTGCCGCGTACCTTGCCCTCAGTCACTGTCCGCAGCGTCTCGATGACAGAGAGCTTCGTCTCGAGGTTGGGAGTCTCGTCGAGGAAAGTCATGACTGTCTGCACCATCTTGGTGGTGGCCTGCTTGAGCTGGCCATGCTTCTTCGAGAGCAGAAGCACCTGTTCGTTCATGAGGTTCCAGTCATTGGCATTCTTGGCTATTGTGACGATGGCGATGATGACGCGGGACGTGGACGCAAGGTCAGAAGCCTAGGGTGCGTCAGTTGTGGGCTGTGTGCGCGTAGCCTGTCATGGTCCGTACCTGGCGTGTCTTCTTCTCGAGCGGAAGCAGCTGGTCAATAGCAGCTTGTGGGTTGCTCTGAAGCACAGTGTTAGCTTCGGTACGGCTTCCTTGGGCTACAGTGTTACCTTTCCGAGCTTCTCGGCCTCCGGGATCTGGGCATCGGCGTCCTTGCTGAAGTCCTTCTCCGCCTTGAGCACCTCTCCGCTAGACATGGTGGCGGTGTTGTCGTGTGGTCCTTGCGTGTGGTGATGCGGGGTCGACCGTGTGTTATGAAACCTGCAGCGAGCAGTAGAGCAGCGGTAGTGAGGGGCAAGGGTGATGGGGACTATGCTGCAACAATGTTTGGGGCGTTGGAGTTGCGGCTCGATGATGTACAGCGGCGGTCGCGGTCGCGGCAAGCACCGCCCGGAGCTTGGACGCCGATTTCACCGGCTTCAGCCTTAGCAGCTTCTACCTCCACATAATCACTACAGCAGACGTCAATTGTTATGTACAGCCTACTTGAACACTTAGATTTGGTACCGACTAAATAAACGCCTTCGAAAACAGCAGGTAATTCCAATCATAGTAACATTGAATCTGAAGGGCCCAACAATTATCCCCAATGATGCAACGGAAGTAGGGTCTGTTTACCTCGATCGTTCACTGTTTTGGTGGCAGCAAAAGCCTGCCAGCCGATTATTTCACACTGATTGGCATGCCAAGCCAGAGACGGTTCCAGTCCCTCCACATCTCCAGGACCAAAGGGAGCTTCGCTGACACGGCATCCCCTATGACGACAGGTCAAGCGCACGAGGGGCTGTTATATCGGTCCTACTTTCCGTCGTCATCTCAGTCGTCGAATTCCGTCTCAGCTTCGAACTTGGTGCGGCTTCATGAAGTAAGCACACGGCATAACGGTACACTTGGCCCTCTTTATTATGCTCCATTCCAAGTATATGTACACACCACCTCATCACTCGTTCATCATCCTTCTCGTATATCTATACTCCAGATCAATCCCACATACCTCCGCAGGTTGATTGTCCAGATAGCCACCCGTGCTCTCGCTATGTTTTGGAAACGTGCGTATGATAACGCGAGGGGTATATCATGTAAACAAAGCCTTCTCGGCCAAATCGTAGAATGCGTGGCATATTATAGTTCAAGTCTGACATGAAGATACCGTGACAGACATTGGGACAAAGAAATGCTGATAACGGCGCAGTATATGATACGCCGCGCTATGCATCAGAGGAACCGTCCCCAAAGTTGCAGTATCGTATAATAAGAGAGAGAAATTCGTAAAGTCGTGCGATATCTTCGTAGACCTCAAGGTTGTCGCCAGGTCGCTATCCAACGTTACTTACGGACTTTATTGGAGAATGATGGACCGGTCCGGACTATGCCGCAGCCGCAGCCGCAGCCGCAGCGTGGATGGAGGTGGTCGCCTCACTGGATTCGGGTATGCCACAGATCGTCCCTCCGTACTGGGTCTTGAGAGGCCAGTCCACGTTGTCGAACTGTGTGCTGTGTTGATTCTCCCAATCCTTGCGCCAGATCTCGTATTTAAGATCCCACCTCTGTTGGAGCCTCTTCCGCCGTGCCTCGGTTAGCGCAGTAAGACGCTCTGATTCTTGCGCGTGCTGCCACTCCTCGGCCTCCTTCTCTTTCTCATATTGGGCATCCATCTCTGCAAGCTCTGCTTCCTGCCTTTGAATTTTCATCTTTGTTGCGCGCTCCTGTCGTGAGCGCAAGACGTTGATGGCGCTCTCGTGTTTTCGAGGTAGGCTCTGCTGAATCGAACGCTGGCGATCTAATTTCTTGAAGTCGTCCTCGGTGACCGTGTGTGCAAGATCTGGATCTGAGTTTGAAGAGAGACAATATGCCTCCATATGTTTTAGCGCAATGGCTACGTTTTGAATCTCCAAGTCTTGCACTTTTCGTAAAGTATCCTCCGCGTCAATCTGTGCATCTTCGAGATTTTCAAGCTCGACCATATGCTGTATTGCGTAAGCGAAATGGACAATAGTGTTTGATGGGACATCACTCACTTGCTCTCTTCGCTCGTCTTTGTTATTCTCATGTTGAGCTGCAAGTCGCTCCAGCGAGCATTGGTGGTGAGCCCGAAGTGTCTTGCGTTGGTTGCTTTCGAATGCCGCTACACGTTCGAATTGCTCGCTCTGCTGATCCTTGAAGCCACTCAATGCTTCGGTCATAGCGTAACTGTTGCCACTGGGAAGCTGGATTGAGACACGGCGTGGAGGAGTACTGGGCATTGATTTCGATATTGCCAGCGGCTGCTTCTTCTCAGAAGGTCGGGGCAGGTCAATGGACGACATGCCATTCTCACTGTAGCCAGAGTCTCGTAAAGAGCTCAATTCGGGTGACCGTACGGCACCTTCTTGAAGTTGGTCCGTCTCTTCTTTTGTCAACACTATCTCGAGAGTATCTCGAGGCAGTGGGATACCGCAACAGTTTGGAATTACCTTCGCGTCCAGCGCCTCTTTGATATGAGCTCGGATGGCGGAGGGGGATAGAGAATGACCGCATTCAAGCTTGGGTTCTCGGGACTTGCCATGGTGTCGGTGATGTGAGGGGGAAGTGCATGCGCTGGGTACTTAGTTAGCGTATTCTGCAGTTGATACACCCGAGTGTCTTACCTCGAATTTCTTCTGAACATAGAGAGGAATGATGCACGCTTCTTCCTCGTACTAGTCTTTTGTAACGAAGACGCATTAGATGACATAGAAGGAGGAGCCGAGGCGGCTGAAGCAGTGGAGTGGCGGTGCTTGAAGTCCGCTGGAAAGTAGTCCATGGTAGAGTCCATAGCAATTGAGGCGCGGGCGGGTGTAGGCGTAGTCTGCTGCTGCTGTGGTGGCTGACGCTTCGCATAAGATTGCTCTCTTGAAGTCCTGGAGGGGTCCGTCACGCCTGTAGACTGGGTCTGGTGTGAGTGCACAGATAGCGAACTGCTCTGGGCACTGCCTATGGTGGTGGTGGACAATGCTCTGGACATGCCTCGCACAGGACACAGGAAGCGGTACGGATCCTCGATACCCGACTCGCGCGCCAGCATTACCAGCTGCAAGTCGATGTCGTCCTCAGTCTGGGTCACGGGCAGGCGCAGTGCATCTCTCAGGTAGGCAGCGTCGTCGAAGATGTGCATAATGCTAAGGGCGTCGTCTCTCCGTGGTTGAGGCATCGCGCCGCCGCGCGCATGCAGTTATGGCAATGATGTCAGGCTGGAGTCGAACAATCATGCGGGTGTGCGTGCGTTGTTAAGGTTTCGAGGTCATCAAAGGCGAGGAGCTTAGTTTTGGCGACTTCCGGTGCAAGGTTCGGGACACGCGCATAAGAGAAAAAGATCGACAGCGCGGACAGCCAGGATGCAGATAGATAGCAGGCGCGAGTGGGATGAGGGCAAGCGGCGGTGTGAAGAATGCCGGCTGCTAAGCGCGCTGCGGCAGACGCACTCGTAAGTGTATGTACGTGTAGTCGACTCTGCATTGGGACCATGTAGATTTTGGGAGCGTACGCCGACTGGATGCATTCCTCGCAGCGCAGACGGCTTCTGGCCCTTCGGCCTGGAAACCAGTATCGGATGTACCAGCAGAATTGAAACATCAGCGTCCGCGGTCTCCCTCCGGACGACTAACGTCAGCTTTGAGCGCCTCTCGACGCCGCAGTTGCAACATTAGACCGCTGCAAGTTCCCGCCGAGGTTGCGCCTCGCCTGATAGACCTGTCCTTCCTCCTCGTCACGATGCACACACCCGAACTTTCCCTACCCGAGGATTACCTATAACTCCCGCTCGAGCTTGCTCTTCCCAATTCTTGTCGCTACACGACATGCCGTGACTCTCCTCCCCCTGCACTTTCCGGATTCTGAGGCAGAGGACGTACACCGGTGTCCGTCTTGTGATGTATGCATCGGCCAACCACCGTTTCTGATCCATTTGATGTTTCGCAAGCCGCCAATCGCTACCAATGTTCAACTTTCACCGCCTGCTAGTGAATCAGAGGTCGATGACGCTACAGCACGCTGGTGGATCTGCATGGTACGCCGGCAGTCCTGTCAATGTCCGTCATGCGGCAACGCGTGACGATCCAGCAATGGAACGGACCCCCTGTTCGCACAAAAGCAGACGCTATTGACTGTAGCCGATTGGGCGGAGAGGACAATTAAGTCATTATCCCGAACGTTATTCGAGGAGTTATGCTGTTGTAACTAGCGTTTAGCAAAACTGATGTTGCTGGCTGACCATGATTCTACACGCCCAAGTGCCTTTTTTGCTGGTCACTTTGCTGGTCACTTTGCTGGTCACTTTGCTGGTCACTTTGCCGGCGGTTGGGCACCAAGCGACTCTGCTGACCATTTACACATGAGGCCATCCTATGTAATGCTCATCGCCTTGAGGTATCTTTAATCATCGATGCAATAGGCACTTGGATCCGCGGTGCAAGGGAGCGTTCTGCTGCACAGCGCAGGCTTTAGGATGGTACAGGAACCGCTGTTTGTGTGACCAGCCACCCGTTCAAACGGTTTCTCGGCGACCTGTGCTTCCACTTCTATGTATGGCAGGGCATGTTGTCAAGTGGGTTATTTGCGACCTGGAATGGCTCACGATGATATGATGAATATGACGTGTGCTTTCTTCTTGCACGTGATTTTTTGGAGCTTGAAGCGATATGTGATACCTAGGTGGTTTAATGTACTGCCGCTCGCAGATAATGCTGCTCTCGAGTCTCAGGTACGACGTCTCATCCATATTGTATCGCATCGGTACCGTCCAAGTGAATTTGCATGTTGTACATATGCAGCCAAGGCCCGCACCGCCCGAGTCCTTTATGCAGGGCGTGCGTCGCTCAACCGCCAGAGAGAGGTCTGTGTTCTGTAACCGCGTCCGTGACACAAAGCTTGTCTGCAGGCGGGTAATTCGGATGAAAAGGCCATCAAGATGAAGTGTACAATCTATTACAAAAACTAGTAGTTCGGAAAGAGTTACTCCGGCCTTTAAACGAAAAACTTGTGCCAGCCCTGTCTAGGCGAAGAGATTTAGAAATACAATGTAATGTGGATGTGCAAAGATATGCAACGTGCGCAGATCATCACAGCAGACAGTGCCAGTCCGGGCTCTGCTGGCATTAATGGGATCCATCTTCCTGAACGCCGGGGTAATGCAAAGAAGACATCAACAACATGGAAAAGCGGCTATCCTGAGATGAGAACCCACAAAAGGAAGACTGCCAAACATTAGTCAAGGAACATACAGGAAGATGTTGTATGTGGACTTACATATCATGAGAACACCAAACATCTTCGCGACCAACCATCGGTTCCCCTGAACGCGACTCCAGTACTTCATCAGCTCACGCTGCGCGCCCTCGACGTTGTCAACAACGTCTTCGGTGTTGGCGTCGATGCGCTGAATCTGCTCGCCCTGCTCAGACACCATCTGCGCCAGCTGGCTGAAGATGCCACCAAGCTCTTGGATGGTGGACTCGATTGACTCTATCGCGCGTCCTCGCTCCTGAATGTATGCGTTTTGTGGCTGCGCCTCCTCCATGAGCAGCAGCTGTGCATCTGATTGTGGTCCACCGCGTGTCAGTGTCGATGATCCTGACGGCTCCAGGGAGAGCAGGTCTTGTTGCGCAGCACTTGTGTTCTTGAAGCCTCCTGGTGAGCGGCCGCGTGACGGGGTCTGGTAGAGTGGAGAGTCGGTTCGGCCGGGATCAAGGGAAGACGACGATTGCGCAGTCGAAAGGAACTGCTCTGTGCGCGAGCGCGACGCCTGCATGTTCTTGGTCCGGACCTCGAGAACATCCTTGAAATTGGTGCCCACGTTCTGCAGCTTATCCTTCAGCAATAGAACCACATTGCTGTTGTGCTCCCCCTCTTGGTCTGCACCAGGCTTGACCTTGGGATGCAGCTTTGCGTTCATCTGTTGCAGCTTCTGGACCTGCCCGGACAGTGCTGTCATGTCTTGCTTGATCACGAAGGTAAGCTCGTCGAACTCGACGGGCCGGTCGTCGAACAGGGTCTTGCGCCGGGCAAGCTGCGACAGGCGCTCCAGCTTCTGCATGGTGCCGGCGACTCCTCGCGCCACCTCAGCAGCATTGCGCGCAAACTCGGAACGCTGTCGTTGCGGCGAGGGGTTGGCCTGGGCTTTTTCCTGGGCCGTGAGGAGCGACTGGCGCTGTACTCCAGTCTTGGACTGCGCCTGTCGTCGCTGGGCCTGGGCGAGGATCGAGCGGAACTCGTCGGTGCGGTCCTGGATAGAGACAGCCATAACGGCAGTGTTTGGGCGCGGGCGCGGGCGCGGGCGCAGATCAGTGTGGGTGGGTGTGGGCGGTTATGTTGCTGCTTCCGGGTGCGTAAAAGGGGTCGTGGTATCCTCACTGCGGAGCGGCTTCGTGGAAGTCGTGGGTGAGAGTGCGGCGCGTTGTGCGGGTGAGATAACGTGTCGTTTCGAGGGTGCGACGTTTGGTTTGGGTGGAGAATGGTCGATTAAGGGCTGAGGCCTTCCCCAGAGGGCCCAGTCAACACGGTGGCCCGGACCCGCCATGATGATGTGAAGTGGCGCAGGCAGGTGGCGCCTGCGCAGCCGCAATAAGATGGCCAGTGGTTAGTGGTTATTGTGAAAGGTGTGGCTGCGGCCCAACCTCCGGAGGTCACTGTGACTGTGTTTGTGCCTGGGAGCCAGCACTTGCTACACAGTACTCGCTCCATTGCATACTGATCTCCACAGGCGGCCTTGCTGCCAGTTTCCCTTCCACAAACGCACATTTCCGTCTCCCTGCCTTTGTTCCTGTTTGAACGTAACGTGCCGTGCCGTGCTGACGTATTCATCATTGATCAGGCGCCGGCTTCCCTGCATACCCGTTGATGTCTGATTGCCCGAGCTCCACCTCTACCTGTACCTCTGCCACCCACGCAACCTCACGCTCACGCTCACGCTCACGCCTCCACGCTCGCTCGTGCAGCAAGAGGGCACTGCAAGCTCCCTCGGCGCCGTAACTCAGACGGCATACGGCCAGTCGCATGCGCTGCCCCAACTAGTAGCATTTGGGCGCCAGCCCCCGCGTGAACAGCGAGACCTCTAGACTTCTGCCCGGCCTGCAGCTTCAGGGCCAACATGTCTGGCCCGTTTCGCTTCAATCAGCCGTCGGCCCAGTCACCGCTGTATGTATTCCCAAGGCGCGGGCCCGCCCTTCCCTTCACGTGCTGACACTTGTGCAGGGAGCGTGTCGCATCACCCCTCTCTGCTGGTGGGCAAGGAGTATCTTACAAGACTAATGTTAATCGAACCAAGACGAAGAAGTGGGTGGAGGCGAAGAAGAGCGCATACGATGGCGATGACTGGGGTGACTACGACGAGTATGACGAGTATGGGGTAGATGCGACGCCGCCGCCAGAGCCTGCACCTCCTGCGAATGCACGGTACTACGGCCAGCGACCCATCTATGACACGCCGTCGCGGAGCTTCACCGATCCTGCTCAGCAATTGCCGCTTCCCAAGGCGCGCAGGAACTCGTTCGATGCTGGCGAAGAGCAGCGCTCCTTCTCGGCCTCCGTGTCCCAGGCGCATCCGCAGCAGCTACACCAAACGCAGCAGCAGCAGCAACCGCCGCAACCCCCACCGCTCCAAACCAGCGGCATGGGGCGGGATATCGCAGAGAGCTCGCCGCCGAATCAGCAATCCGCCACCCAGTTTCCCCCGCGCAAAAGCAGCATAGGTCAGGGAAGCGCACCACCAGCGTCAATCGACTTCGTTCCCACCGCCACCTCGCCGCGAAGCCCAACCGGCGGTCAAGACAAGCCTCTGCCGTTCATCAGGCCCGCAGACATATATAAGAGGGTGGAGGAGGAGCGTCGACGGGAGTCGATCGAGTCACAGACACGGCCCAGCTTGGACTCGCTCACAGGCCGCCCAAATGACGAGCCACTTTCACCAATTGGGGACAGGAGGAATTTGCAGCCCATGGAGACGGTCGCCGAGCGGAAGAGCGAGTACCTGCCAGACCTGAACATCGGGCCACTCCAGCAAGATGATGCAGTCGACCAACAGCGACCACAGCACGAACGAGTGCCATCCGCACTTAAAGAGATCCCGACCTTTGATAACGATTTCTGGTCCAGTGGTCCGGACCTGCAATCCGTCAGCCACGTGCCTGTCGTGTCACCTAGCCAGGACCAGGGTTTGCGCTCAGTGGTCGACCAGGCTTTCACTCGCAGCGACGACCAGCGCTCGGTGCCGCCCACCCCCATATCGAAGGACTCCGAGTCGGATCTGAACAGGAGCAACACCGGCAGTACATCTGGGATAAGTCCCATAATGAGTCGCGTGCCCAGTTCTGCAACTGCAGCTTTGAAATACCGCGGTCTTGGCGACGGTAGCACACCCGCGATTGCAGAGGAACCACATGAGGCAGGGACCTCAGTCTCCAGGCCAACCTCCAGCCACCTAGGCCAGGCCCCGCCTTTCCAGGGCCATACACGTAACGTTTCCAGCACATCCCTTCCATTGGCGAACCCAACTCGTGGCGACAGTCCTGCACGCTCGCCAGTCTTCGGCGCGCAGAAATCTCTCCCAGAGCCAGAGACTGCACAGATTGCAACCGACAGCCCTGATTCACTAAATGGTATGGAAGGTGGCCTTAACGGTCCTCAAGCTGCCTATGCTACCCGCGAAGCAGACATTGCAAGCGCCATGTCAAACAGTCCGGTGCGAGCAGCTCCTGAGCTCGGTGCTGCAGAAAGGCAGTCGCAAGATGCTTTCCTCGAGTCCCACAAGGCACAATCACCTATCAGCGACGCATTGCCGCAGGATCGATCTGAATCACCCAGTAAAGGTCGTGTACAAGCGCTAGCGGGAAAGTTTGGCGATGTTTCGCATTCGCGACGAGGTTCGACCCAGTCCAACGTATCAAGAAACAGCGTCCAGTCATGGGAACGTGATCACTCACGCACGCCGTCGCCTTCAAAGGGCAGCCCTGAAAAGCCTGGAAGTCCCAAGAAAGACTTCAGACCACATCTACCCGGTGGATGGGAGTCCTATGCTATCACTACGCCTGCGCCTATCGACCAGACTGAATCAGAGAAAGGACTCGGTGTAGGGAAGAGTGCAACACCTTCAATACCCACTCAAGTTGATCTTGCTGAACAAGGACGAGGGCGTGGCATAGCTCAGGAGGATAATTCGAGTGCCCTTGGAGAGGTCGATTTAACACCGACAACAAGGAAGCACCAGATGAAGGAAATCCAACAAGCTTCATTCAGTCCTATCTCGGCGCTTCAGACCGCTGGGGCTGCTATGACTGAATCGCTGCGCACAACAGTCGGGTTAGGCGATTCAAGCCAGTCTGGTCAGGAACAAGGTCGACGACCTTATGGTGATGTATATATGCCACGACCGCTACATATGGATCGCACAGAGTCTGCGGCATCAAGCATTCCACCGACGCCACCAGAAAAAGATACTCCTGTATCAGAGTTTCCGCCAACGCCACCTCTGAAGCAGTACCCTCCAGAGCCTTTCCTCAAACCTGAGCGGCCGCCCATGACTACCCAACTCAGTAGTGATCCTTCGGCTGACGATCAGGAGAGTGATCGTCTTAGGAAAGAGATTGTTGCAAGCCTGAGTCCATTGCGGATGTCCGTTGTGCCGTCGTCTGAACCAGACCATAATTCGCTTCGCCCAGATAGCAAAGATGCCGATCGTGCCAGTTCCATCCTCGACAGCTACTACGCCGAACTTGACAAAGATTCGCCCAGGAACTCGAATGATATAACCCGGGATATTCCTGAGCTGGCACCACTGAAGTCAGCATCTTTGGCACAATCTGTGTCGCCTCAAAAGCCTGCTGCTCTCAATCGATTCAGTTGGGAGGCCAATGAATCTCATGCCACAACATCCGAGAAGCCGTCGCCAGTACCTTCGAAGACTATTCAGGCGGAGCAGAATCCGCCTGCGACAATCGAAAGGGCTGTCGAAGAGGAGCAGCAACAGTGGAACGAAGGCATCCCCGATGATCCTTATTTTGGGCCCGGTCATTCCATTACGGTGACGAAACCAGAGCCAATGACAGACATCGATCTTGCAACACGAACACCTACTCCTCCACTGGACACTGGCGTGTCTCTGGTAAGCCCTCCAACACGCGAGCAGACCAGGTCGCCTGGACTCCACATTGTCAACTCAGCACAGGATCCGGAAGCTGTTGATCTGCCCCCACGTTGGAGCGCAGAGCACGCGCCCGAGTCACCTAAGGCCGTCGAAGTCGAGGCTAAGGATGGGTTTTCACCATCACAGCAGCTTAAAGAACAGCAAGACGTGGAACCGGCCAACTCCGTCCACACAGCTCTCACTGGCCCCATTGAAGCACCGGCGTCGTCTGCAGTTCATAATTCTGAATCGAGGTCACCCACGTCACCTGCTTCACCTACGTCTCCAACAGACAGGCCTCTAGGAGCCCGCGAGATTGCAACAATTGGATCTGCAGCTGAGCGGATCGCTACTTACAACAAGACCCGTGAGCAATGGGCAAAAACTGACCATGGGCTTAGCGAGTGGGTTACTGCCATATTTGAGTCAAATCCAAGCCTCGCTACGCAGAGTACGCAACCTCTCCCTCCTCTTCAGCAAAGACCGCAATCAGGTGCCTTTCGGCATAAGCATACCGCGTCTCTTGCTATGCTTGGAAAGTTCACGAGCTCGAACAACGCTCAGTCTTCTCCTGCTGCTAATGAGCAGTATGATGCGGCGGGTGCACAAGTTCCCATTTCGTCAAATTCTCCAACTGCAGGACCTTCGAGGACGTTCCTGAGCCGGTCTGGAAGCCATTCGATTCAGACTCAGCAGATGCAGGCTAAGGGCAAAGATCTCCTGCATACTGCAGGTGTTCTCAGTGGGAAAGGCATGACCAGTGCCAAAGGCTTGTTCGCTAAGGGCAAGAGTCGTTTCAACCGTGATAAGGTAGAGAAATAATCCTTTTTCTTTTCACCTGTTCTCCAATGGCGATGGCACAAGATCACGAAGTTGAGGACTGGCCACTCAACCAAGGACTGCACCACGTAGCTGAATGGAATTGGATGGAGGATCCACGATCTGGAACATTGCCATTTCAATGGGTGTTTGCGATAACTTGTTCTAAGCATACATGCCTGGTCTCTTTTGTATGGAGTACCACTTCCTTATTTGGGTAGTCATAATGAATGTTAACGTCCGGTTCTTCTACAAGTGTAGTCCAAGGGCTGATTGCTTTGTGATGTAGGACCCAACGCACTCTCGCGAAGCTTCCAGAGAGCTCGAGTCCGTATCGACCCCTGCCGTAGACGCAACCACAAGGACACGTCCTTGTACGACTGCGGAAGCATCCGAGGAGCCAAAGAGACGACGCCGCTTCTCATCGCCCTTCCGTCGCTCAAGGTCTCGACCAAGGTCAGTCAGTGCTACTGCTTTATCTAGTAATACTTCCTTGGTTTCTAGCATATCGTTGGCGGCAATCTCCAATGATGTCCCAGAGATACCAAAAGCTTTCCAAGATCGCCCTCACTCTTACCATGCCCCTGATCTAGGGATGCATCCTGCATACCGAGGTTCGACTGACCCATTGAACACTACTTCCTCGTTGCACGAGCAAGCCCCTGTGAGAATGCGTCACTCACCAACGAGAGCAAGCTTCGTAACGGAGACTGAGGTCCACGACGATTCTGTACCACCAGTGCCTCCCATACCAGCCGGGATAAGTAACGAAAAGCGAGGGCGACGCAGTCGCAGTTGGGGCAACGCAGGTCTGATGCGTCGGCCTCCAGAGCGAAAGTTGACTCCACCGTCGAAGAGCTCGAGAAGCTTGGGAGACAGTCCAGTAGCTACTCATTTCGACAGTAATAACGAGGCGAGAAGGACTGCGCCCCCTGTGGGTGTCACCGAGGTACTATCGCGGGTGCCTTGGAATGTCGACGAACATGACAAGAACTATTTACCACGGTCTTCTCGCAGCTCGTCGATCACAAAGGGCCTTTGGGTGGGCGACGTTTCTCCCATTCTATCAAAAAGAACGCCCAATAATGATGAAGATCACCAACCAGTGCTGCCTGAAAAGACTGACGGCAATCCAGCACCTGCAGAAATCGTCCGTTGTTCTGCGCAATACCATAATGGAGCCAGTACACATCCGCAGGAGTCAAGTGGGAAGCTCGATTTCAAGTCAAGGAGCGATGAGCAAACATCACCTACTCAGCGCGGAGAGAAATTACACGCGATCGGGCCTGGTACATTCCTTGATACGACTGTGTACCTCGAGAGGAAGGATAAGTTTGTGGCAGAAAGTGGCGAGGCACCTTCGCCAGAAGCGTTCTCAATGCAGCTTTCAGGGGACATAAGCCCTCTACTACGCTCTTCGAGAGCCTCGATCCGAGAGCTTTCCGACAATGAGGATGGCGATTTGAGCCCCGTCTTTGTTCGTGATACCGCTGCTAAAACTGGCGAGCACGAAGGACATCTGAACAATCCTTCCTCCGAATTATTATTTCTGCACACAACATCCAAAGAGCTTCCAAGCAGACTGAAAAGCTACGAAACGGAGACGGTCGGTTTTGGCGATGTCTCGCCAACAAGCGATCATGCAGAGACCTCTGTTGTAAGAGCGTCTACCCAGGCGCTTGACATGCAATCTGCACTTGAAAGCAAGGTGATAGGAGCCGGTGATGTTTCGCCAGTATCAAAACGATCATCTGTTATCATGACTTCATCTCTCGGGCAATCTGAGCATGAGGTGCGCGCTGATCCTCTCGGGACGCATTCTGCAAGTCCGCACATTAGGAAGCTCTACACTGCCGATATACCTGCTGATAGAGAGGCTCTTGGCAGTGAATCATCGCAGCCAGAAGAGGATCAAGGTCTGGTGGAACGTCCCCGTATTGAGAGATTCGAGACAGCGCGGGAGGTGCAGGAAGTGCAGGGGCCAATTGCAAGCGAGCTGACAATCCGCAACATCAGGCAACCAGCAAGCCGTTACGCGGCTGTCCTGGCATCAGAGCCTGTGGTGTCGTACAAGGAAATCACCGGGAGCTCATCCAACTCTAGTGAGAACCTGCTTGAGGTGACCAAACCTCAGGTCTCGAGTCGCGCTCTGACCCCGCAGCGAGCTGAGCTTGCACCTGAGCGGGCTGACGACCGCCCGATGGCGACGCGTCGAGTCGGGTCGGCTCTGCAAGTCGTCCACGCCGTTGAAGAGTATACTGCATCCAGTTCGTCTCTTGCGTCATCAGACCAGGACAGTGTCTCTGTGGATGCGAGTACTGAGCCGGACGCCGCTGTTCTGATGAGAGACGAAAGCGAGCTTGTCACTCCTGTGGCGCAGCCGCCAAGAAGCACTCCACACCATGATCGGGCTGAGCAGCAGGCTGGAAACCACAACAACAATTCATCATACGCGCCACCCAATGGATATTTCAACGAACAATTACCAGCTATGGCCATTAATGGATCCCGAGAAGATGTACCTTCAACTTCCAGTATGACGGCCCCAGAGCGCTCAAAATCGCTGCTGTCCATCATATCTTCAGCCGTCTCGAGTGTGCCAATATCTCCCGCATCTAGTAATGCAGGGAGATCGACTCCTTCAACAATACATCGGATGCAACGTGACTTTTCCAATGCCAAGCGGACAAATCTTACAGATACAAGTATCGTTGAAGAGCCCACCTCGGCCAAAGATGAGCAAACACCTACGGCCAGAGACGAAGACTACGACCTGTATGCCGATCACAATGGAGTAGTCAAGGACGTTCATGATGATAACGGTCAACCATTGCGGATCACCAGCCCCGCCGCTGTGGCTCCAGCAGAACTCGCAAGAACAGTCACTACTGCCTCTTCGATTGGGACCTCGCCGGATATTCGGGACTCGCCTGGGCGAAGATATAGTTTCGAACGGCCCATGAGCTTCATCTCTGGGCCTCACGATGATGATGGAAGACCGCAAGACCAGATCAATCAGTCCGGAGCCGGTTCAATGGCCGCATCAGCGTCGCATTTAAGAGGAAGATCGCAGCAGTATCCTCGCGCAGCCTCTGGTGCTGTCTACTCGACTTTTCAATCAGTACAAGACACGCATTGGCCACCGGGTGAAGTGAGTTCACAGCTCCCAGCTCAACCTGAACAATCACCTGCGCGTCAGCCAGTGCAGGCAAAAGTTGTCCGTCAGCCAACGCGATTTGTAGCTCTAGCGCGCGGAGACGACAATGACAGCGAAGACGAACCTGTGCAACCAGCTGCAAAGGTCCAACTCCACCAAACACAGTCTGCGCTTCCCACCGAGAGGCATGATCTGCCATCGTCAAATGTCCATCCTCAGGCACATTACACCCAAGATTCTCGTCCAACACAGACCCCCCAGACACAGCTTCGAAGTGTATCTGCGCCCCTTCAGCAGCTGATGATGCCTAGTCGGGATACTCGCGTTGTTAGCCAACCGCTCGCAATGACGCCTCCAGGACCTCCGACAGCCCCGAGGAATGAGTTTGAATATCAGCAGCAGATGATGCAGCTGCAGGCCAAATATCCGCGATTCCGGGGCTCAGAGAGTCAGGCGCTTGCACAGCAGCCAGGCACAACCCAGCAAGGTCCCCAAGTTGTCGAGAAGCCATCAGCAAAGCCAAGACTAGCGGCAGCTATCAAAGGCATCGTGGCCAGGGCCCCACCTAACGCGCCAGTCAGTGACAACGCACTATCAGCTCCCTCAACTTCAGCTCCGGCTGCACCGCCAAATGAAGCTCCTAAGGCCGAATCTTTCATCTCTGCGGTCAGCAATTCCTCCCATGAGCGAAACACCTCGCTATCGGGAGCGCAAAATGGCTTCATCCAGGGCCCTCAGCGTCCTCCTAGCCGTGGAGCCGATTCGCAATACAGCCATGTCAGCCATGGCTCTACGCAAGTGCAGCCAGCACAATCCCGACAGAACCTCTTGGTGCCAAGTATGCCTGCTCAATATAATGATTTGCATCCACAACAACAGGCTACACAGCAATCGCTGTTGGTGCCGCCGCAACATAATGGATACAACCAAGGCTTTCGGGCCTCAACTGGGACCATGGCGGATGTTGGAAAGAAGAAGAGGTTTTCGGCCATAACCGGTCTCTTCGGTAAAAGCAACCCTGCTGCAGAGTTGCAAGGGAAGTTCAAATTATCCAGAGAGGAGAAGAAAGCTCAGAAGGCACAAAAACATAGCAGCCAGCCGATACTACAGTCTCCACCACCCCAGCAGTGGCCTCCACCAAATACACAGTTTATTGGTCCTCCGCAGCTCAATGGCCCTCATAGCCAGGCGTTTCAACAGGCTGTACAATCTACACATCCTGTCAATACTGCAGAAACAAGTTTTGTCTCGTCCGAAGGGATGCTGCAAGCACAGCCTCATGGCGTGCCAGGTATGTATCCATCACAAGACTTATCGCACGCTCATGCCCAGGTGCCGGTACAGCAGCGGGTGCAACAAGATTATCTATCACAGCAGCAAAGACCTTCAGAGGATGGCTCTGCGTATTTGAGGACCAGACAAATGGCCGAGGAACACCGCACAAGGCAAGCAGCCAGCCAGCCACCCAGACCTGTGTATGAAGACCCTGTTTCAGCGGGCTCTGGCCAACGTCAGTCAAGCGAGCAATCTCATCAGCCAGCGCGACAGTCATTGCAGAAGTCTCGCCCGTCTAATGGTTACTACCACCCCGATAAGCCTGCTCCAGACCAGGGCGCTTATGTGTCATCCCGTGAAGAGCAACAGCGGGCCCTGCAGATGAGACAACAACAGCAACTTGAAGCAGAAAGACGACGCAACGCAGATCTGCCGCGTTCTCCAGGGGAGCAGGTAAGACAGCAACACCAAAGGCTGCCCTCTGCAGAAGAAAGTGCGTACGGTGCTTCACAGATTGCCCGTCAGCAAGCGTTGCACCGACAGCAGGATTCTAGGTTAGAGCAAGGCGCTTATGGCGCTACACAAGAAGAGAGACAGCGCTTGCAACAGTCTGGGCATGCCCCTCTTCCTGGGCCGGAGGCTTTTGGGCGCTCCCAGATACACTATGATCAGATACAACATCATGATCCACCGCAGCGCACAAATGTTCCCCAGCAACACGGGCGTCAACCGATACCCAACCAGTACCCATCTGCTATGACTAGGGAGGAGCACACAAGGCACGCGCAAGAAGAGCTAGCGCATCACAGGTGGCAGCAACAACAGCTCCAACTGCACCAGTTTCACATGCAACAGCAAGCTCAGCTTGCGCAACAGCAAATCGCAAACCGGAGCGTTTCTGGTCCTCGCCTTAGCCAGACGTCGCCCCCTGTTTCTCCGGTTGCGCAACGGCACGTTAGCTCACCAGAACCTCAGTACGAAACTCCTCCGATTCCTGATCCATACGGACACGTCCAGGGTGTCTTCGTGTCTCCATTCGATCAGTCTCACGCATACACGACACCAAATGGCCAAGCTAGCCGGCAGGAACCGCGCCGTACAGAGTCAGATGCTCAGATGCAACCGATCTCGCCCCAAGTGTCAGGGCAGTCACAGATGCCACCCAACACGCGAAACCATTCAGATGCCAGTAGCGTATCTGTGATATCACCAATCTCTGCCTCCAATTCAGATCCTCCGGTGCTTGGGGCAGTGGTGGACCAGCGACCTCAGAAGCCCAGAATGCCCAGCATTTCAGAGGTACACCAGCAAGCACCGCCCCCTCAGGACATTCCATGGCACATGAATTTCCCGGCAGGCACTACCGAACAAGATATTGTGAGGGCTCGCCAGAAGCAATTTTTGCAGCAACAATTTGCTTCACAGCAGCAAGCGCAAGCAGAAAGGCATGCGTCTTCACCATCCCCTCGTGCCTCCCCTGACAAGCCATCACCCCCCTTCTCTGCACCACTCCAGCAACCTCCAGAGCAGGGTGGAGGCTTCAGAGAAGTATTGCCGCGCCAGTCTCCACAGGCGTATGCCACGCCGCAATCCGCGCCACTCGATCGACGCAGCCCGCAACACATACCCACCCACCCTCATGGAGGCGCGGGACGACTGATGCATACATCGGCTGGTCAAAACAGCTCTGCACACTCACCCGTAGGCTCACAACTAGGCGCACAGGAGCCACACACCCCAAGACATATCGAAGAAATCGATTCACGCCCGCCATACGCCCAGGAACCGCAGCATGCTGCCTGGGATGATCGACCAAATCAGGAGAACCGCAGGGTACCTCCACTTACACAGCAAGTCCTTTACGACGAGAATGTACCGGATGAAGCACCTCCATCATATGATGGTCCTGGCGTTTCGCATGACGGAATGGAGAAGAGTGGCCCTGGCGTCCCACATGGCGGAATGGAGAAGAGCAACCCAGAACGGCCTCGACCACCCAACATCATAACAACACCAACTGATTACAGTCGTACGCAAGATGGTCGACCGCGCCAGGTCTCTATTGGACTCATGCAACACCCTCAGCCTGCCTCCATGGCTGCATCTCCTCAGCGCACAGCCCCCGACATGGGTGCCGAGTCACTTCGTCGCCAGATGCTTCAGCAAGAGGAACAAGCCCGCATGGAGCGAATCCAACGTTCACAGATGCAAGCTTTACAACGACAGCGTGAACAACAAGAACGGGAGATTGCACGTGCACGCGCTCAGGAGCTCGAGCGCAGTGTTTCTGGTGGAGGCCGAGTCGGTAGCCTGCGAAGTGTCAGCGGAAGTCGTAACGGTGGCACACCTGGATGGGAGAGAAGGGGACCGCAGAGTGGCGGCAGTCGCCCCATTTTCGAACTGCCGGCGCTTGAGGACGATGAGCCAGTAATGCGGGCAACCTCTTTCCCTGGACAGGAATGGGTGCCGACTATGTACGTTGACGATTAAGTGTCCGGATCTGCACTTGCAGCATCATCATTTATCTCTTGTTTATATGGCACAACTTGAGCGCTTTTGTAACTTAGCGACGCATGACGCTTTTTGCATTTCTGTTTAATACCCATTCTTTACGCACACAAAGGCCTTGTATCTTTTCTTCCCAGATCCGCATAATGTTATTCAATCAATGAAGATGTCACATGTATACAGTGAACCTTCTCCGTTCACTGTAGTCTAGTGCAGGCCACTACGTGAACTTTGAGTGGTAGCTTTTCTAATTGACTCATTGTGCACAATGCTAACCGCATGGACTCTGAGCTGGAGAAGTCAGAGTGAAAGACGATGCGTCACCCAATTTTACGAACGAGAAGAGGCGGTGAAAGCCCAGTAGCGCTAAGATGTATACTTCACCTGTACCGTCCGCTCTTCCTATAACAAAAGTTCCAGAGTGGCTCTCCAGAGGACTTCACAAACAACTCGCAATGGTGACTACCTTGTATACCGTCGCCAAGCGCACACGTGTTCGCACCTCGCACCTATTGCTTCAACGACTCACCGTCTCCAAGGCCCCCAAGTTCCACGCATCTCATCGACCCATCTTGCACCTACGCGAGGTCGAGAACAAGATCATAACCCGCAAGAATGAAGATCGCAGCAACATCTCAGCACTGATGGTCACATACACAGTATTCGATCCGGGAGCCAGTCGGCCGCTGCTGCTGAGCAGTGCACTGCTGGCGTCCCGTACTTTACCTGCATGCGGTAGCTCGATTGAGTCCAAGTACCTGCAGACCAGTAAGTCATCGATGTCTCTTACATACAACAGCTCGACTAAGCCCCAAGATAAAATGAGCAGCGCACTGTCAATGTCTCTCGCATTGCCCAAACACAACGGTTCGATTGCGTCCACGCAACAACTGCATCATGAAGCTGGAGGCGCAGTGATGGTAAGGCCCTGGCCGTACTCTCTGCCAACGGTGCTGCAGCCGCAGCCTGGTACCACTTATGATTCGATATATGGGGACCAGGGTGGGGCAAAACCCATAGGAAAGGTGAGGGCCGTATGGCTGCAGAGAGTGCTTTATGGAGATCCAGATCCTTGAAAGACTGCAACGCTTGTTCGGGAGAGACTTTCGGGGCATGAGAAGGCATTTTTAAGGGGAAATGATGTGCAAGACACGGAATGAGGGTACCAAAATGGCTGGTAGATCAAGTGTTACGTAGCTTGAAAAGAATTTTCGCTTCTATGTTGCATGTACATATGTTTTGACAAGTAAGAATCTGCAGTCTGTCGCGAATAGGAAATTGAATGACACGATGTGACTTGAATACTTATATAATTTCGGCATACGAAACGTTTACCATCAGACAGGGTTTTCCTGCGCCTGTTGTGCGAATCAGTGACACGAACAAAGCATCTCCATGCATGGGCGTGTCACGTCCTGTCTGTGACGCATCTGTTTTGTGTAGTGCAGTCTCACCTGCCGTCCAATAAAACGCCGTACACATAATTCACGTGAGCTGCAATGCATCTGCCTTATGGCTCAGCTATGGTTCTCGGCAGCTGCCTTCTTTCCTTCCATGGTTCACAAACATGCAAACGAACATTGAATGTCACGATTAGGCTTTGCCTCGTGCACGTGCCGTGCAGTTCTGTACCCAGTCAGTGTGAAGTCACGACTGCTCTTCACTCCCGACCCAGACCCTAATTAACACTCATTTCTAAACCGAAAGTTTGTCAACTGCACAACCAACACACAACGGCGCAAAATCATGAGCGGCAGGCGGAAAGACGATCGCATAAACTGGCCACACTCCTCTAGCCCAGCAAGAGACGAGGACGGAGATTATGAGTTTGCTCTGAAACTGTCCGCAGCGCTCAATGGAGATCCTGATAGGAAAGGCGACGCTGCTGCCGCTGCTACCGACTCGAAGCTGCAAGCCGATCGCAAAACTCAACACGATGCTGATTTCGACCTTGCTGTTCGAATGCAATTCGCAGACGCTGACGAAGACGTGTTCAAGGCTAGTGAACGCACATCACCATACCTGCCGGACGCAGGCACATCCTCCCGGGCAAGAGCACAACGTGAAGTCGCCGGGAAGAGCGAAGCTACAGTCTTTGAGTACGAGACGTCCACAATCCAGGAGTTCAGGCCACTTCCGGACTTCCAGGTCTGTATCAGGGCGAGCGAATGCGTTAAGTGCGGATCTCGTTTTTTCGAACGCGAATCAGATATAACCCGGCTCTTCAAAGAGTGGTACGAATGCGGAAGAGAGCTCTCTACATTGCTTCAGTGCAGAACCTGTGGTGTATACTCCTGTATCGCATGCCCATCCTCGACCTTGACAAGAACCTCCTCGATAATCTTCGACAAAAGATCAGTCTCGTGGTGTTGCAACAACGGACGCCTGCTGCTAATTTGGATCCTGCTGTGTGGCTTCGATGTCTCCTACTGTGAGACTAAGGTCAACATCGACGAAACAGAGAAGGCAAAAAAGAAGTCAGCACCTCCACCAGCATATAGAGGCAAGGGCAAGGATAAAGTCAAGAATCACAAGAGCAATGGCGTCGGCTATGGTGGATACGGTGGCTACGACGAGTCTGAGGGCTATATGTCTCCAACTGATTTCGAATTCCACGAGTTCGAAGATTTGCCGACTGCGTATAACCCCGGGTACTTATCGTACCTGGAAGGACTCAAGCAAGACTTGCGCTACACACGCCTCAGTAGAACTGCTAAAGACAAGAGCCCAAAGACATCCAAAGCCCAGACAACCTTGGATAGGTTGGCGACGACAGTCCTGAGGTTCCTTCAGTATTTACTTCCGTCTCTTGATCGCGGCCTTTCCTTCAGCACGAGCCCGCCAGCAATGCTCGCAGATATGCTTTTGGAAAGTAAAATCCTGGTATACATCGCCGATTTGTTGTGTAACGACTCCTTGGACGATATTGGTTCGCGGAGGATACTTTACGAAGCGGTTTTAGACTTCATTAAAGTCATCGGGCTGCATCCTACTACAGCAAGCTCTACAGTCTTCTCAAAAAGGCCCAAGCAGCCTCAGCTAAGTAACTTGCTCACCAAAATGTACCGTCATGACGTAGTTCTCACAGAAACAACCGCCCCAGCGATTGCAGAGAACCTATGTATGTTAAGCAAGCTTGGCGACTTGTTATTGAAGAATGCCAAACACCACGCAAAAGTGTACGATACCGAGAGCGATCGAGAGCTCGTGTCTTTCTGCCTCAGGATCTCTGAATTGTGGGAAACTCTCAGCCTTTCTGCACACGTGTCGACGCAGGATTCCGAAGCTTCTAAGGCTATCCCGTCCGCTCAGCCTACTGTAGCAGTAGCGAATGTTGGTGACATTGCTGACGATAAGATCTCGGCTTCACATTCATTCAAGGTTATGGCAGAGCAGCAGGCTCGCTCAGCTCCCGGCCGCTTGAAGCGCCTGGTCTATGAGATCAGCGTACTGAGAAGTAGCCTCCCACCCAATATCTTCGTCCGCCATGGCGAAGCTCGATTGGATGTAATGAAATGCATCATCATTGGCCCTGAGAGCACCCCGTACGAGAATGGAGTGTTCGAGTTCGACATATACTGTCCTTCGAAGTATCCGAACATCCCGCCCATGGTGACCTTCAAGGGCACTGGTAAAGGATCTTATGGGATTAATCCAAACCTCTATGCCGATGGCAAGGTCTGCCTTTCACTGTTGGGCACTTGGCCTGGAGAGTCTTGGAAGCCAGGAGTGTCGACGCTTCTTCAGGTACTGGTTTCTCTCCAAGCGATGGTGTTCTGCGAACACCCATGGTACAACGAACCAGGCAGAGAGGAGCATCACAGCAGAAATAGAGCGAACAAGGCCTCCGATTCGTACAATCTCGGGCTACGTGAGCTGACTGTTCAGCTTGCGATGCTTGATTGGCTACGAGATGTACCCCTGATATGGTGGGATGTTATTGACCAACACTTCAGGTCAAATGCAGACCAGATACTGCGCACAGTCATCCAGTGGAGCAAGCATTCACTGTCAGAGTCCCTCGAGCACGGCGATGGGATCAACTATGCTTTACTCCATGGTATCAGGCGCGCCAGCATGGGCTACAACAAGATGCTTCCCGAGCTTCATCAACGCTTGCAGATGTACGGGGCAACGGTTGCGCTCCCAAAAGAAGCAGCAGAGCCGCATGCTAAGAAGCCACGGGTTGAGGACTCGGCGGTAGAGAATCGCCAAGACGTCCTGTTTCCACTACACTATTACAAAGACCTGCCCGAATTCTCTTCTGGTGGCCAACTACACCCCTCGAGTAGTGAGGACTACAAGATCGAAAAGGTTGACCACGGAGCGTTCTTTAATTTGGTGATACCCACGGTGATGACCACGCGGGGAGGACATGGCGCTCCACATAGTTTTGGGGGGCGCGGACAGGTACTTGGGGCAGGGCATAGCCTTGCACCATCGTTTCTACCGGGTTCGGCGCCTCTGCCAGATGCACCTGGCGGACCACAGACCGGCCGAGGACGAGGACGTGGTGTAGTGCCTAGCATGACTCCGCCAGTTCTACCCAGTGGGCCACCTGGACAAGGACGAGGGCGTGGGTTCTTCACTTGGCCCGGCGGTGTTGGACCCATACCCAGCTCATTCGAGTTGTATTATCCTCACCCGGACGCCAATCTCGGCGATGACAGGAGACTTGGTGGTGATGATAACGGAGCTGGGCGTGGTGGTGGACCTGCATATGGCGGCCGTGGCGGACGTGGTGGGCATGGCGGTGCTGGATCTGGACGTAGATGAGCACAACACGGGTACTGTCTGTGTGATATGCTCGGGGAGCCCACTCTTGTACAGAATTTGATGTAGGTATTCAGCTTGGCGAGATGCTTTCAATGCAATGATGATTGGCTTGATCTAGAAGCGTGCTCGATGCTACTCGATACTGTGTGAAGGACGGAGTCGGAGTGAAGCTTAGGTTGGAAGCTCGTGACGACGCGGGTGTGGGGGTGGGGGTGGAGTGGGGAAGCGGCGACTCGCGCTGCATCAGATGTGATGAACGGCCCATGAACGACCCACCTGCACACTGGGCCATGACATCAGCCCTGCATTAACCACCTGCACCCGACCGAGCCTCAGCTCTGGGTAGCTCAACTCCAGCTCGTGCGCGTACATTCTTTCTCCTTGTGTGAGAAACATCCGCTTTGTGCAGCCGCCGCGACTGGCGCGCCCTGCGTACACTATGACTATGGATGTGACTACACCCGGCCAAGGCGGGGGGGCAGGCTCGCCGTATGCAGGAAGCAGAGGCGGAAGCGGAAGCCCAGTGCGTCTCCCTCGGAGGAGCCTCGATCCCAACCACAATCATTCCAAGCCGGCCAGCACAGGCACGGGCACAGGCACATGCGCTAATTACACATGCAAGCTCGAGAACCTTCCCGAGGAGCTGCTGCAGCTGGTCGTAGCCTACCTCAAGGCTGCCGACCTGAAGAGCGCCGCCCTCAGCTCGCGCACCCTCTGTCGCCATGCGACCGGCCTCCTTTGGCAGCACGTCTGCTTGGTCGACAAGCGGACACGGCGCTCCAGCGACACGACAGACGATCACGACCCGCTGCGAGCCAACGACACGGACGAACACGATGATACCCCCATAATCGAAAAGCTGTACATCTTGGCTACCAACCCCAGCCTTGCCTCCAAGGTCCAGACCCTCATCCATCGCTGCCATTTACCTACGCCGAACATCTTCTCCGAGCTGCCGCGCATGTACTTCGATGCCACCAATCTCTCCACCGACCCACGACTCCACAAGCTGCTCAGCGCCGCCATTCGCAATCTGGTGAATGTACGCACCCTGCGCATCGTATACGGTCATTGGCGCCTGACCGCTGCTCTGATCGCAGGCTTTCTGCGCCATGACCGACCGCGCGAAATCCCACTACAAAAACTATGGCTGGAGAGCTGCGCATTCGACATACGGAATCCAAGCTTTCTTGGTCCAGCTGCCGCCACCGGGCTCGAATCTATCCGCCTGCGTCGACTGAGACCAGAGCCAGCCATTGCGACAGACAAACATGACATGGCCTGGTTGGACCTGAAGCTTGCTCGTGGAGGCCACTACTACCAAATGCACAACGGCGCCGGTGGTTGGGTCGGTACCACAGTCGAGTTCTCCCAGAAAGATCTACCGGCTCAGCTCATGGTGCCCTCTCCCAAGGTCATGACAGCAATTGGGCGAGCGTTCGATGACTTGATCTGGGAAGATGTCCCCGAGATTTATGGTTACGTTGAGACTCTACCCACGCATGTTCCCACAATGCCGGCGCCGGCCATCAGTCGCAATCCTTCACAATGGCTGTTCCACTCCTCACAGTCGACCCTCACCCGACTTGATCTGGACTGGATCCTATGGCGTCAACGGGAGCGCAACGACGAATATGATACATCGCCAGGTTTCCTGAGAGAGCTTGCTGCAATGAGGTTCCCACACCTGGTCGCCTTTCAGCTGCGTAATGCTGTGATGCCTCTGACAGCCCTGCCCGACGATATATTCCTCTTGGAGGACGACTTTCTCACCTTCATGGAAGAGCATCCCAAAATCAAGTGCCTCGCATGGCCGCTCGACAAGTTCTATCGTCACACCAAACCTTCAGTGGAGCTCCAAACCAGATACCGAAGTCTTATAGCACATCTGGCTAGGGTCTTGACCGACCTGCGTCTCGACACATACTACATAGGCAGCGGTGAGCCAAAGTCCGACCACGCTACGACTGTTGAAGCCACTCAGCAACGCATTCGCCGGAGGAGGTTCATCACAGAGTTCGCCCCGCACATGCGAAAGATCAAGCAACTCAAGATCGAAGGCGGCGTCCCACGCGACGAGAAGCGGGAGCTCCTACGCGCCTTGCACTACTGCCCTCTCCAGAAAGTCGTCCTCATCGGCGTCTCCTTCCCCGCAGGTAACACGTGGGGCGCCGGCGGGTCAAGCCTGATCGCCCTCGACGCAGGCCACGCCTCCGACTTCGCCTGGGATCTCGAAGAAGAGAACACAACCACCATGCGCAAAGCCTTCCGGCGGTGCACCTCCATCGCCGAGCCCTTCACCTTCACCCCGGAGTTCGGCTGGCACACGAGCCCGCCCCTCCTGCACACGCTGATCCTGCACCACGCGCCCACCCTGCAGGAGATCAAAATCTGCGGCTACAACGGCTGCCCGATCCTGTCCAGCCTCGGGTGCGAGACCACGCCGCTGCTCGCCCCGCTGACGCAGTGCCACGCGCTGCGGCAGGTGGTGGTTTCCTTCTGGCTGCTGACCTTCTTCGAGGGCGCGTACCGCGACGCGCAGATCATCCAGAGCTGGATGGACACGCGGTCCCCGGCGTCGACGGCGCTCGTCGTCGTCACCCCGCCGCGCAGCCCGGAGCGCGAGCGCGACCACCCCGTCGACGCCGCCGTCGCCGTCATGCCCGACCCCGGGGCCCCCGCCGCGCAGCGCCCGCCCTTCAACCGCTGGGCCGTCGCCCTGCGCACCCGCTTCTCCCCCTCCGCCCTCGCCTACCGCGTCGCCGCAGACCTGGGCCCCTTCCTCAGCCCCGCCGCAAAGGCCACGCCCGGCGGCGTCCGCGTCCGCGCCAGCTTCTGCCTCGGCGCCCGCGAGGACCGCCGCGTCGCAAACGACATCTTCGATCTCGATATCCGCATCGGCGTCGATGATCAGGTGCTGGAGTTTGTGGGGCCCAGGGAGGAGGGCGAGAGGGGCAGGTGCTGGGCCAAGATGGAGGGGAGGCAGTGGTTTTGAGGGTCCGAGGCCCTTGCGTGGCTGGTTGCCCTTTTTTGGTTGCTTTGGTGGATGGGGTGGAAGAATCTCTCTCTCTCTCTTTCTCTCTCTCTTTTTGTTTTCTTTAATTGGGGGCTGCTGGGTTGCTGGATTGCTCGCGGATGTGGCGCTTTTCGAGGTATGTTTCATTGCGGGGATTTTCGGGGTTCGTGGTGATGGGTAGGTAGGTCGTGTGTGTATTCGTGGCACGTGGGCGACTGCGTGATTGGCCACTACGAGCACGATATCCATATCACGAAAGCTAAGTTAACTAATACCTCAGGGTGTGGATCAGATGATATTATTCAATCTATACTTTCCCGCTTCTCAAGAATATAACTTGCCCGTGGCAGATGGTATCGCCTTTTATAACTGGCCATGGCTATACCAAGACTTCACCAAATTGAACCCCCTACCTTTCCCCACTCCCAATTCTCGAAACCATGAAACCCCCAAACTTCCTGAATAGAGGAAGGACCCCCGGAGAAATGTACCCATCCTCCTTCCCCACCGGCGGCAGCTTCTCCTAGCCCTTTATCATCATGGAATCCCAGAAGAAAGAAGCACTCAACCCTCCTTCTCAATCGGCGGCAGCTTGCGTCCAGACCACTCCAGATCCAGACATGTAAACACCGTGTAGATCTTCATAAGTGAATGGCGGTACGTGAACAGCGGGTAGGCGGGGACGACGAAGTAGAGCAGGAAATCCAGCGGATGGGTCCACCACCAGGCCGCCGTCTTGACCAGCTTGGTGAGTTGGATGGCGTAGAATAGCACGAACAGCACGAGCCAGGGGTGCGCCGAGGCGGCGAAGAAGGAAGTCCGCGTAAAGGTGAAGAGAGCCAGCGAGTCCCAGATCAGCGCCGCGTTGTACATCCATGGAAAGTACGTGGTCCAGACGGTGAGCGGCCAGGTCCACCAGATATCGCGGTCGACGAAGAGCGCGATGGGGTTCTGGCGGAAGGTCGAGCGTGACCAGCGCTGGCACTGCGAGGGGAAGAACTTGAAGCCGTCGGGATACGAACCGAGGACTGTGGTCATGGTGGCTTCCTCCTGGCATTGCACCTTGATCTGCCAGCCATGCTTAAGGACCCAGCGTGTGATGAAGTTATCGTCGTCGGCCTGTACGGGACCACAGCCAAGGATGTATTCGTTCGTAAAGGCGTGCTGGAACTCGTCGCTGAGGATCTCCTTGCGGATCAGACTCGAGCGGCCTGAGACGCAGAAGATGCCGCCATCTGCGGCGTTGGTAGACTGGATCTCGAAGTTGTGTCGGATGAGGTAGATGCCGCCCATGTTGTTCCAGAAGCGCGCGTACCATCGAAGCCAGGTGTTGTAGAGAATGCCGTCAGCGGGGTTGGTGGTAGGAGTGGGCAGATGCTTCACCCACTTGCGAGTTCCAACAAGACCTACCTTGGGGTTATTGAACGCGGCAAGAGCTTCTCGCAGCCAGTTGGGCGACCATTCTGCGGTGTCGTCTGCAGAGGCAATGATGGCTGTGTCGACATGCGCAACACCTGCAACGACTTGACTACGCTTGCTGGAGATGCCAACGTTAACGATTCGTATGTCAGTAGTGATTGGAATACCGGGGATATTGTAGCGAAGCTGATATGCAGTCGCGCCAGCTGTATACCTATGGCGGAAAGCAGACAGGAAGGTCCCCACACCCTTCGCAGCCACCATCGTGTTGGTAGAAAACACAACACGGTCAGGACCATTGGTCAAGATGGACGCAACCAGGTCCTCAAAGGCACCGTTGCTAGCGGGACCGACGGTAGGAACCAAGACTGTACAGTCCATGGGCGTCATCGCATCATCATAGGTTGGGCGCGTTGGCTTGTACTGACACCAGAAGAAGATCTGGACCAGAGTGCGCCAGTATCGGAAAATCAATAGCGATACAAACCAGATGTTGGCGCCATTTGCTGCGATGTCGGCCAGATAGCAGATACCGTAAAAGTACAGCGCAGGAATCATGTGGCATACCATACCGAAAGTCTTAGTGAGGGAAGGAGCCTTCGCCTAGTCGTACATGAGAAAGCTGACCCAAACAAACGTGAGGGCAACAACAACGGCTGCTGAATCTTTTGGCCAGAGAAAAGATGCTCCACAGAATGCGGAAAACGCGATGCAGAGAAGAGTTAGTGCTACTGACCAATTCAAGTTGGCCTTGGGAGTGTGAGACGCCATGACACTTGGTAGCTTTGTGGAATACGACTGATGTGCTAACTGACCCATTGTGAAGGGTTGAGAGTTAGTGAGCTGATCCTGCAACGCAGGAGAATTAATTAGAGAGGATATAGTAGCAGTAACGGATATGTACTAGACGCCTGTAACTCTGCTGTCACTGTTAATTTCCTCGAAACTGGTGGTGGTTACGATTGTCAGGAGAGTTGATGACTCGGACCTGCCAAGTTGGTCAGTTTTGAGGTGAAAGCTGCTTTCCGGAAGCGAAGTGGGAATCGGTGAGTCAGATTCTGG
Organism: Epicoccum nigrum; assembly: GCA_002116315.1. Lineage (NCBI taxonomy): Eukaryota > Fungi > Ascomycota > Dothideomycetes > Pleosporales > Didymellaceae > Epicoccum > Epicoccum nigrum. Next base: position 621,409 of record KZ107852.1, read on the forward strand.
CGTTTAAGGAGCGGATTTGTTGGTAGATACAGTTTCTGATATCGTTTGGATGTCTAGTTGTACCTGGATCTGTTTGATGAGCCCCAGAAGCCAGGTAAGAGGAGGTTGATACAGAAGGGAGGACGAGCCATTGCGCGAACAGTAAAGCACTCGTCCATGCCCTTCAAAAGGAACACTGTGTACACGAGAATTAGCACTCATTGAGAGAAAGAATTGTTTCAAGAGGTGCTGTTGTTGTCAGATTGTGAGTGTCGAGGTACAAGTGTCGCAGAGTAAACAATATACAATATTGGACTTATATCGTAATCATCCTGTGCTTCATACCTTCCTTTCTGGGCAACAACCATCAATGAAGTAGGTGCAATCGTTCTTGACACATACAGACAAGATCCTGCGGTCTGGGTTTTCTAGTTGTGTTCCGTTGGCTACAATGCAACAACAGCCCGAGGCATGGCCAAAGGAACGGTCCGACAAACAAAGCAAAGGCGCCTAGTTTCCAGCCAAAAGACTCGGTCCAATTCTATGCGATCCATTGTTCTACATTGCGAAGACAACGCCGTTGGTCCTCTCGTTAATCCCACTTGCCGTACCAAAAGCTGTCCTCAGGACCCATGCCTTTCTGCACTCCCTCAAGCTTACACATAGCTTTACTCTCCATAGATACATCTTTGATCTCATCCGATCTGGTAGCGAATACCATACCGAGTCCTGCTTCGTTGTGCCATCCAATGTGGCAGTGGAAGGCCCACGCCCCCGGGCTATCAGCGACAAAGCGAATCAGCATCCACCCATACGCCTCGATGCTTGCCGTATCCCTCCTCAAGGGATTTGCGAGATCGATACCTTCGTAGAGAGACGGCGTAGAGTACGGCTGCGGCGCATATCCTGTTCCTTGTCTGAGGACCCAGAATTTGTAGCCATGAAGGTGGAAGGGATGGTTCCCATCATCCATGTTTTGGATCAAAATGTCGATGGTTCTGATACCCTGGGTGGTGTAGACCAGCTGACTCTTTTTGTTGAAGTTCTGCGTATCGAAGCCAGCCTTCTCGCCAATGAGGTCTGCTCTATTGTCTGCCAAGGTGTGCAGGACGGGGCTTGAGGCATTTCCTCTCCAAGAACTTTCGTTGAGAAACCCACGACTGAGTCGCCAGTCGCCGATCTGAAAGCTGCTTCTGAAATAGACAAAGTCATCTGCATGTTCTGGCGCCCTGGTAATTTCCACGGGCGCTAAAGCAGTCGTGTTTAGATCACGACATTCAACTTCGATGATCTCCGGCCAATCCCTACTCTGTGGATCTGCAACAATATCTGTATTCTTCATGTTCTCCTCAGAATCCAATACAGTAGTACTGTATCGTACCACACCCCGGACTTCCTCTTTCAACTCTGGATTCTCATATGCAAAACAGTGTGTCAGCATTCTTGCCCTCATCCAATATCCTTCTGCCTTAGGCTCCGTTGGTGGGGAAAGAACGAGACTGTATCGTTGTGCGGGGTTGACATTAAGTCTGTGTATCGCCTGGGGTTGTACATCTGTACCATCCACTTCCGTAATGCTGAATTCATGTTCATCGATCTGTAACGAGAACTCTGAAAAGGCACCAACGTTGATGATGCGAAGACGTGTGCTCTCTTGCGGGTCCAAATCGAAGAATGCGTTGCTCAACCCCTGGGTAGAGCATTTTCGATCAGGCAAGGTAGAGCAGTCACGTATGCTACGCCCGTTGATTAGTGCAGAAGGTGGAACAGGCTCGTCATTCTCAGAGCCAGGAGCAAGATAGTCCATCAACAGTTTCGAAGAAGGATCATAATAGTGATCTGAGAGCAGAATAATACGATCCTGCTTATAAGCTTTTTGCTGGAGCTCTTTCTCTCGTTGACTGTGTACGACAAATGGCCCAACCAGGCCATCTGATGCTTGCATAGAGACATGACTATGATACCAGTAAGTCCCGCTCTGGCCCGTGACATTGAAGCGGTATGTGAAGGACTGTCCAGGTGCAATAGGGCAATTAGTGACGCCCACTGTGCCGTCCATATGAGCTGTGCCGTTTTGATAAAGGCCGTGCCAATGTATGGATGTTGCGTTTGCAGCTCGATTGTGGACGTGGATAACAACTTCGTCATGTTCATTAACTTCAATCAATGGTCCAGGAAAGGTAGAGTTGATAAGCATCATTGGTCGATATACGCCATCAGGATTTAGCTCGTGATCTGCGATTATCCAATTAAAGTTTCTCGTTATAGGCAGAGCGCCAAAGTCCCAGTCCGGATCCAGAATGTATTCGTCTTCTGATCGCAACCCTGCATGTACTGGCGGAGTATCTGCAAGTTGATGTCGAGTTTTCTGATACCGGTACCCAATAAGTGCGAGGATGCATAACGGCAGTAGTATTGCGATGCAAGTCTTAACCCAGTACTGTCGCGGCGGCTGAGGCTTTGGCGGCTTCCCTGTGAATGGTTCCTCATCCTCTGCCCACTCAGCTTTGGGACCACCTCTGAGTAGCCCGATCTGTTCTTCTTCCAATCGAGCAGCTGTTGAGAGCTCTTTCATTACGAAGATATCATCTTCATGCATCTTTATCTGCGTTCAGTCATTTATTCGGGTTATGTCTGCGCGCCAATAAATGGTCGAGTGAATGCAAAATTTTAAGAAGATGCTTTCAATATCTCAAGCACCATGCGAAGTCTTCGAAAGCGACTTGACAGCTCTTGCATCTTCCTAACGCTGGGACTGCCGTGTTATCCTTCTGGCGAAGCACACAGGTGTGTCCGCGGACCCTGGTGGGTCAATCTATCATGCCCCACCCCTGCTTGTTCCCGGTCAGCAAGACCAATCAGGTAGGCACGCGCTGTCGTTAAAGCTTGACTACCTTCCCGAAAAGCTTACGCGACCCGAGCATCGCTTGATGTCTTGCAGGCGACAATACATGCTGACACCACACGTTGCTTCTGTGTCGTTTGTGATAGGTCAGGGATGTGGAGCAGAGATGGCAAAGTGCGCGAGGCTAGAACGTGAAGCATCCACGATCAATCGAATGTCAAGCACATGGGCTTCGGCACTAGGCATATGAAGTAGGGTTGAGTGGGTGATCCTATGTACGCGTCCGGGGTGGAGCGTTGGGATCGTTGACGAAGGTGACACCTCCTTTTAGTTCTTCGTGTTGCTCCCGTCTGTTTATTCAATCCACCTTCTTTTTGTCATTCTTGTCTAATCGTTCTGAGAAGGGCTCGACCTTGCGTGCATATCCTTCAAGTTTCGACATGTTCTCCCAAACTTTACTGGCGTTGGCTTTCCTAGCCACGCAGGGACTCGCGAAGGACTGGGTCAAGGGCAAAGCGTTCGACCGCATTGCAATTATCTGGCTCGAAAATACCGATTATGATCTTGCCGCTGGAGACCCTAACTTGGCTGCACTGGCGAAGAAAGGTATCTCGTTGACCAACAAGTTCGCCGTGACGCATCCTTCCATGCCAAACTACGCCGCTGCTGTATCTGGTGACTACTATGGCGTCAACCATGACGACTTGATCAACGTTCCTTCCAACGTCTCGACCGTGGTCGATCTGCTCGAAGACAAGGGTGTCAGCTGGGGAGAGTACCAAGAAGGTGGGCATACACTGTCTCTGGGCCGAGTATGCACTGATAGCAAGCGGACATGCCATACACAGGTTTCCAGGGCAAAGAGTACCGGAACCAAAAGACCGGCGCCAACATGTATGTTCGCAAGCACAACCCCGCGGTGCTGTACGACTCAGTAGCGCAGAAGTCAGAAAGACTGGCGAACATCAAGAACATGACCCTCTTCCAGCAGGATCTCAAGAACGATCAATTGCCGCAATGGATGTTCATCACCCCGAACATGACGAGCGATGGCCATGATAGTACTATCACAGTTGCTGGCAAGTGGACTCGCACTTTCCTCGAGCCATTGCTCACAGACAAGAATTTCAGTATAGTAGTTCGTGCACCTTGGTCGCGGCATTTGCTGACGAACAATAGTGAAAAACACCCTTGTCGTTGTGACTTTCGACGAGAACCACTCTTATGCCAAGCAAAATCGCATCGTTGGCATACTCCTCGGCGATGCCATACCTCAGAAGCTCGTGGGAACTACAGATGATACTTATTACAACCACTACAGCGAACTGGCAACTGTGCAAGCTAATTGGGGTCTTCATAGCCTGGGGCGTTGGGATGTTGGTGCCAACGTTTACAAATTTGTCGCTGAGAAGACTGGTGATCAGTTGCGAAAGTGGAGTGGCCCTGTTGCCTTCTCGCAGATGTTTTTTAATAGCAGCTACGCCGGAAGGTTGAATAACAAGAACAAGTCTGTGCCATGGCCGGTACCAAACACCGGTGCCAACTATGGAGGCAGGACAGTGCTGGCGGCCGTTGTTCAGACATGGGGCAAGTTGCTGAGCCAGTCCGCTTACACCAGTGCCCTCGAGATCCCGGACGGCATGCATCCAGAAGCCGAGTTCAAGTGAGCAAGGTCAAAGCTGAGGAGGAGAGGGGAGTCAAGCTAGTCGCTTTTGTGTAGATATTGCACGTGTCGACCAAAAATCTTTTAATATCGACTTAGCGAATATATAAACTGTGTCCTCGAAATGCGAGCTTGTCACATCTCCACTGGGGTGCTTACTGTGCTCAAAGCATCTTGACGGACAATACCGAAACAAAGCTCGCGCCAATATCTTGCCGTATAAATAACAATTACACCAAGGCTGTTGACAGAAGCGTTCTCGAGCAAGGCTCTGGTAGGTGGCGACCACACGAAGGCGGTGCTTGGCCTGTGTGAGTCCATGGTGGGTTGAAGTCAGAGAAAAGGTTCGTCGGTGTTTCGAAGTGACTCCCCAACTTTTTCCTGGCATTACATCGTCGTTTAAGCGTATTCTCGAAAGCCATTTTGGAGTAAAGTCCAGCATTTGAGCGCGCTAGAATCAAAAGTTGCAAACATGCAATGTCTGTAGCTTATAGCGCGAAGCTGTTAATGACTCGCGCTGTCTGGCTTCAGAGTCTGTGCCTATGGCAGACCTCTGCTCAATGTTGCACCTTGCTTGCTCTTAGCCGTTTGACACTTTGGAAGGATTCAGTTGGGAAAAAGCAAAGAGCAAACGTGGCCAACAAAACATGTGGTCATCGTAAAGAGCTCTCTGATCAACCAGATTCCAGCGACAGGAACAAGATTACTCCCCCTTTTCGCATTTTGTGTTATGCAAAGTGGCTGCCAGGAGCTAGCAAGATGCAGTACAAGTGTCCTTTCCAATAACAAAAGAGGTTTTGACAGATCCGTGACTCCCGCGTTCGAGCCTGATCCCAGATTATCGATTAGCAGCGGGCTATGTAGAGTGGGTCTGCTCTACACGCGTAGCTGGGATGTTCAAGGTGAACACTCGACATAGTGTTCAACAGTTGCAAGGCTTCGCCCTTCAGGAATGGGATGTTGTTCGTAGCTGGCGTACCAGCTTTCATCCTTCGACTCCCGATTTCCTCATCCGGTCTTATCTTCAGTGCCTACAGTATTGTGGTCGGTGACAGGCCCAGGCATAATTCGTACCTATCGTCAAATCACAGGCTGAATGCGGCTGTTATCCCCAGGTTCAGGTCATATGCCGAGACGCCCGGGGGAGGGATGCCGGCATCTGTCCTACTTAATCGAAAGCACGATCGCTGTCTGGGTGAAGGGAGTGGAGCGCGTGGCGCATCATTTCCGAACAAGCAGCAAAGCGCCGGAGTTCAGCTGACGTTTGGGTAGTTGATCGGCGGCGTTGTGGATGGGGCACCATGGCACTACGGTAGAAGCCGAGGGTGGCTGCCGACGGCAATGTCGCAGAACCCATGGTGTTGAGTGAGAGACTCATGAAAACGTGCAGCACAACTGAGACATGTTGAGTTATGTGCACGTCGAGTCAAACGCCGGTTCTGGCCAGTCGCGGATGCACTTTCTGCGGAGCAAGCTGATGTAATTGCCCGCCGAGAGGTGACAAGTTACGTATAGCGTGACCCGAGGAAATGGAAAGGAGCTCCCTAGTGCACCTGCCCTTCTGGCATTAACGCAACATAAAGACGGGATAAAACACAGGTCAGCATTTCAGAATACGGTGGCATCATCGGTGTGGACAGCTCTCAGGAACAGGGACGGGACAGGCGCGGCAAGGAGGAGGGCGCGCCCTGAAGCAAGGAGCGCGTCTGCATCCTTTCTGACGACACGCGACCGAAGATCAACAATGTTGATCAACATGCTGCGCAATTCCGCAAGCGGCCCGAAGAATGCCAGCGTTCGAGTGCATGGTGCGATCTGCACCGCGGGCCAGTGAGGCGGGCGGTGCGATGGGGGCTGTCTCAGAGTGCGCTCGTTTCCATGAGAGGACCACTTCCAGAAGACTTCCACACTGCCATGCTGAGGTGGAGTCGCAGGATGACGGTGCCGTGGCAATGGCGGGCGAGAGGACACAGGACGGGTCACAGCATATGCAGGCGCAGCGAGACGGCCACGGCTGGTGTCAGCTGCATCCAGCGTGCAGTGAAGACGACGCGAGACAATGCAGTCAGTGCAGTGCAGCGCAGGAGCAGGAGCAGGTGCAGGTGCAGTGATGGCTCGCGGCTGGAGTTGCTGGCCCTGGTAGGGCCGGCGTCGCCAAACGCCTGTCAGCACAGGCCGCGTTCTGAGTGGTTTCAGAGCCAGGCGGCTCAAGGCTCGCCGAGCAGCAAGCCGGGCCTGCTACCGGTGCGCAGGGTCGCGGGCAGCCCTCGCACTTGCACGTCTGACAGCTTGGGCTCTTAGGCCTGGTACCTCAAGTAGGCTATCGAATGTAGGCGGCAGCGTGCAGCAGCGTGCGCGAGGAGCGAGGGCGGCTGCAGCGAGCCGGCCGCGTGCGTCCAGCGAGCCAGCGAGTCTCGGTGGACTGCGCTGCGCTGTGCTGTCAGCGGAGGATTGTGCGGAGCGAAAGCTTCCAACCTTCTGGAAGTCGTTGGCGCTTCGATCCAGCTTCGACGGGCTGTGAGTGGAGCGAGCAACGTGCCAAACTGCTTTCGTGCATCGAGTCGTTCCGTACCCACTCCCTCTCACGCTCTCTCCTCCACATCTCAAGACTGCACGCCCTGGTCCCCGCCTGCCACCTGCCACCTGCCTTTGCGCTGCCCCTCTGCCCGCCGTAGACCTGTCGTGCGCCCGATGCTGCTCAGAGGCCAGCCACGAGTGTGCCGCTGCTCGCGCTGACACCTGCTCCCCCTCATCCTCACCTCCACCTCCACCTCCACCTTCAGCGCTGCGCCGCGCCCCGCGAGCCCCTGCGCCTCTGCTGCCTCTCGCTGCCGCGGCTGTTGCTGCGTCCAGCCTCGCCTTCGCTGCCTGTCCCCTCTGCGACCCCAGCGCATCCGCAGCTCGACCGCCGCGCGCGCACACACGCCTGTGCCGACCGTCCCTCCCGCATTGAGATTGAGACGCAGCCAGCGTTGCCTGCCGCGCTTGCCCACAATTGCGCCTGCGCCTGCGCCTGCCCCGTAGTCGCGCTGCTCGCACTCGCACCCGCCAACGCTGTCGCTGTCGCTGTCGCTGTCGCTGCCGTGCGCCGCTCGCCGCTCGCCGTCCCTGCTACACGAGGCCGTGGGATTGCTTTGCTCTGTGCCACCGGGTTCCCTGGCGCCGCGCTCGACGTCGTCGTTTCAGATTGCATCTCAGTTCGACCCAACCGCCTCACGCCCGTCCGGCTGTCCGCATCTCTGCGCCTTTCCCACGCCTGCTGCGGCTGCACTTATCTGGAGAGCTGTAGAGCGAACGCGCCCACTGCCGCCAGTCCTGCCATTGGCCTTGTCGCGCCTCGTTCTACCACCAGCTCCTGCTGCACGCTGTCGATCAGGCCGCTTCTATCACTCTCAACACGACCTGTGCGCGACTCAACCTAGTGGCCTCACGTCTTGCCCGTTTCTAATTCTCCTGACCCCCTCTGCGCGACACGCATCCGGACGTCGGTGACCAGTGTTGGCTGGTCGCCGCAGCCTAGGTGGAGAATATGGAACACGGGGTGTGCAACGTCATCTACGTTGACCGGCGGGCCAAAGATGAGTATGTGAAGAGGGAAACGTTGTCCAGCTCTCTCATTGCAAGGACCAGCACAGGCAATGTTGGGCAAAGCTACTTCGCGCTGGGTAAGGCCCCACCTATCGAGGTGCATACCAACCTCGAAGCCATCTTATCCATCTTCAACGAAGGTAAGCAGTTGATGTCGTTTGCGCTGATTCAAGACTGACAAGCGGTAAAGTCCACATATGCGGCTCTGGACGCTCATGCCTGTCCAAGATTACCCAGCTTGAAACTTCAAACGTACCGACGTTCGTCATTCTCGATGTACCGTATGATGAGGAGTTGCGCCTGAAGCGGCTGTCGCGTGAACCTCGTACACCCTCCCCAACATCTTCGCGTGCCATGAGGACAGACAACGGCGAGCCGGACGACACATATGGGACCCACCTACTTACCCACGTATCCTCCGAGATATCTTCGAGAAATTTCTCCAAGCTAGTGGTTCCTATTGTTATGCTGACTGGCCTGATCAGCGAATCAGCGTCCACCGCTGCACCTCCATCGAGTCTGCACAAAACCCAGGTTCTCACAGATACCGTTCGGTTGTCCAAGTACCTGGATTCTGGTGCCGTCGATGTCCTATCGAGCCCTTTATCGAAAGAACGTTTGCAAAGTTTGGCTGTTCATGCGTATAGACTACAAAAAGAGGCAGCACGCGATGAAGCGAGCTTTCTGACAACTAAGAGGAACAGGAAGCTGTCGTGGGTTGGTGTGGATGACGCCAAGCCTTATGCATACTTGCGCGAAGCTATGGTCTCCAACCTGATGACCGGCATCTGCAACCCAGAGACTGTGGGTGATTCGTTAGAGGCCTCGTAAGTTGCTAATAGCCTAGCATGACCCGAGCTTACTGTTGTAGTGACTTTGAACTCGAGCCAGAGCGAAGAAAAGCGGTTGAAGAAAAAGTCGCCACGTGGGCGTTCTCTGCGCACGAATTCACGGACGATGAACTTTTGTACGCTGCATTAGTGATGCTCCAGCACGCACTTGCATCACCAGAACTCTCGCAGTGGCAGATGACCGAAGGTACACTGGACCTTTCCTTTCGAGTCGAATTTTTGGGCTAACAAGACTTGTAGGTGAACTCATCGTGTTTCTTCTGGCCAGCCGTACGGCATATAATGAGTTCGTCAAGTACCACAACTTCCGCCACGTAGTAGATGTTCTACAAGCACTGTTCCACTTCCTGGTGCGGATAGGCACCCTGCCGTCATACCCTCCAACTGACAAGGACCCGGACAACGAGAGGTCGCCGATCGCAAACCTACTCAAACCTTTTGACGCGCTTACGCTGCTCATATCTGCAATTGGGCACGACGTCGGACACCCTGGAGTCAACAACGCCTTCTTAGTCGCGCTCAATGCACCCTTGGCGCAGCTCTACAATGACCGTTCTGTACTCGAATCTTTTCATTGCGCCGCGTATTCACAGATCTTACGCCGTTATTGGCCAAAAATATTCTCTGACATTGCTATGCGCAAGTTGATGATTAACAACATTCTCGCCACAGACATGGGCTTACATTTCAAATACATGAGCGATCTGGGAAGTCTTCAAGAAAAAATTGCGCATGACAAGGGAGTCACTGATGGCTGGAGCGTTAAGGTTCGCGAAGAGCAAAAGGACTTGACATGCGGGCTTCTCATCAAGTGCGCGGATATTTGCAATGTTGTGAGTACGATCTGCCGAGATCGCAGTCTAGTGCTGACTCAATCTTCAGGCACGAAAATTTGAAACAGCTGCCAAATGGGCGAACATTCTCACGGATGAGTTCAGTAATCAGGGTATGATGGAAGAGGAGCTACAGATGCCGTCTTGTCTGTTCGGCGGGCCACCTGTCCAGGACGATGTGATCAAACTTGGAGAGTCCCAGATTGGCTTCATGAACATCTTCGCGAGGCCTCTCTTCGAAGCCGTGACGGATATTCTGCCCGCGATGCGTTTTGCCGTTGATGAGATCCTGACCAATAAGTCAATCTGGCAGTCGAAGATCGACTATGAAAAACAAAGGCGGAAGACGAAGGGATCCATGCATCTAGGCTTGTTGCAAGCTTCATTTGCGGCTGATCCTACCCCAAGTCCTTTCTCTGGCGGCCCAGCCAGGCTACATCCGGCGCCAACGACAGTACCCAAGGAACTCAGTCGCAGCGATTCAAGCGGTTCGCTCCAGGGCGGTGTTCAGGGTTCACGCAGGTCTTCCGCTGCGATCGCTCTTGCATCGTGTGAGAATCAGAGTACCTCCCGACGAGGTAGCGGCGACGCTAATATCACAGCGATTCTCGTGACACATACTCCGAATGCGGGCGATGGGACGACGAGAGAACCAGATGCCAGCCCTGAGGATCGCGCTGTAGCGGATCGTAAGGACACACTGACACGATCTCCCTCGAAAAAGAAGGATCGAGATAACGGGAGACCAGTGACAGCTCCTGCTCCCGCCAGACGTAGTCAAGGTAAGTACTAGAGTACACGAAACAATTCCGGGTGTGTTCTTAGGACTGACGTGTATAGTAATCGAGCTGTATCCTGTCCAGCAGTCGTCACCACAGAGTCATTCAGAAATAGATCTTACGCAAGGCGCTAACGGCGATCTTGACGGCACCAAGCTACAACAGTGGGAGAGCAACAAGATAAGCGGTGAGAGCGGGGCGACTCGTTCTGATCTTTCGCGCGACTCCAGTTGGTGGCGACAAATGAGCTCTAAACGACGCCCAACACGAGACCCGAGGAACGGCGACCATGAACATCCGTACCCATCCAGGGACCCGATGCTGAATGCCCCTACGTCGCATCCTGATCCGAACCTGATTTCCTCGGGTGGTCTGAGCCCTGGCAGAAAGCATACGACAGGCCGATTCAAGAGCTTTTTCAAGCGGAAACCCAGGGGAAACGAAGAGCATGGGAAGACACTCTCAAGCTTCGGGAGTTCATCTCAGCTTCGCACCACGCCGCCTGCTAGTGATCAAGGCAGATCGCTCAACGGCGAAGACTGAGTTTGTTGATCTAATCAACGCGGCAAATTTAGGTCATCCACTCTACACCATTCGTCAACATCGATGCTACGTTCAAAAGCATCGTCACAGGTCCTACACCACACGTCTCCTAGGCAACATTCCTCTCCTTACTGTATTTCCTTGAGCTACGATACCTCCGACGCATGACATTACGGGCGCACGAAAAGCTCCGCTTACTGTACTTTTTACTTTGTTTTACGCGATCGTGGTCAACCCTCGGGTATCTTCACAGATTGTTTGGGCGCGGGTATATCTCCCTTCCTCATACCTTCGAAAGATGGGCGTTCATGGGTTTTCTAATAGGGGTGGTTCTCTTCTGAAGTTGCGAGGCTTGCATTTGCATAATGCATAATGCATCTTGATTTGATTTTTAGCGCAAGATGGAGAGTTGTTTCCTGCCTTGAGTTGTTTGCCTTGAAGGCAGAGGAGGTTTTCGCTATCAGTATTTGATATCGAGGACAGCAAGGAAAGAATTCGCTAGGTCGCCTATAGGCACCGTGAGAAACTTGGTGCGTTGGGCCTGCAAGACGCAGCATGCTATGCTCAGATTAAACCCAATGTGTCTTGCGACTAACGAGCTATTCCGTAATGAATGAAAATTCTTGATACCCTTGAGCTGTCTGCATATTCTCACGTACAGGTATTGTCCATCCATCCAATATATACGCCCTGTTCTGCGGATGAGTTTATGCACGCTTTCAATACAGTCACTTGTTAACTTGAAATGTGTATTAAGCGAAAAGTCCTTATCATGGATTCAACATATGAGGGTCGCCGGAACAGCACAGACCACACGATCACTCAACTCAAAACGCGATGATCCATATATATATCCTCGTCATAGTTTCATATAGATTTATCAAGTCTATCAAGAGCGTAGACTAACGGTTGCAGACCCCATCACTGGGACAAAATGGCACAAAGAATCGAATACGTCCATCATCCTTATCCCTCTAACCCTTCCAGACAGCAGGACCCGGGGGCTTGTAGTTGGTGGGGATGGGGTAGTAGATGTTAACGAGGATACCCGCATCGCTCGCCTTGTAGGCGCCGGGGAAGCTGACGAGCGGCGCAGGGCTGCCGCTGCCGCCGTTGTTGACCTTGATCTGTGCGCAGGAGATGTAGAACTGGGCGCCGCCGGAGCTGCCAGCGCTGTGGAGGGCAATGTGCTCCGCACGGAGCAGGTACTCGCCCGAGGGCAGGCTCTTGGGGAGGGTGACGGGGACCTGCGTCTTGCCGGACGAAGCCCAGCTGATGGAGGACGAGGACGCGATCGCCTCTTCCTGGTAGATCTTGAACCACACATTGCCGCTGCCGTCCCAGGTCTCGGCTGTCTGGCCAGAGGGCACCTTGGCCATGTAGAATTGCATGGGTCCTGGGTGCGAGACGCTGGAGGCCGCTGTGAAGGCGACGGTGTCTCCTGCGTTGACGGAGGCGGTCTTGGCGCTGGTTCCTGCTGCGAGGGGGTAGCAGCGGATGGCGTTGGAGGTGACATCGGTCACGGGGCCTGGGCGGTGTTAGCATGGTTAGAGAAGAGTTTGGATGGAAAGATGCTGCGTACCATTGGACTGGTAGTTCGCCGTCTGGCGAACGTTGACCCAGTTACCGTTGCCCTTCCCGCCGATGAGGAGCTCAGGGAAAGTGTAATGAGCAGCGCCGCTGCTAGCTAGAGCAAGAAGAGAAAGAACGACAGACTTCATGATGAAGGATATGAGGCTGGAGGATGGCCTTGCAGCTTGAGCAACATTGAGGCCATTTGCGTGGATACTTATACCCCCTTGTGCTTTCTGGACGTTCCTGGACTTATTTCCAGTCGCTTCACGTTATGCAAAAGTCCATGTTTGACAGTCGAGCCACTATGGGGTCTCGCGATGTGGGCCCGTACTACCGCCGGGTAAACATGTAGATTGGGAGCGCTAGGATCTGCCGAGCCTAGACGTTGAAACATGCAATCAATCCGAACACCCACCTGCCCCGGTTTAGATGAATGAAACAGGAGAGCGCGCCTACTGATTGGCCTGCGTCGTCCAGTGCCGAAACGCGTGACCTGGACAATATGTCGAACAAGTATTGTTCGAGTACTTCAAGTACCGAGGCCGCTGGCGCGTACAATGGGATATATCGCTGGGCGTGGCTTGGTGTGACGTCGGATCTGGAGATATTAAGATTATACTATGGGAGCCTCATATGCAACTCCGCCGCCATGCAGCAGTTATGTTGTACACTTATTGACATCATCGAAGAGAAAGCCGCTCAAGCAGTTAGTCCCTCTTGAGACGCCTTGCCGCCCTCGCCAGTACCTGGCTTTCCACCCACTCTATGGCGGGCGCCTGCATCGACTGGCCAGTCATATGTAGTTCCCTCACCCTCAATTTGATTCTCTTCCCTCCACTGTTTCCTATCTGTGGTGCCAACACCAGGGCCTCTGTACACGCTTCCATACCATCCGCTCGCCCAGTCCTTGCCGGGACCTTCTTTGGTTTGCTTGGTCGCGTTCCTTCTGTACCACTTGCCGTACGTGAGGAGGTAATAGAGTCGGAAACTTAGAAGAGCGAACTTGTCACGCTCAAGATCCTCTGGGTACTTGGCTCCAAGATCTACGGCCGCGGCAATACCGGACATGACGGCGACTTCGTGGGCATTGATAAGTGTCCAGGCTGCGGCAAAGCGTGTGTGCTTCCGGCCTTGGAGTAGCCACATCCAGGGCACGACGAAGAGGTAGTGGGTCCAGGAGTGGCAAAGCTGGTGCCACCAGTCTTGTCGGATGATCTTGTCCTTGTTGATCTCGTCACTGCTCCAAAGGTGGCCGTCGCGGTGCTTGTTCAAATAAATTGTTTGGAACACGTGCTTGTCGAACGGTACGTCAGGCGGAAACTGGCTCTGGTAGTTTGTGCAGTCGAAGCACATCTCCAACTTTGAGCGATCCTCATCGTACATCTTGATGTAGTACATGGGCTTGAAGGATTCCTTTGCATACTTGAGTCGGTGAGATTGATCAACACCGGATAGAGTATGGGCTGCCTTCTTTTCATCGTAGAAGTTCTCGTAATGCTTCTTCATGTAGTCGCTGTCCCAGTGGGTAATCGTGATGTCGTCAGAGAACTTGGCTGATCCAAGAACCTTCTTCTCGCGGAGAGATGCACATGGCGCAAGAATTCGTTTAGCAGTGTCGGCACTGTTCTTGTTAGCGTTGGCCCCACAGGTTTAGACTTTGTACATACAGCACGCAAAGCACGATCTCATTGTAGTGCTCCGTCTCCTCACGCGCATTCGCGTCGGCATTGACAGGGTCGTTCGGTACCCACGCGCTGTTTGGGTTGTGCTCGTCCGGAACCGGGGTGCGTTTGACGATCTTCACGATCACACCATCCTTGTCACGTTTGACTACACGTGTGACTTCAGTCGAAAGTCTGATGTTCACCCCCTTTGAGATCAGATCATCCTTCCACTTTCCGTAGAATTCGGTAAACTTCGGAAACACAACCATAGGCGGTAGGTTACTCGCGATGCTGAGTTTGTCAGGAGGATACCACAAACCGTAAGTCGGGCTTGTGACGAGGCGCTCAAGAACGATAAATGGGACATTAGGGGTTTCGTTTCCGGTTCCGAGAAACAAGGCTATCATGGGCATGGCGACGGTATTGGTAAACTCCTCGGAAAACATCCAAAGTTTGAACATATACTTGATGGGTATCAGCGCGAAAACGACTTCAAACCAGCGAGAGAAGGTCATCATGCGTTTGAATCGCTTAATCTCTGCTTGGTGGCGTGCAAGCAAATCGGTGGGGAAAACATTAGTCCAGAAGATATCATCCTTGCCGAACGAAACATGGAGATTGACCGGGTCGGCTCGATGGCCTTGCCGTGCGAACATAGTCATGGTATGGTGAAAAATGTAGCTTCCACCTTGAACACCCTGGTTGAGCCAGCTGGCTCCATGGCGCTCTTTGTCGATTGGAATAGAGAACGCCTGTCCTCCGCAGTAATCGACCGCATCGACGAGTGTAATGTCGAACTTGTCCGGGTGTTCAGCAAGGTGATGGGCACATGCCATGCCTGAAAAGTGCATCAGTCCCTGGATTTCTCAAAAATAGATCTGAAGCTTACCAGCAGCACCAGCTCCTACAATGAGTACTCTCTTCTTCTCTCCAGGTCTGGCCGCCATATTTGCGACTGGTAGTATCGGATCAGTGTCGCGTGGTGGTGGCATTAGAATCAACTCCTGATAAGAATTGTAAGAATCCCATGCAGGGTGCAACCGCCATGTATTTGGCGAGGCAGCGATGGAAGAGTTATCGAATGCCTGCGTCATGAGCTTCTCGTTGCGGCAAGCGGGCCCTTGATCTTAGTCCATGGATCTGGAAGATCGACTTCCACGATCGCGCTAAGCCACTTAAGAAACAAGTGCAGCTGCAACACCAAAGATCCGCCGTGATGTCATCACGAACACTCAGCTGTTGTTGTGTCATAGCATCATTGATGTCGCTGTCAAGACTTGTAAGAAACTCTTTATACTGACGTGTGGCATTCACTCAGAGTGTGTGCATCCCCCTCAATGTTTGTGCTGTCCAATCATCAACTTCGCTGTTGCTCGTCTGTGCGCCATACAGTTCGGGGTATGATGGTTGCCCTGCTTGTAGTGGCAGCGCACCTTGGCTTTCGTGTAGCTCGAAGAAGTCTAAACCCAGGCTCGATGTTGCGTTCGCAAACCAATCTTCCCGAACGTCAGATATCTCGGCCAGGATATGCGCAGTCTCACCACCCCCTAGAGCTGCTTCTTGCTCATCAATTTGATCTCCTCCCTCTTGTCCAGCCATGATGTTTTCGGGTGACGTTTGTTCCACAACCACACCCGTTATGCTTGCGAACTGCATCGCGATTCGACCGAGGGTCTTATAGGTTAAGGCGAGCTTCATTCCACGGACGTGGTTCAACATGACGCGCACCACTTCTTTTCGCTCGATATCCTTGGCCGTATCCTGATAGCCTTTCGGGCGGGCGAGAAAGTCGGCACAGACGATCAATACGGAGTGGAATACAAAAAAGAGATCCAGCCAGGAATAGCCAATTATCCCTAAATCAGCACCCGCTATGATGCATTGTAGGCTTTGATGGGCTGATTCTACGCAGTCCTCGCTCAAAGTAAGCGTCCTCGATAGCTCTTCCGAGGCGGAAACATCCTTCTCTTCAAGATAGGCAATGTTGCTCTCCACTTTCTTGATCAAGAAGTCTCGTGATACTATGCACCGGGTATAAAAGTAGTACACGTACAAGAGGAGTATCCTCGCCTTCTGCTCTGGTGGTATTGACAGCGGGAAGTCCAATGAGAGATCTTTGGGAATTTTCTGGAAGAAGCTATTGCACTCTCGCATCAAGGATTCCGCGATGGCCAGCGATGGTGTTCTCTCCTCGTTAGTATTCGAGTCAAAGTAAGCTCTCTGCCGTATCGAGTACGACATCCGTACTAATTCGGCAGCACACGTCATAAATTCTGCCGACATGCTCTGCTGTTCAGGCATAGGTGCATCTGGCATCTGCATCGACAGCTCTCGATCGTCGATTACTGTTGGCCGGCCCAGGATACTGCATAGTATCCTCTCGAAGCTGTAGATGGACCACCACACCTGCCTTCTTGTGTTTCGCTCGATTGGATCGAATTCCATGTTTGTGGCATCTCGGTGCATTCCCATTGTGATAGCCTGATCATGACTTGTAAGCATCGAAGCGCCAACTCCGACAACGGAGACATACCATTCGTGCAGCTAACCCAATTAGCAGCCAAGAGCTGCTCTTCTCACCTACGATGTGATGATGTACATTGAGAAGCACTAAAGCCTGGACATTGACGACCGACGTCGTTGTAAGAAGATATCGGAAGTAAAACTTGACGAAGCTGAGATATTTTATCCGCAGCTTTTGCGACTGCTCCGGGTCATGCTCTTGTAGTTGCTGACAGCCAAACGAAAATACCAAGCAAAGGCAAATGAGCCAGCCTGTATCCTTACAGTTCTTCAGACCTTCTGATCTCCTGGAATACGTGGCTTCCAGGCGGAACTGAAACATGCTCCTATGGAACAGAGGAAGGTAAATGTGGACGTGATCAAAGTACGCCGACACGAGCGCGTCTGCAAGAGACCTAGAGGGCAACAGGTCGCCGATAGTATCTGTCTTGGGGTTATGAACGTGATCCCATGAGTCGTTCGTCATCTCCATCTGCTCTCTCGATCGTTTGTGTCCTCTGCGATCCTTCCCCGGTGAATTCCTTGGCTCGGGGCCTCCAATTGTGTACTCTTCGTCTGATGGATTAGTACTTCCACGATGTAAGGATGGATTCGACCCTCTCCTGGCTTGGTCAGAGGTAGGTATTCGAAATGCCGGAATGGTTGCACCAGCTGCTTTGCACCGCGCTACCAGCCCACGGATGGTCATGGCAAGCCGAAAGCTACTGGAAGGTCCGAAGTAATGCGGCACTCCACGCCGTGTTGGGATCAGCTCTTCCTGGTTTCGTGCAGTCTGTTTCACCTCGGAAAAGGGGTTGTGTTGAGTCTCCTTTGTGGTAGACGTGGGGGACGTGGTAGTTGTAGTAGTTGACCGTGATGACTCTGCAGCTTGTGGCGAGAAGGTGTGCAGCCCTGAAGAGGGTGTTGTGAAGTGTTGTTGTGATCCTTGTGATGGTCGCGACTGAACCGGACTACTGAAGATGTCTGCCGGTCTGAAGTCGTCGCTGGCTGGCATAGGGATGTTCCTCGCCGCTGCGAGCTTGAACAAAACACTGACATCCTGTGTGTTGTCCTGAGGAAAGAGACCCTTTAATAATGCCTCTAGTGCTCTATAACGTAGACTCAAGGTCTCCACACTCCCGTAAACACGTTGTTTCCGTGGAAGTTTCGACTCACAGAGAACTCCACTTAACTTGCAGTCCGCGCATGGCTCTTCTGGGTTGTCGCGAATGCATCGCGCTCTTCGAAGTTTGCATCGGTCGCAGCTTACAAGAGCTCGCTTTCGTGGCGCTGAATCTGCCTTATCGTGGCTACGTCCGGACATATCGCCTGGCGACACATGAGCTTTTGGAGACGTGGATGAATAGTTCCGGTTGTTGTCAGAGGATGCTTACATTTCCGGCTCCTGCCCTCTAGAACTAGGCAGCGGAGCTGTAAATCCGTCTTGTCTTGTAAGCGGAGCACTCCACAGCGTCATGATGCTGAGTACCTATCGGACTGCCCTCCGTGATTGGGGCCAGGGTAGGTAAGTTTGGGCGCCGCGTGGATCAGTGCCATGTCAGTCGCGGAAGCGGGAACAGAATTCGAATAAGATGATGTACATTGTTTTGGATCCGAATGCGACGCACTTTTCTCTCAACAAGCGATGAGTACGATGGCAGCTGTCAGACAGCTAATGGTTTCTATACAGCGCGAATCATCGCTTAGATGAACTATGGTTCGCACTAAATGGTTTCAGGGCTTGTGTATCCAGTTCCCAGTGGACGGGGCCCTTCGGATCGTTGCCAGCCGCCGGTACACTAGTGGACGGACAATGCACTGGACAAAGCTTAAGCCGTTATCGAATGAAGCGTTGAGCACAGCTAGACCCTGATCTTGTGTCTTGGTCAGGAGTACAGACGCCGTTGATGCCGTAAATAAGAGAAGGCGGAACCCCCGGTTCTGGAATTCAAGAAAGCCGGTGACGGCTGAGCGTAAGCTTTCGAGGCGAATTATAGATGTCACTATGATGGACAAGGTTCACATCCACACGTTTGCATGTGGTTAGGTGTGCGCCTGCACCTGCATATTTGCCTCTTGTTAGAAGGTAGATGGAGTTATCTTTACTGCTCGCGTGCGAGAATGCGATTTGCAGGAGGGATTGAGGTGGCTGTAACAAGGTGCAAAAGCGCGCAAGCTAACGACGAACACAGCCGAGGGGCCGCTCGCCCCCTCTAGGCTGCCCGGCGAATTATGTCGCTTGTGTATGATGCAGCTGTCCTTAGAGATTCGAGACCATAACTCTGCCCAATTATTTACTGTACGAGGGTCATTGGGCCGGTTCGAGTCGATCGTCATCTCATCTGGATGTGAACTTCTACGTCGGGATGTGACATATCTATCAGCACTCGTATGGTCGAGGCTGTGTAGAATTGAACAGTTAGCGCATTTCGGAATCGTTCGCCGAAGCATGCAGTTGTTGTTTATGGTAGGGTTATTAATGGGACTAACCCTTCAGTCTCGGACCTTCCCGGTGCTCAGTACCTTGACTGGATTCTTTAATCTTGCAATCTGCATCCAAGGGGGGCAACGCTGAACTATCTTTCCCACTAGAAAATATTCGCCCCGTCCTTTCTTACGGTATCATAGCCTAGACTCTGTTCGTTGATCATGTCGTACAACCGCCTGAGGAATGTCAGCTTCAGTAAACTTGCATCTGGCCTAGTATACACCAAGTCCTCTTCCGATGAGCAATGCTGACGCTTCATTTATTGAGGTCAAAGTTGAATGTAAGGACGATTCACAGGTCTTATGGCTAGTTGTCTTCCTTTCAGAGAAGGCCGTATGTGGAGGTAGTACTGTAGACGGGGATAGACGTTGCTCACCGATGCATGTTGCGCGAGAAGAAATACCGCAATCTCCGTAATGGATGTTCTCGGTCCTTGCCGTACACTCATTCTACCTAGTGCTAGCTCCCGCGCTCTTGAGCCAATAGCACAGCTGTATTGAGCTCAAGAGCGGGGATAAAGTGGAACAGACAGCTTGTTGCTCATTGGAAGATGCGGTGACTGGCACTGAGTATATGGCTCTTGCACGACTACGCTGTATGGAATTGGGATCAGGGATTTCAGTTGATATCGCCAAAGCTGACACTGGCGCAGGCCGGCTCGACCTTGCAATTGCATTGGATGCGCTTATATCCCAGCTGTTGCAACCTGGATCGCTGTTACTGGGCTTTCTGGTGATTCCAACAATCTCTGGGGAGTACAAGTTTTGAACGTACTTCGCGGAAACTTAAACATACAATTACTCAAACCAGGCTGATTGACGTAGTCGTTGTTTTCATCTGGCCCTGAGAGATAAGGGCAGAAATACAGAAATCCCAATATCAGGCTCAAATGCAGAGCTCATTGCATTCGTCACGGTGCTCTTAGTTCGTGAGTACATCTACGGACAGGTTTCCTGGCCAGTAATGAGGAGTGCTTCAATTTCGAGCGCACGTATAGGTCAGATGTGAGACACAAAAAGATGAGATGATAGTATAAGTCACCGCTATTGTCAACAAATGGGTGGTGGTTGCCGGACCACCATCCGAGAAACTTCTGTCGGTTGTTGATAAATGGCCGATTATTAGCCCAAAGCCTTTACCGGAGGATGATTGGACTTTCAAAGCTACAACTGAGTCCGCAGATAAAGCAGTGGGCGCCACTGAGGGGACCATATTATATCCGACGCTCCCGGAACAGGGCTTCCTGTTAGACGATAACAGTATATAGTGGTATCGATACCGACGAGATCCTGCTAATGGACGTATATTGCCAGGGTCTATTAGTATCGAATTTTGTAGAGATTGGAGGACCAGGGAGAATTTCAATTGGCTGCGAATCTGCCGATGCCGAAACGGGCTTTTTAGCTTTAGCGTGTGTGTCCTCGGGTCGATCTACCGTATTATTGGGGTCAGTGACGGGTGTTGATATCACGGGGAACTGAGAAATTGACGGGTGAGAAGCCCATCCGACTAGGACACTAGCGTCATGAGCTGTAGTAACTACTTGCGACCGATGCGACCGAAGTTAACCCCTCTTGAAGACCATCATTGGAGCTTGAAATATAATTTACTTCAGATATGTATGTAATTTTGTATGAAGGACTGGTGTATGAAGAAAATATACTAACGGAAGCTGAGGCCTGAGAGCTCAGAACAGCTGGTTCAGCTGTTGTATATAAAGCCTGGACCTCAAATGCCTGATGCGATGTAAGCATAAGAGTGCTTGCTGGGACATCTGATAGATTTTGCAGGTCCAGCCGACATGTTTCAAGAATCCTCTAAATAGAATCGAACTTATGCTGATCTCAAGAGTACTGGTGTAAAGACAGTGGTCTGTAGCTCCAGTGTTGGGAACTGCAGTTGATGATGGGAGTATCTTCCAATACAGTATCGCTAATTGCGGGTACGATAGCCGTCACAATTGACGACAGACCCACTGCTGAAGACCCGGCAGCGTATCCGAGTCACGGATGTAAGTCGCCGAAATAGTAAAGGAGGTGGATAAGCATAGCAGCTATCGTGGCTCGTCCTGCCTGGCGATCGCTTGATAAACTATAGCCAATGAAACAAACTCAGGAGGGTTGCCATCTGGCTCTAGTACAGTTCGTGGCTTCCCGCTTGACTATAAAGTTGTAGCAGCCGATCGTTCTGGAATTTCTGTTACAAACACCTTTCACGGTAGAATGAGGCTTATCTTACAGGATACCATGGTCCCGAGAACCTTGTGGAAGACGATGAAACTATATTCAAGTCACAGCTGGGACATTCGATAGCTGAAGTGAATTCAGAGTCAGTGGTGCGGATTGCGAGGACCCTGTCGTAGTTGTTGCCACCAAGGTGGCACTACTAGCGATTGAATTAGTGCTAGGACTCACTTCTATAGAGAAGGGCGCGAAGATACCGTTGCTGCTGCTTCTGCAGATAGTTTGACTCAATAGAAATATCTTTTAGATGCTGCAAGCGCATCTATCGCGGATCTTCATATCTGGATGCAGGGATTTAGTTCGTGACCATGGTGACAGCTGACTTGAATGTGATTTCGAGATTGATGTAAAGGAGAGAATTACGTAACGCGGTTCAACTTTCAAATTTGGTGAAGAAGGAGCAATCAGTATCCAGCAGTTAGCAAAAGTTATCGGACCCCGGCAAGACCATTAGAAAATGATTAAGAATAACTGTGTGGCTCCGCCAGACACAATCGTGTTAGAGCGATCAAGCTATGAGTTAGATATACTCACTTCGACGCGATATGTCGAGCGAAGTGCCAGGTTCAATCACTGTATTTACGCTTTCGGTTCCTAAAGGCTCCTTTAATGTATGAATGAGCTCGTATTTAGTCACACAAGTTATACAGCCCATCACTGATATAACCTGGGTGACTGAATACTGGCTCCTTCGTAGCTGTCACATAAAACGCTTCTTTTCGCAGGCTCAGCAAGCCAGCACAGAGCACAAGATGGGGCTAATCGCAAAGAGAGGACGCAGAACCTGAACTTGAACAAGCGAAAAAATATCTCGTTACTTTGGGTGATTATAGTACATTCATGATCGTAGATGCTGGCAGCCCAATCGCTCAATCCAAGCAAACAATGACGCCAAAATCGCATATGGATTTGGAGCAGCAAAAACGCCCGCCAATAGCAGGGTCCCCGAAAGTCCCTAGATCGCTTAGAATATCGTGAGATGCCTAGAACTGCCCAAGCAGGTTTGCGATCGAAACGCCCATATCTTGATGAAAACCCAGATGAACTCAGTTGCGAGTTCCAAAGAAAGCAGATATAGTGGTATCGTTGCCTCAACACCAATACGCCTCCCTATGCTTATGTGAGAAAAAATGTGTGTTGGCGCCAACAGGCTTAAGCGAAAGCTCAGCGTATGACACCCCAATTGTCCATACTGCTCAGGCCACCCGTGCGTTCCTTCTTCTTGAAGGCGTTCCAGAACCGGAGCGTCTCATCGCCAGCACCCGTGACTATGACTTGGCCATCGGGACTCATTGCAAGGTAAAGTACACGGTATGTATGCCCCGTCAATGATACTACCTGTTGCATGCTGGGGTATTTCCAGACAATGATCTGATTCTGACTGTAGCCATGTGTCGAGACTATCTCATTGCTGTTCTTCGACCAGGCTAGATTGCAGACTTGACTGCCGGTATCGAGGCTTTGCAGCAAGTTGGCTGGCGCAGTCGTTGATGTAGGGACATTGGCGGAGCCGGACGCCGATGCCGCTGCCGATGCAGCAGCAAGGGATGAAGCTGAAGGGCCGCTCGACGATATTAGGGTATTCCAGAATTTGATTGTTCGATCCGCTGTACCACCACCACTGGCCAGAAGGCCACGTTGGTGAGGACTCCAAGCGATGGCCTTAACAGCAGCCTGGTGCTCACTGAACTTGAATGTAGGCTCAGCATTCAATTTATCCCAGACCATCAACTTGTTGTCGTTGCCCCCAGACGCGAGCTGCTGATCTTCATGGTTCCATTTCAATCCGCAGATTTCCTGCTTGTGGCCAACGAGTTTGCGCAGCCACTGATCCGGTTGCCGCACGTCACGATGGTATATGATGCGATCTCTCGAACCAGACGTGAGGATGTGTTCGTTCCACGCAAGGGCGCCGACTCGAGCGGTGTGGCCCATCATTGTTCGCAGGCGACGCTGGGTATGAGCATCCCAAATCTGTACCTGGCCTTTATTTGTGCCAATTGCGATGTGCGAGCCGCGCTGTATCCAGTTCACACTGGTTACGGAATCGTCTTGCAGTTCACAAAGCTTTGTCACACGGCCACTGCTCGAATTCCACATGTAAACGCAGGATCCTAGACCAACGCCAAGGGTATTTTGACTACCCCAATCTACGAGATTGAGGTAGAAGTCGTCTGCTAGGTCTGGCGCATCAAGAACCTTGTACGGAACCTTCGAAACGGCTCGTGGGGCTCTTTGTGGACTGAGCAGCATTCGTTGGCTGCTATATTTGATAGGTGATAAGCTGTAAATGTCCGCGCGTGCATTGAGATTCAGCACGCCATGCCGACTCGACGGTGTTCGCGAAGGTGTTGGCTGACCAGAATACGAGAAAAGGTTCTTATGAGGGGTCGATGGTGTAGCGCTTGGCGGTGGCAGTGAGATTGTAGTTCTTGTGGGTGGCGTATGTGATCGTGCTCCAGATCGCATGGTACCGCTATCAGTAGGCGACAACCGTTGTGCGAGAGCCTGGGGCACCGAGTCCTCGAACATCTCCTGGCGCAGTACTGCTGAGTAGGTCCGATTCGCTTCTTCGGCTATGCGCAGGTCAGTTTTGCTCGCTGTGTGATGTACAAATGCGTACTCTTTTGAAAATGCAGCTCGTTGTGCGGCGTGCGCTTAGATTTGGAAGGAGTGGCTGGTGAACCATCATCATGAAGCAGGTTGAAACTGGCCTGCAGATCTTGGCCTGCGCGATTAGGGATGAATCTGGGCTCGGCGTTAGCTGGCTATGGCAGCGCATCCAAAGCACTTCAATTCACCTGTCACCCTGTATTCGTGGTCTCTTGCGACTGGGGCTAGCTATAGGCGTCCGCTCACGTGCCTTGCCAGCCTGCTCGAAATCCTTCAGCGCTTTCGATAATGCCGATGCGTCTACGGGTTCGGAATTGCGACTAATACTCTTGTTGCGCTTGTGAGAAGCAGTTGGCGGCGTCTTCGACTCGGGTGGTGAGATAAGGGCCGGTGTCGCAGCTCCGTCATCTTGCACTGTCTCGGTAGACCGCTGTACTGCTCCGCGTCGCGCCATGCTGCGGAAGCTGCGATATAGTGAGCCTTTGGGGTGGGCCGGTTGGTGGGAGTGGTGAGCGAGCAAGAAGTTGAGGAGTCGTGAGAGTGCGACACGTGGTAAGAGGACGATGGGCACGCTAGAGTCGCGTGGCAAGGATAGTGGTGCGCGGACGCCTAGTCAAGGAACGGAGGGTGGGTGAGGTGGAATCGACGGTGAGCTCGAATGACGGTGGTGGTTGTTATGACGGGGGCGGCCCTGGAGATGTTTGTCCCAAGTCTTATTGCGCGGCAGCAAGCGTCGAAGCGCAAAGGGCCAAACAATGTCTTCAACCCTTAGCGACAATTGTGGCGCATCGCAGAGTCGTGATGGGTAAACTGTCTGGCGGGCGATCGCGACGGGCGGGGTGGCCGGGACGACTTGTTGTGAGGTCGGAGCTTTGGTTCAGGACGGCCGCAGCGCCCAGGAACCAGACCAGCGGAGCAACGAGTCCTCAAGCGCAGATAACGAGCGTGCAAGCAAGGGGATGCTGATGGCAGTGACGCAGCGCAGCGCAGGGCGTGCTTGAGCTGTAAAATGCAGTGAATATCAAGAGTCTAAGACTATGGCTGTACTGCATGTGTTCGAATGCAGGGCGCACCCGTTGTTGTTGTTGTCGCCAGGTGCCTTTCTGGGGCGTGCCTTCTTTGTTTAGCCTGTCGCTGTTTTGGTCGCTCCTGCGCGTTGCCAGCGCCGCAGCCAATCACGGTCGCCTCTAGTGCACACAGCATCATCGTGTCGGGCGGTGTCTCTTCTGCAACCCCACACCGCGGGGCTCGCTGACAGAACGTCCCGAGCCAATCCCTATGCTCATCAAGCTCCAGCCGCTGCGAGCCACTCTGCAACTGACGCCTACGATACGGACCTCCACGCCCTCATTCAACCTATTGTTGTTGTCGTGTGCTCTGCGAACCATGGCTGCCAAACCCTCCCTCCAAGCTGCCGAGGACTTCCTGTCCTTTGTCAATGCCTCCCCCACTCGTGAGTGTTCGCTTGTAGACACTACCCTACATCATCATTAACAGCTGCCATAGCATTCCATGCTGTCAAGTCAGCCAAGGACCGCCTGGAGAAGGCTGGCTTCAAGCAGATCAAGGTCAGTCCAACATCTATCCAGATGAGATGCTATTTCGAGGTTCCACCTGTCACTTTCACATGCTTTCGAGCTGTGTGGCATTTTCTTGCTCGATGCTCAATTTCGCAGTATCTAGTCTGAGCTCAAGTGCTGACCACTACCAGGAACGAGACTCGTGGGCACCTACCATCCAGCCCGGCGGCAAGTACTATCTTACACGAAACGGCTCCTCGATCGTTGCGTTTGCGGTCGGCAAGCAATGGAAGGCCGGTAACCCTATTGGAATGATCGGTGCGCACACCGATTCTCCATGCCTGCGTATCAAGCCGGTATCGAAGCGACAGAGCGATGGCTTTCTTCAGGTCGCATGCGAGACTTACGGCGGTGGTCTCTGGCACACTTGGTTCGATCGTGATCTCAGCATCGCAGGCAGGGTCATGGTCCGAACCAAAGAGGGAAAAATTGAGCAGCGTCTTGTGAAGGTTGAACGCCCTATCCTTCGTATCCCAACGCTCGCCATCCATCTCGATCGTCAGGAGAACTTTCAGTTCAACAAGGAAACTCAGCTGTTCCCAATTGCCGGTCTGGTACAGGCTGAGCTCAACAGACAAGGCAAGACAGAGGAGAGCAAGGATGACGAAAAGAAGGATACACCGTTTGAGCCGCTGGCTACGCCGTACCAGAGGCACCATTCGTACATTGTCGAGATTATCGCGGAGGAGGCAGGCGCCAGCCCGGAGGATGTTCTGGACTTCGAGATTGTTCTCTACGACACCCAGAAGTCGGCGATTGGCGGCCTTAACAACGAACTTATCTTCTCCCCACGACTGGATAACCTGATGATGTCATACTGCAGTGTTGAGGGTTTGATCAAGAGCCTGTCCTCTTCCTCAAGCCTGGACAAGAACTCGACAATCCGACTCATTGCCCTCTTTGACCATGAGGAGATCGGCTCGCAAACTGCGCAAGGTGCAGACTCGAACCTGCTGCCCGCTGTTATCCGTCGTCTGTCCGTCTTGCCTGCGTCTGAGTCAAGCAACTCAGATACGTCATACGACAAGATCGAAGCTGATACAGCCACGGCGTATGAGCAGACGCTATCCACCTCCTTCTTGATCTCGGCGGACATGGCACACTCAGTCCATCCTAATTACCCAGCCAAATACGAGGCACAGCACAGACCTGAGATGAACAAGGGTACCGTCATCAAAATCAACGCCAACGCTCGCTATGCCACGAACTCTCCAGGTATTGTTCTGCTGCAGGAAGCCGCCCGCCGTGCAAAGCCTGCATCGTCGGGTATCAGCAAGGAAGGAGTGCCGCTCCAACTGTTTGTCGTCCGTAACGATTCATCTTGTGGCAGCACGATCGGTCCTATGCTGTCAGCAGCTATGGGTGCGCGAACACTCGACCTTGGTAACCCCCAGCTTAGCATGCACAGTATCCGCGAGACTGGTGGTGCACACGATGTCGAGCACGCGATCAACCTGTTTGACAGCTTCTTTGAGAATTTCGAGGATCTGGAGAAGAACATCGTTGTTGACTGACCAGGGGCTCGATTATAAGCCAGGGGTACATAATCAAAGAACAATACGAAGCGTTTGAGCACCATGTTGATGTTTGGAACCATTCGGTTCGCTCGGAAGGTTGCGTGAATCCAGGGTCTATGCAACGCTAACATGCCCCACCATCCCACCAACAGTGTCATTGTAGCTGTGCCGTTCGACACAGCACTTGACCTCCTCACTTCCATCGTTTTTACCACGCAACATGGCGCCCCAATTCTTGTCAGGCGATAGCGCTGCAATCGAAGAGTTTCTCTCCAGGTTCGATGTAAGACGTTCTTTGACCCCTACCGGACTTAGCTGACAGTGGATACGTAGGTGTTCCTGTTCGATTGTGATGGTACGCATCTCGCGCGATTCGTCCTGGTGTACCCCCAGCAACTATGTAGCGGACACTGATTGTGAACAAGGATAGGCGTTCTCTGGTCTGGCGATCATCTGTTCGAGAAGGTGCCAGAGACCATCCAGATGCTTCGAAGCAAAGGTAATATGCGCATGGCCTTTCTTCAACTATTAAGATTGATTGGATCATAGGCAAACAGCTCGTGTTTGTTACCAACAATAGCACAAAATCACGCGCAGATTACAAGAAGAAGTTTGATAAGCTAGGCATACCCGCTGAAGTGGTACGTTCGGCTCATCTAACACATCAATCCTGCCCACTGACTGTGCTACAGGACGAAGTGTTCGGATCTTCTTACAGCGCCGCGGTGTACATCAATCGTATCCTCAATCTGCCCGCGCCGAAGAACAAGGTGTTTGTGCTCGGGGAGTCTGGTGTTGAGCAGGAGCTGGAGGCTGAGGGTGTCCCGTACATTGGAGGAACAGACCCAGCATTCCGTCGCGACATCGAGCCTGAGGATTTTACGAATATCGCCAACGGCAGCATGCTCGACCCCGATGTTGGCATTGTGCTCAGCGGTCTCGACTTCCATTCGAACTACCTCAAAACTGCCATCGCGTTCCAGTATCTGCAGCGCGGCGCAAAGTACCTCGCTACGAACATCGACAGCACACTGCCCATGGCGCACACACTTTTTCCGGGCGCTGGGTCTTCAGGAGCTGGGTTGGCAAAGGCTATTGGGAGGGAGCCATTGTCCTTGGGCAAGCCTAGTCAGGCTATGATGGATGCTGTCGAGGGCAAGTTCAAGTTCGATCGTAGCAGGACATGCATGATTGGCGACAGGCTAAACACGGACATTCAATTCGGCATTGATGGCAAGCTGGGCGGCACTCTTGCTGTCCTCACCGGTGTGAGCAAGAAGGAAGACTTCATGGCGGAGGACGCACCCACCGTTCCCACCGCGTACGTTAACGCCCTTGGTGACTTGATGGATTAGGTACTTGTACGCATAAAGACGATAGCGAAGATCCACAGTAGGCAATCTAAATGAACCCTAACAGTGATGTCATTGTGTTGATTATCTAATTATTTCGGTAGTTTTAAAGTGTTCTTTCTTCCAGCTGAAGCTCGTCCGTCAGTAGGCCTGGTTAAGTGCAGACCCTGGGTCGTGCGCGCGCACCCAAAATAGTTTAGCGTCAGACGCGTGCGTTCGCGCGACGCGCCTGGCGTGCCATCATCACAGCCCACTTTACTTCAGCAACACACAATTCAACACAGATACAACGATGATCCGCCACGATTACTCTCGAGTCGAGCCCAAACGACGTGCCAATCTCAGTCACAAGAAGAAACAGTTCGCCAAAGCAGAGTTCCAGGAGCAAAACTACGAGCACCGTCTTAATTTCTATATACTGCCACCCACGGCGGAAATCACACTTGAGGAGTTCGAGCAATGGGCGATCAATCGCTTGAAAGGTGCGTCAGCTTAATGCGCGTCTGGTGAAGGCATCTACTGACATGGGTTGCATAGTCCTGTCCGAACTCGAAGCATGTACTTTCCGCAACAAGAGCCCCGAAGAGACAGCCGAATACATGAAGAGCATCCTCGACAAGTATATGCCCATGCGAGCCGGCACATCGAAAAGTCAGTACCTACAGGAAGAAAGGAAGAAGGACCACTATTCGCATTTCATCCTACGGCTGGCTTTTGCTGCGACAGAAGACTTGCGCAGGCGATTTTCGCGGCTCGAGACAATGCTGTTTCAACTGCGCTTCAAAGACGACGATTTCATTGAAAGGCAGAGCTTTGTCAGGAGCCTCAATCTGGAGTGGGACGAGGTACAAGAAGCAGAGAAGAGGGAGCTGAAAGATCGGTTGCTGGCTGCAGCTGGTGGCAGCATGAAAAATTCAGACGAGCAGGAATGGTTTAAAGTTGATTGGGAGAGAGTGCCAGTCTTGGTAGAGCAGCGAAGAGTATTTGTGAAGCGAGGCAAAGCATACGTGCCGCAACGAGAACAGATGAGCTTGGTGGTTGCTGAGTTTACGAAGAAGCTGGACGAGGCACTGGAAGTATGCAACATCTTCCCAGAACACTGCGCAAGCGCTATACTGACACCACTGTTAGCTCACATCCCGCGCGCTCCCCCGCCTTGACGAAGACGACCGCCTCGCTCCCATCCTCGCTCATCTCTCACAATCATTCACAGCACCTGATGCCGCGTACTCCAGCTCAGACGCGAATATCGATGGGCTGTCTGCTATCAACGCCAACTCGATTGATACACTCTCCCAGAACTTTCCTTTGTGCATGCGCGTCCTGCATAACACGCTGCGCGAGAATTCACACCTGAAGCATTTCGGGCGTTTGCAATATACACTGTTTTTGAAAGGCATCGGCCTGAGTCTGGAAGAGTGCATATTATTCTGGCGAAAGAGCTTCAAGCTCATGACAGACGACAAGTTCACCAAAGAATACCGATACAACATTCGTCACGCGTATGGTGATGTTGGCGGAGACAGCAACCGCAGAGGCAGGGGTTATACCCCCTACTCTTGCCAGAAGCTGTTGACAGAGCCACTCCCTGGGCCAGGCCAGACACATGGCTGTCCTTACCGCACGTTCACGCCCGACAACCTCATTTCTACCCTGCAACGGGTCGGCGTGAACGAGAGGGATGTCCTCAAGACGGTCAGGGAAGATGTCGGCAAGCAGCGGTACCACGTAGCGTGTAATCGGGTGTTCGAGTGGAGCCACAAGAAGGAGATCAAGAAGGTCAAGGATGATGGGAGCTGGAGTGCGACAGATCTGGACACAATCGTGCATCCTAACACATACTTCAAGAGGAGTTGGCTACTTAAACATCTGGGCGAAGGGAATACTGGTATAGTCCCGGGTGGGTCGGGGGATAGAATGGAGGAGTAGGCAAACGTTTCTAATACTGACTGTTTAGCGTGGTTGGACATCTGGGTTGGTATATGGGGTTTGGAGTTCGAGGGGTAGCCATGATGGAACGCAGCAATACATACATATATTTATAGTTTCCATAACGGCAATTGTAACTGTGCATGCAATCATTCCCGTCCCTTCGACATGCATTGCGGTCTGAGCATTGTGTGAGTGTGCGACTGGCGATACTGAGACTACAATTTGCGTAGGCAGGACACGGTCGTGAAGGTGGGTCTGTTGCCTTGTTAGTCCTTTTTACACAATCCCTCCCAAACAACGAGCCTTGAAACATCGCGCGGCGTCATTGGGTGTTGCCTGTCGTCGATTGTCCATGTCAGCGCAAGACCATTTACTGTGCTGTGCTACTCGGGTGCCTTGTGACGCCCGCCAATCAAACAGGCGTTCATTGTCGCCAACCTATTAGGACGCTCATCTTTCTCGCCTGACAACACCAATTTACACCATACCTCTCAACCTGCTACACACCTCTCCTCCAAATCTGATCATAATGGATCCCGACCTGGCTTCAGCGGCTTTGAATGTGGACATGGAGCTCGCTACTGAAGTTCCTCAATCACACAACACGACCCAAAACACAACAAACACAGCGACAAGTCACGAACTTTCGAAGACAGCTACCCACGTCAAATGCAAACATTGCAATCGCCAGGTGACAACAATACCTGCGGAGGGCGGCTTGGTCCCCTGCAGCCCTGAACAGCAGAAATGTACATCGTGCGAACCATTTCTGGAGTTGTACGAAACTTTGCAAAGCAGAGAACAAGAGCATACTGCCTTGCTGGATAAGGGCCCAAAACATCATGGCCGTATAACAGCACACTGGAAATACCGCAACGCAAGAGTTGCGCTCGAGAACTTCCTGATCGATATCGAAGCCCCCGATGAAACGATGTTTGCAACAAGTCAAGCAGCCTTCGTGACCCATGCAGATGAAGTGCTGACTGAACGTGAGGCCGGATTATATGGGAATTCGGAGCGTCATGGCGAAAAGAACGGACATGCATTGCCTACCGAGTTCTCACCTACCACGAAACGTAAATTGGCACAGAAGTTTGGCGGCTCAGACACTGAGCGCAAGCGCACAAAGTTTACCGATACAGGAGAAGAGTCCCCACAGTACAGAAGTACCATGGAGTACTATCGTGGTGCGAAAGAGTACGTCCCTGGTAGATACGGTGCTGCCGAAGGATCTGAGCTCCTCGATACCAGTGGATCGACCCTGACCTTCGCCAAGTTCACGGGACAGAGAAAGGTAGGCCCTAAATTTGTGGATATCGTAGAGAGAGAAGTGGACAAGTATGGTGAAGAGCCGCCTTCAGTAACGAATCAGCAAAAGAAGGAAAAAGGCAAGAAGGCGCCTAACAAAGTCGAAAAGCCTTGTTCTGAGCCTGGGTACATTGAAGGTCAACCGAGCAATCGCCTGAGAAGCTCAAGGCGATCTAGGTCAACAACATCATCGGCAGCGAACCGATCGCGAGAAGACACCACTCAGTATGGTTAAAAAGACTACGAAACGCACCGTGCAACCGATGAGCAATCCCGGATATTCGCACCGGAACTTCCTGTCTGTACTGAGACCGGTACACTCACAGCGGATGAAGAAACTACAAAAAACATAGACAACTACCAACAGTCGGAAACTGTACGAGAAGCCACGAAGGCCGATACAGAGGCCGAAAAGATCAACCGAGCTATTTTGAATATACAGCGCGAGCTGAGCCATCTCCAGCGAGCTGTTATCTCTGCGCAACGCAAGAAGGTGGTTTCGACAGCTATACGTACCTTTTTTGATGTCTTGGAGCCCTTGAAACATCTGGATATTATCGACTCAGATCTGGCCGAAGAATCTCAATTGCTGAAAGACGACAGCACCTACTTTGAAGCTCTTGATGCGACCGATCATCAGTTACCTACCAATGTATTACACACAGATGAAGGCCCTGGGCGAGGCAAATCACCATCTGAACGGATCCAAGCAAGGATTAGAAGCGCAAACACACATGCATTCGATAGTCGCCTGACCCTGGAGTCCAACACCTACGCCAATCTGTCCAACGAAAGTGAACAGAATCAGCAGATGGTCGAAGTGGATGATGCTCGTGCCCACGATATTGAGCATGGATCCGGACTCGAATCAAAACCAGAGCACAACAATCACGCCAAGACGTCTGATCTGCCACAACGTGGTGTTGCGGATGCCCTATTGCCTTCCATTGATTCAACTCTAATCGATAATCCCCTCAACACAGCCATAACTAGCGTGCGTGGCCATCTGCCAGTGCTGCAGCAATATCCCGGCTTTGGTGCCATGCCCATATTAAACCCCTCTTGCTTCCAGCTGATGCAGTTTGCACTGCCCCAGAGCGTGTATGTGGATCCCAGTCACAGTCGAGAACAGGGCTCCCCTGTACAGAGCGAAAGCGGGCCTTCTCCCAGGGGTCCTCGTGCGAACAATGTCAATCTGGACTCTGACGATACTCATGCAGGCTCCGAGGGCGCTGTTGCTGGGCTAACCATAGATCAACATACGCTCTCGATCCAGCGTCTTTTCAATTCGCAACCAAGGCCAGAATGATCTATCGCCTTGTGTCAGTGTTGCAGGCAACACGTTGAGCAATGCGATCGGTCCAGCCACCTATGCTGCTGTCACTAGCAATCAATGAATTGGCGACGGTCTCAGTGCCAACTAGTGATGGCGTGCGCTGTTCCAGCAAAGCACTGGCCATGGGTTCATGGGACCATGGCTAACCATTGGCATTATGCATCTGTAGTCATGCGTTGATACCATAGCATACGTCCGCATCAACACGAGATCATGCGACAGCTTTTTACACTATGCACTTGAATCCAGCGACCATCTCAGCGTTGTCCAGATGCTGCTTGGGCAGCTTGCAACAGCGTCACTCAGCTGTGTAAAGCTAGGAAACTCTGTGTCTTCTTGCGCAGCAACTCCTGTTGTGTAACAGGCTGGGCCAAGAGGAGTGAATGTATCCCTACATATGTGAGGTGGGCTCAAGTGGCAGGCTAAGGACCCAAGGACGGAGACAGGAATATTAATTCTCATTGGATGTACTTCCATCCGCTCCGTTATTCAGCTTAACGTCATGCCATGATTGGCCGGGAAACATGCTCCGATAATCTGGAATTCGATCTTACCTGACACAATGAAACACGCACCCTACAGCGGAGATGGTATTGTGGCTTGTAGCAATGAGACAATGTATCCTTGTATGTACATGTTACTCCCGATGGATACACAACGTTTCGAGCCAGATCGTGCAACCACCAGCGCAGTGGTACACCGATCAATTCGCGCCCAATCACTGCATCGTCAAATCCCCCGGCGAGGCTTCCATCATACAAAACCAATCAAGTAGCATCCCGTCAAACTCAAGCAGCAGCAGCCAAGAAAAGGCATCTCAAGCCTACCACTCATATTCCTCGGTAAACACACAAGCTTTCCTTCTCCTTGTCTCCCATGCAGGGAGCTTTACCTTGAGCACTCACACGATTTCGCAGCTGAACCCCGGGAGTTCGGCACTGATTACTACACAACGTTACCCAGGTTTCGAGACTCCTCCGTGACGAGGACCCTAAGAAGTTTGCCCGCTTGTCGCCGATGTCACAACATGTTACCTATTACAGTAGGTACAAAAGGCTGCAGTCGATTGCGGTGGAGCGATCGTTCCGTGGGATACATGTGGTAAGCGGAGATGTCTGAGGTGCTGGCTAGGGGATCTGCGTTGTGGGTTCACTCAAGACGCCCACGTGTTCGAGTGCGGAACCAAGTGCATGCAAGTAGGTAGGCTGTGCAGGAGGCGGTTAACAGGGTGGAAAACCTTGCTTTATTCCCCGGAGAGAGAGCATGGGCTCTGGGGCTGAGCTCGCGACAGGATGCAAGGTGTCGCGGCGTCTGTTGGGTTGTTTTGCTGTGAGGGATGAACCATTGACCTTAGATATGGTTCCTTGCCAGTAGAGTCTATACTATGGCATTCATACATTACAACATTCTCCAAGCCGTTGAAGGGAGAACAACAATGATTCGTCTCGCTTAAGTAGCCACGTGTTTTGGATGGCAGCTGCATCAAAATGTCCAATGCATTGAGCGGCATCTCATGCACTGAGCATGTGGCACATAATCATACGCATTGTTTAGTTGTTGCATTAGTTCCTACGCTCTACAGCAAACACCAATCAGTCTCAACCTGCAAGCTGATGTGAGGATCGTGATCGAAGACCTGTTGACATCATGTACAACCTCAGAATCTGGGGTATCTTGTACTACATGCCCGCATAGTGACATCAGACCGAAGCTTTGAAGCCAGGGCCTGGATCGGACGGTGGTATGCGACCTTGCGAGAGCACATGCGAACAGCCCAGGGGCAAAAGCCAATGTAGTCTTGCGGAGGAGTCGAATTCCTCAGCCATGCAGGGCAACAATGAAGGAGCGAGTTCCAGCCAAATGACACAGAGTAACACAGCATATGTTAAATTCGTATTCCTACATCGTGAAAGAAAAAACAAGCTGTATATGCGCTGTTGCATGCGCCACCGGCTGGCCAGTATATCAGCTCATCGATATGAATGGCTGCGCAGAGACTTCCGGAGCGCACGAGGTTGTGGATAACCTGCAGATGAGGCTGCGACATGGAGAATGCACGTTTTCGCCGATATCTCGCCAGCGATCACACCTCAAATCACCATGCAGTGTGGTTGTAGACGCACAGGCCACCCGTTTGTATCGATCCGGTCGTTCCAGGACCGCAATTGATCGACAGAACGGAATCCATCCCGCACAGAGCGGAGAATCCCGCTTAGATGCTCCGACTGACGATCATTCTAGGCCGCGAATGAGCCTCAACACCAACGACAATAGATCGTGAGGATTTTTGCAGAGATACACCTTCGCCGGTTTCCCCCGCTACTATGGCTTGTACCTGACCATTCCTCATCGAAGAAGAGTGAACGGATAAGTCGGCAAGAGTAGGGGTGATGGGGTCCACCTACTTAGCAAGGCTGCTGCAGTGGCATTCGTGAATGGCTGGACGCGGTTCCGCATCTCCAAGGAGCTCAGACAGACGCAACGGTCGGTCGAGGAGTGGGGACGCACTTGACCTGGAGTTGGCTGGCGGGAGGACAGACCCGCTGGCGGGAGCAGATCCTCCTGCACAGCTGACTCAGGGGTCGTGTTGGTCCGCTCTACCAATCTTTCAATCACCCATCCATCCGAACCTGCTTGCGGCTCATCTGAAGCGGTATTATCCAAATACTGTCTGCTTTGGGAGGTCTGTATAGTGATCAGGACTACGCTAAAGTGTACCAGATAACCAGCCAAAGTACTTCCTTTGGGCCAGCATCGGTGCATGTCGGCCTGGATCATACCAGGGGACATATGACTATCCTGCCAAGTGTCGATAGATGGCCACGAGGTCAACCACGTTGAGGCTTATCGAAAGCCGCACCTGCAGCGCTAGAGCAGCAGTATGGGAGGACGAAAGCAGCTCCGACGTGATCAGTGGCTGATGAAAGGCGTCGCTTTGCAACTGCACGTCCCTGCAAATCCCTGCGCCTCCCTGCATAGAACAGACATGGAAGTTTCAAAAGGCGGGTCAGAAGGATATTGGGGCCAGGGTGGAGGGGGGCCTGCATGACCGCCTCCAAGCTATCGAGCGTTGCCGTGAGTTGTCCAAAATTCTCCTCTTTTGCCCAAGCGCGTCAATAATAGGCGGTTGGGGGGAGCAGCTCGTGTGGTACTCCTTGTCTAGCCTATTCTTATTTTCTTCGCTGCGACCCTTGATTTGTCAGATCCTGGCTGGCTTCTGCCAATGAAAAACTGTAGATGATCTGCAACGTCCAAAACAAATAGGGATGCACAGCGCAGCAGGTCGTCGTCACAATAGAGGAGACAACGCTGGCCGGCTCTAGCGAGAAGACAGCTTGCATGGCCTCACCGGACGCACGCAGGCCCGCCTTCTCGAAGGCTGCTACCCTTGTCAGATGGAAGCCTGTCAAAACATTTGTTGAGAGGGCAACCAATCTTAAACTAGATAATCAGTCACAATTGTTACCTCAGATCTATACGCCTCAAACGCACGACCAAGGGCCTGCTCGTCAATGAAACTAGACAGCATTGTTTGGACAGCTCAGGCCAACTTGCAGATCCAGCGCATGCTCTCCCCCATTTGGCGTACCGGCTGTGCAGCTGCGATGCAGTAATCGCAACCGTCAAGTACGCAATACTGCATATGGCGCGCGGGTAACAAACCGCCCAAGCAAGCCCAGGGAGCTCTGTTGGCGATTCGAGTGCGGAACTCGTGCTTATACCATAGTGACCAAGCACGGCTACTATGCTAGTGTGCTAGACTTGGTCTATTCAGAAGGTTATCACGACGGTTACTCCCCTCAGTAGTGCTGCGGCTCGTCTTTCCCGTGTGTGCAGTCTTCTAGCCGCGGAATCCAGTTCTATAGCCGCGGATAACCTTCCGCTGCGCGAGTACGGGCGGCTCTGCTCTGCCAGCCGCCCGCGATTGCGCCAGATGATGCACACCTTCACCAGACCCGACAAGGTACTCATTGGCTGCGCAGTATATACAATATGACCATCTGTGAAGGTGGTCTGACACACCACGTTGAATGTTCACCGCCAGAACGACCGATGATGGCATATTTCTTGCTGTCGGCCTTTGATAGGTAGTGGTTGATGGTGAAAGCATGCACACCCGGCTCTGTCGAATCACAACATCGCAGGCACTGCAAACCCTAGACTGGGGCCAAACCCCGTATCGAGGGCGGCTTTGGGCCGCCCACTAGGACATGTACATGTCCGACCACAATTGCATTTCTTACCTTACCTGCCTGCCTTGCCTGCCTGCCAAGCCGAGATCCGAATGCGACACGCGAGATGCTAATTCTCCATGGCGAACCTTGCGCACGCCGGCGCAGCGCCCAGTCGCCAGTCTCCAGCAGGTGCAGATGTCGCGTAGAGATGGGCGAAGGCGAAGTGCCAACATGGGATTCTAGATTGCAGCGCGCGTTCAACATGCGATTCTTCGCTGGCTCCGAAGAACGACGTGCGTCCGTCGGATGCATCGCATCGCCCAAACCGAGACCGCACCTGTCCACCATGACATCGGCGCGGTTTCGAAACGCAGCCAGCCGCCGCTTGCCTGCAGCCGAGATTTCCAAACGCCGACCACCACCCATCAGGGTAGCGCGTGGTGTATGTGTGCGAAGGGCCATGCAGGTTCCCGGAACGATAGAATCGCAGGGCAAATGATTTTCCTAAAACACGTGCGCTGCGATGGGGGCTCGTCTGAGTGCTGATCGGCGATTCAGAACCGATTCCAGCAGGGGAGGCATCAGTCAGTGGGAAGGCGCGTCGCGCATCGCGTTGTTGATCATCATCATGATCATGAGTGATTAGCATGACTAGGGGGAAAGCTAGTTTGTGCGCTCAGCGACTCGAAGCCGCGAGACGTCATGTGCGAACTCACATGCTACCTACGTGATCGAACCGGGAATCTGCGGTAGTGGAAAGCTGGAAAGAGGGGTTCGCACGCGAATAACACGAAGCATGGTAAGTTGCTTGCAAATTATTGGTAAAAGTCTATTATGTGTTTACGTATTTAGGGTCTATCGCTGTGTGATGCGCGTGATTCGTGATATCGTGACTGAGCAACCTGCTGCATTGTTCGCGGGCCATGGAGGCGCCTTGGTCTAACAATATCGTTGCAGTATTTCATGCTGTTCCTAGCTCACCCGCGTCGTGCGATGGCCTTGTGTATCCTCCCCTCGTCCGGGCACGCCTCCTCCTTTCTGTCTCCTCTCGTGGATAGAGCCTATTAACGCAAAAGGCCGCGCAAATGGCTGCGTCTGGTAAACGCAGTGGGTATCATGTAACTGAAATGATTTGCTGAAAAATTTGCTTTGAGATGCTTCTGTAATTAGAAACCAAATTAATGTTGTTCATGCGAGAAAGACGGCTTGCTGTGCTTCCCATTGCCATTGTTCCGTAAGCTGGCGAGCTCGGTATTCGGTAGCGTAGCCAGTATCGGTTTCGACGTCGCGGATGAGGTCGAGGACGGTCTGGCGTTCTCGAACATCACCAAGGCATTGTCCGGCAGTGAACAAGGCCTGAACGGAGTAGACGCGTACAGCGTTGTCTGATTGGGCAAGCGCAATGCCAACGATCTCGCGGCTGTGCTTCTGGCAAGCTGCAAGGACTGATTGATAAGAGTTAAGGCGAGCACACACAGTGCTGCCGCCCTGAGTGAACTCATGTGGCTTGTTCATGAAGAGCAGGATCTGGCTCATGTGATAGGCTTGCATGGTCGAAGCGCACATCGGGATGTTGTACCACACTTCTGGGAATAAAGCCTCGCCCTCTCCGTGTAACAGTCGACTAGGGGCAAGAGTGGCCTCCATCCGGCTGGAAGGTTGAAATGTAATCGGAAGGCTGTCGTGCCAAGCCTTGAACTGCTTGCTCAGATGGTACCAGGAGTCCAACAGTGTTGACTGGGGGATGCCAGCCCAGCTCATTCCCAAGTCATTGGGTAGCTTATCTCCAGCTGCCATGAAGTTGATCAGCTTTGACATAAGCCAGATCAAGCCATTGCAAATAGCGCCATCATCCGAGTAGTTGCTGTCGAGCAAGCTGTTCGATAGCAACAATCCCTGGTCGTCAATGAACAAGCCAGCCTCTCTCCACAGCGAGAAGTCGTCGGTATCGAGGTGTGTGTAAGTTTTGTTGATGACTAGGAAGGGTCAGCGAATACCATCGTTAAATGATCGAGCGAGAACCTACAAGCTGCATACATGTCCTGTCGTGCGATGGTCCAGAATGTAGAGCGACGAGCCTTGGAGATGAAGTTGAGGCTTGATGTTGACAGAGGCGAGCCTGGCGACTGCATCTGCATCGGTAGCGAGCGCTCATGTGAGTGAACCAATAGAGTTTTAGCTCCCTTCAGATGCTTAGCCCATTCTGACATCGATGTGTCGAGAAATTCGTATGCACCGAGAATGGCAGTCGCGGCCAAGACTTCGTCGGTGTTAGAAGTGCAAGAGGCATTGCTTGAGGTCCGACGTCGCTTTGCTGAATGTACAAGCTCGCCGTTGTGTTGGCGAAATTCGCAGTCCGAGTCATCCGGCGTCATGGTTGTGTCGGCCTTCAGGGCTTGAAGCAGCAGCGACACTGCGTTGTCGTAGTAGACCGCTGCTTTGTGCTTCCAATCAACGGACGAGGAGCCGGGGTAAACCTCCGTTTTCGCTTGGCATCTGGATCCTTCAGACTTGCAACCCTGCATTCGCGCAAGCGCCTTCGCAGCACAAGCGACCGCAGCATTTTTAAGAAGAGGATTTTCTCGCGCTTGGACCGGCACATAGGAAGCAAAGTACGTGTCTCTGTCGTAAAGGTCCATCCAGCGACCAGGGTTCTCAGAAAAGTACCTCAACAAAAAGGCCACCTCGTGATCTCTTGACATCAACGATTCGCCATTGGACCTCGGAGGAGACTTTCGCGAGCTCGACATCGAACAAGACCGGGGCATGTACTCAGAGGTGGAATCGAATGGTGATGTCAGGCGAGGATCAATTGGTGGAGGCGTCATAGAACCGGACCAGTCCATTATTGGGTGTATGCGACGGTTGCATAACGATGCTGGAGGCGAGATAGGGGTGTTGGCCGCTGATGTGGGAGGTGACTGCATGAGAGGCGGTAGCGCATCAAGCTCAGGAGTGTAGCACATAGGTACACTAGTGGGTGCCAGGTCTGAGGGGCCCATGCTAGATGGTGTGCTGTTCATAGAATGAATACTTCCAGATGCTGGCCATGAGCTGCCTGATCGAGACTGAAAAGGCGCGGGCGAGTCCATTGATGCTACAGACATGGTCTCGAGGTCTGGTGTTGCTGGGTCGAGATAAGGATTCGTTGTGTTAATGAATGTGACTATCGAAGTTGTTAGGATAGTCCTGCGCCTGCAAAGAGCTACCTACCATTCTTGGGGATATCCAACCAGATGGCATCATCCTCAAATGTGTTCTTGTATGAGTAAAATCCCTTAAGAGAGTTCTCATCTCCTGAATCATCGCCGTTCATTGAAGCGTTGTGTTGGTGACGAAATACTATCCCTGAACTTGGGATGCATTCTCTTGACGCCTTGATACATTGCCCACATACAGGCTTCTTCTCGTCACACTTCAGCTTTCGCTGCCGGCAAGTGAGGCTGTTAGATGTTAGAGAAGGAAGGGAGTAAACATCGCTTCACTTACCATCCAGTGCGTGAACGCATCTCAGTAGTGGTCCGTGTAGCTTAGTGAAGTTTGATAGTTACGGGTACTCGAGTCGAACGTAGTGGGTTTGGAGGAAGGTCTGCATGAGTCGGCGAGTGCCTGGGTTATAGATATATCAACATGCTCGAAGGCGATACAGCGGTCTTGCAGATAGTTGGATGCGGGGTGTCTAGCATGGTTCGCGCCAGCGCCAGGCCACCGTCACAATCTAAGCAGGGCCCATAGGAAATGGCGAAAGGCTTTTCCTTGCTCTAGGTGCGTCAGCATGAATCGTATCCGCGTTGCTCGATCTGGGGTAGTTTGAGCTATGAGCTAAAGTTGAGCATGGAAGAGCAGCTACGATGGTCCCGCCCGGCGAGTCGCGTCAAGCGCTGTAATGATGTGCTTCTCGCCGAAGGCTGACCGAGCCGCAGAACGCACGCATATCACTTCAAGATACCGCACACGTGGAACTAGTCGGAATGTGGCCGCTAGTCGCCACTTTTTTTTAAAGTTTTCTCCTGGCTGCTTTGCATTTCGCGTAACGCCGCGGTCGGACCGTCTTGGCAAGCCAACCTTGTCCCTTAGCCCCTAATCCCAGCTCAGATCCGGATTGATCCATCCTGTCATCCCGCTCCTTCCGCTATGTTTCAGTCGTTGCTGGGTGCCTGTGACAATTGCCGGATGTAACTCCATACACTCTGAACAGTTGTAACTGACGCCCGCATCGCGTTATCGACGGGAAGAAACAAACGTGCATGCATGCAATGCATCGAAATATCGAAGGTCTTTGGAAGCATTCGGATAATGTTCGGGTCTCTCACCGCCTTAAACCGTTCCAGACACACTAAGTCGACGCTGTGTGGTGGCTGGGAATGCTCGCTCAATCCGAGGTCTTCAGTTTCTTCTTCGGTCGCTCCTCAGTTCGCCCCGCGTCGCTGTCTGCGTCTTCCATCTCAGCGTCGCTGTCGCCGGAGCCACTGTCGTGGTCCGAATCGAATTCTTCTCCAACCTCGGATTCGGATTCGGTCTGGAAGTCTTCATCAACACTCTCGTCGTCCTCGTCGGCACTACCACGATTCGCGACACCTCCATCATCACTGGAAGCAAGATCATCATCTTGAAGTGCTGCTGCAAGAATTGCTCCTGACTATTAAAACGTAAGCGTAGTCAATTGTGTACGAGAGGGAAGCCCTTACGTCATCTGCCATCTCATTCTTCGTCTTGATATTCTTGGCACGGAAAAAGTTCTCCAGTGGTTGCTGCTCCTCACTGTAATCAAGTTTAGCTGCGTCGTTCATGAACGCTTCGAGGTTGGTACATACCGATTGATGTTGGAGAATTGATGCTCTGCCATACCGCCCTTCATCGTGAAGGTGATATCAAATGTACGACTCGCTGCCATGGCGCCACCGACACGCGACATGGTGACTGAGGCGATGTTGTCCATGGCAATGTATGTCGCTGGCTTGGGGATGAACATGAAGGCCTTGTCCAGGCAGTAGAGATGACCCTCATTGGCTTTGATGGAGCATTTGACACCGGATTGCTCGTGGTGACTGATGAAGTCGCGTGACGGCCTTGTGATACGTTTGCCACTGAGACCTCGGAAGATGTCCGAAACCACTACCGCGATGGGTGCCTCATAGTGTGACTGCAGCTTGTCCTTGTATTTGGCTTCCAGCAGATCCTCCTTCATGTTGAGATCAAGGTTGACCTCCTCATCACGCTTGAACTGCATAACCAAGAATGGGTATCGTGTCTGACCTTGCCTCAGAGGTGGGTCCAGTCCTATTGTGATCAACGTGTGCATGTCGTCGGGCTTTGGTAGTACCATGAATTTCTTGACCGAGTCGAATTGGATCTTGTAGTCGTAGGTCTTTCCGCGCAACCTGAAAGAGCTCTCATACATGTCAATGTCGAAACGACCTCTGGGGGTCAAGTGCAGGATGTCCAGGAATGTCGCAAATGTGTCTCCGGCGACCTCGCCAATCTCGGCCTTGTCCATAAGGGTCTCGTAGAACAAGTTTGCAGCGTTCATCTCCTCGCCGTCTTCCGCACCGGAAATATCCTCGCCGTCCTCATTCTTTTCCTTCTTAGACGCATTGCCTGGGATGTAGAAGCGCATCTCGACTAGCTGGTCGCGAGCACCGGCTGATTTCTTTCCCCTAAAACGTGCGCCTCCGAGGCTGCCGTTCGCACCAGCCTCGCCGTCGGGTGGTAGCGAGAAATCTACAGCGACCTCGTTCTTGCCAGCCAAGTTGGTATTCGA
The DNA here is from genome assembly GCA_002116315.1 of Epicoccum nigrum. Taxonomy (NCBI): domain Eukaryota; kingdom Fungi; phylum Ascomycota; class Dothideomycetes; order Pleosporales; family Didymellaceae; genus Epicoccum; species Epicoccum nigrum. Next base: position 664,536 of record KZ107852.1, read on the forward strand.
TACCTCGGTGTAGGGGACTTCGAATGCGGGACGGTTTGCAACGTTGAATGTGAGCTCGGCTTTTCCAAACTCGGCTTTGCCCCAATTCCAGCCACGCAGGGCATGTTCTCGGTTGTCCAGATTGATGCCGTACCAGACCTTGAAGAGCTTCGCTGCGCGGTCGAAATCCTGAACACTTTTAGCAAAATGGTGTGTGCGCCACACAAGTCTTTTCTCACCTCCAGTTTGAACCCGTCGAGTTGTATTACGCCGTCGTTGCGCGAGAGAATCTTGATCTCGTAGCCACGGGCCGCACGACTCCACTGCGCCTGGATGATCTGCGCCTGATCGCATGTGTATGTTTCGCCATTCGCAGGCTTCCAGCCGAATCCGGACTCGGAGAATCGAGTGGCGCCTGGTTTGCGGGAGAGATTGAGGTAAATGTCGTTGAAAGCCTCCCTGCTACATGTCAGTCTTGGAGTTTGCAGACTTGGCTCTTGCAAACGCAAGGTGATGGTTATTACATATTTGCGACTCCCAAAAGGGTTGAGAGCGGTCGTGGAGGGTTGGTGTAGATGGATAGCTGTGAAGGCGTAACAATTGTTGTCGTAGCTGCTACGCAAGGCGCAAGAGCTTGGACCGCACTTCTGACTAAGCGTCAGGTACGCGTTCAAGCGCGTCGCGTTGCAGCAGCTGATCTGTACCCCACCAAAGTCACTTTCACACCTCGGCGCCAAATACTAGTAGACACCTTGAGAAAGCTGCGTATATTCAGTCAGAGAATTGCTGACATGCACACATTAACAATCTACGTTCTACACAGCTTTGGCACTGGTATCAGCTCTCGTACATCTTTGTCTAGCACCGTTCAAATTGAACAATCTCTTGCCCATTACCAGCTTGTCGACGTCGTCAGAAGGTTTCTCGATACCCATAGATTCTACACGGCTTTGGAGACGTCCACACATCCTGATCCTTGCACATCTTGGCTGATATCTAACTCTCTCTTACTCTTTTACTCTTGGGTGACCCGCCCACGCTGGACGCCCTCTACGAACTACGTCATTACAGTCTGCTACTCCACGAGCTGACAGATGCAAGCCAACATGTCATGCTTGTTGATCCATAACAACGCCGCGTGGTAGACACATCCCCGGTCCTTGTCAGGGTGGGGAAGGAGCCGACAGACACCTCCCGCGAAGTTTACTTTCGAGTACGATAGCGCACTGTCAATTATGATCGTGATGACCTGTCACTACTGTAACCTTGTTGTCACACGGATACCAAGACTCGTTCGTGTTGACGAAGCCCCCTCTGGCTGCCGCAAATAAGACCGAACATACCGCAATTTTGCCGCCGACCGACTCGCAGCCACGGGGATACAATTGTCGAATGAAGTAAGGTATGATCAGACCCCTGGCTTTGAACTCCTTACATACGACACGGTGCATGTAACTGACATCACCGAAGCCCCGGTTCAACGTCGCCCGGATCGCCATACCCTTATGACCCTGTCGATGTTGGCGTCGTCTCAGCAACGTCTATATTCCGATTGGGCCTTGAGGGTATCTGTGCGAATCAGCAATTAGATGTTGAACTTGGGTACATGATCCGACGAAACAACCAGGCACTGAGGGCCAGCATGGAGTACAGATGGACCTGATAAGCCTAGAGTCTCTCACAAATTGGAGGAAAGCTCAACGCCCGTTTGAACGTCTCAACAAGGTCATCTTCACCATGAGTCGGGATCAGTCTGGCGCCTGTCTGCTGTCATTCGCAATCAAGACGGGTACAGTGGATTCTGCAATATCATGCTTCAACGCAACTTAGATCCACCTGCACGAAAATGTCTTGATTGGCGACGGGGCGTTCAGAAGCGTACCCTTCGTCTCAAAAACTTGCTCATTCGACTCCGCAGTAAGAACGCTGGAAGCGGTTACGTACGCTACCGACTCATGCTACATATATTTGCAAACTCCACTGCGGCGGATACCCGAAATCGGCGACTAGTTAGGCCCAGCATGATCGGCCATGACTTCGGGTTCCCGAAAGGAGCAGATGGGCAACGGCAGGGTTCTCCTTTCGCACATCTATCTAGGCAACGCTGGGCCCGATCCAATTAATTGACCCTCAGAACGCAGCTCCACATAACTCGATGGACTTGAGCCACGAACACGTTTTGTTAACCCGGTGCACACCTACCGGGCCTACTCACGGCCCGACCTCTGGACGCTCCCGCCCTGCCTGACTCCCACGCATGCGGAAGTTATCTTCCCTGAAGCTATCATTACGAACACGTGCACAATCGTCGACGCTAGAGCGCTTCTCAGAGCCGGTGAAGATATGAACGTTATTCACCAGGATCGCATGCTGTAGCAAAGATCTAGATATCGATTCCTCCCCTAGATTGTGAAACATCTACACACGGTTATCAGCAGCAGCTCCACCTATCGCACAAGCAGACTTATGGGTCTTCCATTGATCTAGACAATAACCGGATCTGTTCTGGAGTGGGCTCAAATCGAGAACACGACAGCGTTATCATCTACACAGTGCACAACAACTGGTGTGCTGGGCCTCAGGATCCACTTGTGCCCGGATTGATGCCTCTCATATCACCTCGAACCCTAGTATACGAACTTGCAGAAGACTTGCTTGGTCCACCTTCAGCTCTCATCAATTGAGCACCGTTCCGGATATGGTCAGCTCTCAAATCAAGGAACCAGGTCAAGCTCTGTTATCCAGGCCGATTGCGCCATAGCAAGGTTACGGCAGCAGCCGTTGTAGCCACAGCCAACGTTTCGATGGTCTGTATTCCGAATTCTGTCCTGCGAACACAATTTGAATCGGTGTTCGAAGCACCTCTAGTTCGACGCGGACGCTAAGGGCAACCAAACTACCGCCGCCCTAGATTGTTGCGGGATCCATAAACTCACGCTACGCCTTACACCAAAAGACCCTGTACGAAACTCCATGAACGGGTGGTTACCTTACGCCGCCAGCTTATGACGCCCTTGATCTTAGTGCAGACCAGTACTGTCTAAATTGTCCGAGTGTGCATTAGCTAAACTAAGACGATATTGTCCCGGGCTGGGCGCTTGTAGCGGTAGGAACGAGTTCCGGTGTAGTGAGCTGCTTGGGGCTGCACATCAAGACTGAGGCTACGCTAAGAGCTGCACAGTCTCAAACACTGACAAGGAAGAGGACTAAAACTAGCATCAATTGCGGAGCCTCGAGGCGAGGAACCAGGCTTGTGCGTTTCCAAGGTCAGGCGCAAGACCATGTGCTAAGGCGGTGAAGCCACAGCGCGCCGGGTCAAAGCCACACATCCTTGATGCGGATGCATGCATGCGCTCTCGCACATACGTCAACTCGACAGCTCGCGATGACCGTACCTGCACATGCGCGTACTGGTGACAGGGTCCGGAAGTTGACTACCTAGACGGCGATAACGACATATCTCGCTTGCAAAACTCAACTTCAGCTAGCAAGTCAAGCAAAGCATCATTCCCTCACAGATCTCGACATCCGATGATCGCCGATCAGCATTGACCTGTGCACTGGAAACACCAACTGCCACAGGCCCACGCACGGCGCAGTCTAACAACTAGACTCAAGGACGGTGCACCCTGGATCGTCGTATTGTGGGCGGAACCCTTCCGAGCCATCAAAGAGACAAAGATGACAAGCACGCACAATGCAACGCTGAGCACAAACAGTGTCAAGCCGTTTTATGTTTGAAATGAACTATACGACCCTCAAATCTTAGAGCCAGGACGCCACTACGAGCCAGCCGCTCCTGCAACCGTAATCATGTCCCACCCACAAGAAATCTGCGGTACCGGACCACTTCAGCCTCCCCTTTTTGGAGCTACCGTTAAGACCACTATGTGTCTCATCTATGCAACGACGAATGGAGAAGAACCCGGGCTGGATCTGGACCTTGAGGCGCTGCCAGATTGTGGAGAAGTACACTGAAGTCGATTACGGCGAGGGACACGCGCCTGCGTATATCAACCATGATGGTCATACGTACGAGAGCATACCACTCCTTCGAGGCTGAGTATGTGGAGGATAAGCCCTCGAGCATGAGCCGTTAACCACTTATGCGATACAACGTTCATCTCGTGACCGCAAGGTAGCAACGACTCTGGTAGGATCGCACAGACTCGGTAAAGTAAGTTCTTGTACAATAAACAGCTGACTGTTGTTGTCGTTTGGTGGAGGGGGGGGGGGTAGCTATCATCGTGAAATGCAATGCACAAATATGCCAGACCCTTCAGTCTGCAGCTTAAGCAGAGAGTGTTGGCTCTTGCACGTCGAAAAATACCCTTAGATAATACCTCAGTGTAGGAACTCTGTATAATGTGCCTGCCTCTGCTCTGTTAGGAGACTACAAATAAAGCTACAAGCAAGCAAGCAGAAACAAGCTGTGTTCACTTGTAGTCTTCAGGGTTTGATTTTGAGTTGCGATCGTGGAGCAATTGCCATGTAAAGGGCTCTGATATGGCGAAAGTATAAGGCAAATGGGTGGACAGACTAGCGGTGTCGCAATTAAGGAGGAGGCAAGATGCCTACCTTACAATCAACCCAGTTTCCATACGTGCGAACTGCAGTGTCGTCATTTCGCAGTATTCTATAGTACAATATTTTACACATATAATCTACATCTCCACCTTGATCACATCTGCGCATCTGCCACACAGCTCCTCCTCCTCCGCCCGCGCGAACCGCCAGCACCGCGGACACTTCTCCCCCTTGGGGGGATGCACCACAACCTTGGCTCCAGCGAGGAAGCTGCCCTCCGCTGCTACCACGCTCTCGCTTGTCTGCCACGCCCAATCCTCCGTCGAGGCCTCCGCAGCACTAAGCTGGAAATCACTCACCACGAGCAGCCCCGCCAACTGTCCTTCCACATCGAAATGCTCAGCGTGCGCCACGCAGCTCTGCAGCAGGGCGTTGAATTCGAACAGCGCGTCGGGAGAGAGCACGAGAGTGACGGCTGTTTCTAGCCCAGAGCCAATTTTCTTGTCCGCGCGCAGGCGCTCCTGTGCAATCCGCACCGCGTTACCGACCTCGTTCACCCGGGCGAGCGCGCTGTCCAGTGCGGCGGCCTTCGCTTTGTTCGTCGCGGGGAGTGCAGTCCAGGTAGCCTTACTGGGGTGCGTACTAGCCTCGCGCAGTTGGGCGGGAACATGGTCCCAGGCCTCTTCGACCAACAGCGGGGTAACCGGCGCCAGTATCTGAAGCAGTTCGTAGAAGATGAGGCCCAGATGGAACTGTAGAGTCTGGCAATCGGTGGCGGGGCCGGTGTAGATGCGGTCCTTGAGGGTTTCGAAGTAGAATGCACTAAGGTCGGTAGCGATGTAGCGATTCAGTGTGTTCAGCGATTTGAAGAATTCGTAGCGGGTGTTGGAGGTGTGGACTTCGGCGCTCACCTGGGTGAGGCGGTGGAGGGCGAGGGTGTCGGAGAGGAGGGGGGAGGTGGGGAGGTTAGAGCGGAGAGCATTGAAAGAGGAGAATGTTGGGGGACACGAGGGGAGAGACATAACACCCAGTAGCCATTTGAAGGTCACGCGGTACTTGTGGAGGGCTTGGTTGACGGAAGCTAGCACCGGCTGGCCGATGGTCACGTCGCGCGTGTAGTCGCTGCTGGCGGCCCAGAGGCGCAAGGCGTCGGCGCCCATGCCGTCGTACGTTGGGCTGGCGTTAGGCAGTGGTGCTGGCTGGCCCTTTTGCTTCTTCCGTTTGATGGGCGGGAGAAGCTCGCCACTCATAATTTGAGAGGGAGAGATGACGTTTCCTAGAGATTTGCTCATTTTGCGGCCGTCTGAGTCGAGGGTGAAGCCATGGGTTATGAGCGTCTTGTAGGGCGCGCGAGCGGTGCCTGAGGAATAGTCTTGCGTTGCGACGTGAGTGAGGAGCGAGGACTGGAACCAGCCGCGGTGCTGGTCGGTGCCTTCCAGGTAGACGTCAGCTACCGGGCCGTCTTTGGATGGGGGCAAGAGCGTCCAGGATGTGCCGCTGTCGAACCACACGTCCATTGTGTCGCGCCCACGTACGTAGGTCCCTGTGTTGGCGAGGTGAGGCGGTGTCCATGCCGGATCTGAGGGTGCATCTGTCCACCAAGCATCGATGCCCCGCTCTTTGATGGTCTCGATCAGGTGCTCGATAGTCTTCGAGTCCATAGTAGCCTCAAGCGAATCGCCTTGAACCTTGTAGAGAGCAGGAATGGGTACGCCCCACGCACGCTGGCGGGAGATGCACCACTGGCTCCTTCCTTGAATGAAGCTTTCCAATCGCGAGCGACCAGTCTCAGGAAGGAAGTTGACCTCGGCAATAGCCTTCATCGATGCATCTTTGAGATCGCCAACGTCGGCAAACCATTGCTCGGTCGCTCTCACAATCACAGGCTGCTTTGTCCTCCAATCAATAGGATACTTGTGTCGATAGTTGTGCTTTGCACGCAGGAAACCCTGCTTCTCGAGGTAGTCGCATACGGCCCGTGTACCGGTCCTTTTCTCATCAGACACAGGGAGTCCTTCGAGAAGCTCCGGCTGTTCGGGGAACGCATCCTTAGTAAAGGCGCCCGCGTCGTCAATCGGCGCAAACGCTGGGATGCCCATAGCCTGACAGACGTGATAGTCGTCCATGCCGTGACCTGGTGCAAAGTGAACCAATCCGGTACCAGACGAGTCTGTAACGAACTCCGCGTGGATGACCGGCTGTAGCCCATTCGCCTTTTGGAATGGATTCTCGTACTGGAGATTCCCAGCGAGATCGGACCCTCGCAGCCCAGACACAACAATTTCAAGCTTGCGCTCGAGCATCTTCTCGTACTCCGCAATCCGTGTCGCAGCGACCACTGTGAGCTCATTACTTTTCTCCGCATCCTTCACTACGCAGTACTCCATATCGTTGTGCACAGCGATAGCTTTGTTTGCAGGCAAAGTCCACGGTGTGGTTGTCCAGATAACCACATTGACTTCGCCAGTTACACCCTTCACTTCTAGCTTCTTTTCCAACTCCTCTGTGACCTTCGCGGGAAATCTCACGAAAGCCGCAAGACTCTTATGTCCCTCATCATACTCCAGCTCCGCCTCGGCCAGCGCAGTCCTCGAACTTGGGCTCCAGTATACAGGCTTGAATTGTCTGTATACAAGCCCCTTCTCCCACATCTCCTTGAACACATCGAGCTGTCTCAACTCAAATGCCTTCTCCATTGTCTGGTACGCATTGTCCCAGTCGCCCATGACCCCCCACTCTTTGAACCCACGCTTCTGCGCCTCGACCGTAGTAGCGGCAAGATCGCGCGCCGCGGCACGGATTGCAACTGCATCGGTGTCGCCGAGGGATTTCTTCGCAGCCTGCAGCGCTTTGATCTCGATGGGGAGGCCGTGGCAGTCCCAGCCGGGGATGTAGGAGACTTTATTGCCTTGGCTGATGTGGAAACGGCAGATGATATCTTTGGTAATTTTATTTAGGGCATGACCAATATGTAGTGGCCCATTGGCATATGGGGGCCCATCGTGCAGCGTAAATGGTTTGGTGGTGCGCGCACGCTGCCAGGCGTAAAGGTCATCGGTGCATCGCTGCAGGTAGAGGGGTGTCTTCTCGGGGAGAGGACGAGGAGGGAACGGAGATTTGGGGAGACGGAGGGTCGAGGAGTAGGATGCGCGAAGAATGCGCGTTTGGGTTAGCATGGCAATGGCATCGTGATGTTCGAAGCTTCGGAAGTCCGCAATCAACTTTGGATGTTCTAAGCTTCAATCGGGCGATGCCTCGGCTGGCATCGGAGATTGATCGGCCTTGCAGAAGAAGTTGGAAGCCAGCTTTATAACATTTAATGCCTTGACTGAGTTACGGAAGATTGAAATAGACGCATTTCAAATGGTCCTTCAAGTTGATTCCTATCCAATTGTTCATATGCAGGGAGCCTTTGCGACTCACATATGCCTCAGTACACAGTCAATGAGCTCACAGCGCCGTTCTTCAGCACTTCGAAAATCATCCCAGGAAATCCAAAGAGCTCAACGTTCCCGACGTCTGTGGGCCCATCCGCTGAGACGCTCCCCGCATTTGCAAACTGGCTACGCCTGGCAGATGCATCTTCCCATCCTCCAAGTAACTCGACGCTGCTTCCTGGGCTATCGCCCCAACCTCTATTCAAAGCCATACCTCGCTGTTGCAGGCGCTCTTGTTCTTCATTATCGTAGTAGGTTTTGAACACCTCCTTCAGTCGTCCAGAGATATCATTAAAGCGCATCTCGGAGCTTAGAGGCTCTCGAAACTGCGCTGATGGGACGTGCTCTAATGTCCACCTGCTTCTCCTATGTCTATTGAATTGGTACGATCCCGGTATGTTGCCATGGAAGATGATCTTGGTAACGGTCAGGTGATTGAGTGGCTGCGCACTCATTTCCCCTTCATCCTGTAGCTCCGCCTCCCTACGCTCTACTGTAGGTGAGGGAGGAGATATTTGGGTAGGCTGTGATATTAGTATGTCGAAGCCGTGGTGGTAATAGTTGTAGAAGTGCTCGGCTGCAGCGATCTCACGCTCCTGGGCTTCAAGCGCCGCATCATCGTCGTCCTCCCATTCGTCTTCATTATCTGTGTCGATCGCTGAACCTCGGTCTGATTCAAGCAAGTCTTCTGGAGTCAGTCCACCGGGAGAGTGATCAGAGGTGTCGCTGGTCGTTCTGTCTTTATGTATAGATAAGCGGTGATCGTTCTTGCGATAGATGGAATCTGGTGCGCCAAGCTCCATGATGAGATCTTGAGGAGTGGTTTCGCTGAGAACTATCCAGAGTGGAGGGCTGGATCGTCTGACAAGTTCGATTTTCCCCTCACCATGCACCTTGACAAGCTCTATCTCATCAGGCCCACTTCCAATACCTTTTGTGCCTACAAGCGCTGAAGACCTGGGGTTTGATGGTGTGGCTGTAAATAATGCCGTTCGAGCCTTCTGCCATGATTCGCCGCTGAAGATAGCCATGGAGGTTGCAGGCCCTGTGGCTGATGATGATAGTAGAGAGATGAAGTCCTTCTTCGGCGAGTATGCTGAATGCTGTACCGGGAAGTTGAACGCAATACCCGGGTACGACAGGTTATAAGTCCCGTTTGCGTTCGGGTCTTCCGACTTGGGTGGAAGGTATTCTCCGCCATAGGTAGGTCCCAGCAACTTGTCGTAGATATGTCTGAACCTTGGCCCTGCTACACCACCATGCATATCCGCTGGCCTGAACACCTCGATATCCTTGTAGACGAGCCGCGCTTTTGTAAAGTTAAGCACCTCGATCAAGCGTAACCGCTGGTCTGGGCCGTCGAACTGTAACCGTAGGCCGTTATCGGGTAGGACGAGCTGTACCGGCGAAGAAATGGGACGGAGGTCATCGTGGTAGAGCTGGAATCGCGGGAACGCCTTGACTTCAGCCTTTATTGTGGTGAGGATGTCATGTAGGGAGCAACCGAGGGCTACACAAGAGTCAGTCAGTCAGGGTGGGAGTTGGTTGGGAAGCAACGCACTCATGAAGCCTACGCTGCGCCCCGGCTGTATCTGCATGCTGCCTTCCTCCATATTGAATGTACGTTCGAAGGTATACTGAGCGCCGCGGTCGCAGTAATAAGGTTATGCGCATGCGCGCGCACTGGGAGTGGTCGGGTGCTCGTTCACGTGGTCGCGGTGGAGTGACCACTGTAACTCCGATCGATGGCCACCAACAAAGGAGTGATCTCCAGAGTCCCGACTGATATTGCAGTTGTATCTACGTTGGGAGCGTACAGAACAGCCAGATCATACCACGTGTGACAGAGGGGTGAAGCTGGTGGGGAGCTGGGCAAGGCTGTGTTCAGCTTCCAACGGTGATAGGCCCCTGAGGTTCTATGAATGTTTGAAGACAAGAACAATCAGGCGCGATGGCGATATCATGGGTATCATATGCAACACCGAGCAGAAGAACGGTTGAATCACGAAGCGCAGGCAGTTCACTCACACTTGGAGAGAGCTGCTGGGGTGCTCTTGCGGCGGCATGACGGAGGGGAGCTCGGGAGCTCCTTAGCGTGGATGGGCCCCACAAGGACCCCTGCGGCCATTGTGTGTTTTGATGTTTACAGGCGTCAACACGGACGGCATTTGGCACCACCACCGCCAGCCTCACTAACCACCACCACAGCCAGCATATCGACATGTCTGGCCTTCCGAGACCAGGCGCGCCGGCGGCGACGAAGCGCACAACCACCTCCATGCGACCACCAGCGTCGCGTCAGGCCACGAACAGCCTTATGCGTGGGCGGTCTGCCACACCCATGCTTGACGGGCGCACATCGCGCGCAGAATCAGTCGCCTCGACTAGGACCAGAGGCACACCACGTTCTTCGCCATTGAAGAGGAAGGCTGCCGATTTTGACGATGGCGGTTCGGAGACCAACATCAACGTCGTCGTCCGCTGCCGTGGGCGAAATGACCGCGAACTGCGCGAGAACAGCGGTGTTGTCGTCACCACCAACGGCATCAAAGGAAACACCGTCAATCTCTCCATGGGTCCCAGTGCGCTCAGTAACAAGACATATCAATTCGACAAGGTCTTCTCGCCCGCCGCAGACCAGACCACCATCTTCGACGAGGTCGTCGTACCAATTATTGACGAGGTGCGCTCGACAAGACCTGCCTATGAATCGCTCTTCTGACATGTTTAGGTCCTCGACGGTTTCAACTGCACAATCTTTGCGTACGGCCAGACCGGTACCGGAAAGACATACACCATGACTGGTGACATTGCAGACGTCCTCCCCCTGCCCGACGCCGCCGGTATCGTCCCTCGTGTGCTTTACGAGCTCTTCGAGAAGCTCGGTGAACAAGAAACGGAACACTCGGTCAAGTGCTCGTTCATCGAGCTATACAACGAAGAGCTGCGCGATCTGTGCGCAGCTGACGATGCTGTAAAGCTGAAGATCTTCGACGACAACAGCAAGAAGGGGCAGACTACAACAATGGTTCAAGGCATGGAAGAGCGCCATCTGAGCACAGCCCGAGAGGGTATTCAGCTGCTGCGTGAAGGCTCGCACAAACGCCAAGTCGCATCAACAAAGTGCAACGATCTCAGTTCGCGATCCCACACAGTCTTCACCATCACAGTATTCGCCAAACGCCTTTCGGAAGATGGACAGGAGTACCTGAGCGCTGGAAAGCTCAACCTTGTCGATCTCGCTGGTAGTGAGAACATCCAGCGTAGCGGTGCTGAGAACAAGCGCGCTGCAGAAGCTGGTTTGATCAATAAGAGCTTGCTTACTTTAGGTCGCGTTATCAACGCCCTCGTCGAGCGCAGCTCCCATATTCCCTACCGCGAATCGAAATTGACGCGTCTCCTGCAAGACTCGCTTGGTGGACGAACGAAGACATGCATTATTGCCACGCTGTCGCCCGCGAAGAGCAACCTCGAAGAAACCATCTCCACACTCGATTACGCCTTCCGCGCGAAGAACATAAAAAACAAGCCTCAACTGAATCAGGCTGTCAATAAGAAGACTCTTCTGAAGGAATACACGGCCGAGATTGAAAAGTTGAGGAGCGAGCTGATCGTGACACGACAGCGCAACGGTGTCTATCTGACTGAAGAGAATTTTGAAGAAATGAAGACCGTCAGCGAGTCGCGACGCATCCTTAGCGAGGAACAGCGTGACAGGATTGAGACTCTGGAGATCAACCTTCGAAACAAGGTTGAGAACCTTTTCAAGATCACGACAGATCTACAGACCCTTAAGAAAGACAACGAGCAGACACAGCTGGCCCTGGATGGCACCAAAGGCATACTGGAGAAGACGGAGATTGTATTGGAGCACACCCGCCAGAATCTTGCTGAGGAAGAAGAGCTGCGCAAGGCGCACGAGAAGACGGAGACGCAGCTCACAGAGATTGGGTACGGCATGATTTCGACACTCGGCAAGACCACATCAGACCTCGACGGTCTACGATCGAAAATCCGCCGAAAGTCAGAACTGCAATCTCAGAATCGCCGCAACTGGGCCACATCGCAAAACACTGTTCGGGACACAACACGTCTTGTCGAAGACCGGATTGAAGAATTCCAGCAACAGCAGGGACAGATTATGGATCTTCTCTCGGCACGTATGCAGGCGTTCGTTCACGATGAGCTCGAAAAGCTTGGTACATCTCAGGCCTTCTTGCAGGAGAAGATGCAGACATACCAGGTCTCAGAACAGGAAGTGAATGAGCAGACCGCAAAGACTCGTGACGATATGAACGAAGTCCTCGAGGAGATCAAGACATTGCGCGAAGATGTCAAGTCGAAGATCGGCTCTGGCCTCGACGAACTCTCCGCTGCAGCCGAGCAGATTTCAGCCAGCATCATCACCGAGCTTGATGGTTTCCGGGACGAACTGCATCAATCATACGCGAATTTAGGGCGCGAGTTCAAGGCCACTTTTGATGGACTTGTCAAGAACCTCAACACTCAACAGGCTGAAAACGAACGCTTGCACGCACAAGTTCTCAAAGCCAACACAGCTTTACTTTCAGCAAACAGTCATACTCAGGGCCGTCTTGCACAGGTAGTCGACGAGGAGAAACAGAAGTCTGCTGAGGAACGTCAACAACTACTGCAGCAGATCGCAGCACTCATTGGCGTGAACGCAGATGCTCAGGACCAGCGAATGAACGAAAAGCTTGCGAGCGTTGGCGCAGAACTTGGAACGGCGAATGCTGCCTTTGAGACACAACAGAGCGCGTACACCACTGGTGTCGAGGCTTGGAACAATCAATCCAAGAGCATTGTAGCTGGTGTCGCATCATCGAGGGATGCTATGAAGACCAGACTTCGTGGTGATTACGAGATGGCCACGCAACACTCGAATCTGCTGAAGGACACCACTACTTCAGTGCACGCGAGCACTGTGAAGACAGTGGAAGCACAGATGGAACACCTTGACACACAGCTGCACTCACTCGACGACATTGTCTCTCGTGTTCGCGAACAGAACAATGTCCACCACATTGCGCATACAGCTTCCCTTGCTACTCTCTCGTCCACAGTACAGTCCTCTTACTCTAGCATCGGCGAGCATCTATCAACATCTTTCGAACGTGTTCAGTCTCTCGAATCCGATGTATCAACCCAACAAAGTACGCTCAGGGAGACGCTGTCATCGTTGTCTGCTGATGCCATAATTCGCGCACCTCTCCACGAGCTTCGTGAGACTGTTGCTGGACAGAACCTTGTGGAGTACGACCCTACTGGCCAAACACCTCAGCGCGTCAACTATCACATTCCCTCTACTCTTCCACGAACAGAAAATCACGAAGCTATAATTTCTCGTCTTCGCGACCACCCGACCTCCTCAGACGATACCACCCGCAGCCCGACCAAACAACCCATCTTCATCGACGCTACCGAATCCCCTGAGTCCACCACCGAGCTATTTCTTCCACCTAAGCCTGACTTCACACGCTCCGTCAGTGCGAATTCCCAGAATCACACTGCGCCCATTTCTCTGCGCGAACTAGATGTTAATATCGTCGCGCAGGAGTCCGCCCATACCCAGCCGCTTCCTCTCGCCTCAAGATCAAGTGATTCGGCCGTGGCCGGCCCGCCCAACAAGAAGCTCAAGGGTAATGACGAGGGGAGTAGGTTGCCTATGAAGAAGATGCTTCGCAAGACAGTGGGTGGTGGTGTAGGGAAAGAAGAGAGGGAGAACCTGAGCATCACAAACTTCTCCAGCTCGATCGGGCCTGCGGGGAGTGCGGGGAGGAGGCTGAGAAGCCATGGAGGAGGTTCTTGAGATGCTTTAGTGGTCTATCTATCTTTGGATTACCTCTGTAATGGAGAAGGCGTTGCATATTCCTTTGGGTGTTCGTGGTTTGGGGATTGGCGTTTACTAGGGTAGATGCGTGTACACTACACAGTGTCGGTGGGTTTCGAACTCCCCCTCTCTTTGCATTTCTCAGGTGCAGACGTACTATTCTGAATTTGTCATCTTTTATCATCTTTCTCCTTACTCTTCTTTCTCTTCTCCTTCAGTGCTGATCTCCTCCCAATTTCGTGTCCTTTGATAGTCTTACGGCAAATGAACAGGACGGCGGGACATAGATGCCGTGCAACGTCGGCTGATTTGTTATGTAATCTGTTGCGCTCGAGCCTGGAAGACCGTTGAGATGACTTCCACGCGGTTTGCCTACATAGTGCCTAGTGTCGCCTCAACTCTCAGTGAGAAACGGGCTCTGCTCCGCACACTTTCTGCTGGATGCAAACCAAGGGTTACACGTCTATGCAGTATGTTCGTGAGGGGCATGGTCCGAGTACCCTGGAACCATGCTTGTGATCAGATTCTCAAGCCGCGCGGCTCATCATTGATATTGCTTGCGTGACTAAATATAAACCCTTTTCGTATACTCGTCAGAGCTGAGATATAGATAACACTATGTCTGTCGATTGTTTCTGCGACAGTCACCCGCAACAACTGCGCAGCGACTGCGCAGCTACCAACTCGCGATTATACGCAATTTCTACGCTCTGTTCTGCACTCCGCCCGCTAACAGTTCCCTTCTTTCCTAGCTGGTGAGCTCTTTTACTGGCAGGTTCAATAATGGTATGGCTTATGAACAATGCAAGGATCGTCGTCGTGGGAACAGACAAAAGGTAAGGAATGCTGACATGTTACTCAAAAATATATTACCCTGCTAGTACCCGCAGATCTGAGTTATTGGTACAACTTTGTACCCTAAAAGTGGAAACGAAGCGGAGATTTCAGTATCTATTACCGGAAGGTGAGACGTCTTCGCGAAAACAATGCTGCCCCGTATCTATGGTCGTCCCGACTGTCCCAGCCTCTCAAAGCTGTCACTGTTATGAGATAGAGTCAGGGGGCACTTTCAAACAGCATCCACACTGCCGCTGATATACTCTCCTTAACGCTTGCTCTTTCACAGTGTTCAACTTCACTAACCTACATTATTCACTATTTGGGGAACCTGCGCCTCGTGCCACACATACACGCTCACTCCTTGTTGTACACCTGTCATCTTTTTGCGAGATTGCGGAATTCGTGCCGTCGTCCACCTGAGGCCTAAGGATTTTCATCGCTGGGCTATCCCCGCTCTGATAATGACCTTCCGCGAGGTAATTCCACCTAGTAAGTACACTGTATTTCCATTTCTGTCTGATCCACGCTGATATCGTATCTCAGGCAAGGACAACGAGGAGAAAGAAAAGGCGGCCCGAGAGCGGCGCGAGCAGGCCGCTCAGCGTCGGGACCAGCACGAACGGTCTGGTGGTTCTGGGAAGAAGTAACACCGAAGTTGATTCACGAGGATGTGGCAGTGGAGAGGTACAGCTGCGAGATGACGCCTTTGCGGTGGCCGGGGACGACGAGGAAGGGGGTTGCCTTGAACGCTGCTCCAGTCAGCAGCAAGACCAACGGACAAGACCGAATTTCAGGGGATGGCTGGAGGCAGGACTACATGCTTTGCGTTTCAGAGGCATTGCAAAGTCAGCACCATGGAGAGCATCCTTAGAACACCATCTTCAAGGGTTTCAAACGTTAACTACAACTATAATATGCTTCCTTTTTTTGTTAAAAAAGTGGGGCCATACTAAGTGAAGGAGAAAGTTCTTTCTTGGGGCAATCTGCTAGTTTTGTAACGAGACAATATACCAAAAACAATGTTCCTTGTAACCTGCCTCGAAGTTACCCTTGCTTGAGGTAACCTCTGGCACGGCAAAAATAGTGGCAGACACTTCTAAGAACTAAGTTCATAACACTATTGCTTCACAAACACAACGTAAATAGAATCCCTAGGACTACAAGTAAAAATAAGCACAATTCTATTTACCTGCCTAGCTATTTTCTAGTACTTAGAGGTTGCGAAGTTATAGACTATGTGCATCATATGTTCTATGCAAAGGACTTATATACCGATATTCTTGTCGTGCAAGAGCTGACTTCTCCCAACAAACATTGCACAGTTACATTATGCCGCACATGAGGTGCTATATCGTTGCGTTTAGTTGCAACTGTAGTCCGTGAACTAGACCAACCAGTATGTCAACGCGTTGTCAGTCAATCCCAGATCAACGACAAAATCGACACTAGCTAGTCCAAACAAATAAGTAGAAAATAGGGATCTTCCCTTGAACTAGACCCAACATCACGTGCACTATAAGTCGTATCGTATATGCAAGCGTCGTATACAAGCACTTGCAAAAATGCTATCATCAAAACCTAGATAGAGGGAGGCACCGATTGGATTTATGGACTCTCTACGGAGACGACTTTTATATGGCTGCACTGCTCAAGGTCGAGGCATTTATTCTTGGTCCGCGGTATAAGGAAGAGCATGCTAGTGATGTGGATATATCATGGCGACATCTCGGTAGTAGGACCATAGCGACAGGAAAGGGGGCCTATAGATGACGTCTGCAATAGCAGTGGTAATAGCAATAGCTGAATTAGTGGCTACTAATATGTAAATCTATAGGTTGTGAAGGGTATAAGTGACAATTGTCTCAGGTTGGTTTTTCGACAGGTAGCTGCTCTTGGAGTTGTGTCGTGATTATATTTATGAATAAGTTGGGTCTGTCAGGTATCTTGAGAGAATTTAATAGTTCACTTGATATCCCCTTCACTGATCATAGGTGACAACAACAACCTCCATGGGCATTTCGTTCATGTATACTGAAAGTGGGGCAATTGACCTCATTTGGGCAGATACGACTACACAGTGTTGTTAATTATCTGGTTCCTATTCTGCTGGAGTGATGGAAGGGCGATAGGTGTGCGGTATATATTCTTGTGCTGAGACCTATAAAGGGATTGGAGTAGGGATCGTCAACGTAGTCAATACAAGTTGCAATGGGTCCAATTTGCTTTCACGATCATTGTCTCATTTTCTGACAAGTGTAGCGATTTGTGGCACAAGAAACGATACCTTGTCTTTCTTTCCTCAATACGTGGCAGTCGTGTTGTCTGCACTTACGAATACCACTTGCACCGCAGCAAACCTACAAGAGTCAGTGTTCAGCTTCAACTCGACAGACCGTGTTACGTACGCAGCAGTGATCGCGAAAACTTCAGCACGCCTTGCGTTGGCGAGAGCCATAAGACACATGGATACCAAAACATTGAATATCGCAATGACCCAAAGGCGAGCAGGCATTGAG
This sequence comes from Epicoccum nigrum, assembly GCA_002116315.1. Classification (NCBI taxonomy): domain Eukaryota; kingdom Fungi; phylum Ascomycota; class Dothideomycetes; order Pleosporales; family Didymellaceae; genus Epicoccum; species Epicoccum nigrum. The sequence continues at coordinate 681,686 of KZ107852.1, forward strand.
TCGACACAATATAGCACCAAAATTGACGCAATGGGCATCAAGGATGCGAGGACACTGGTGATCCAGTACGTGGTGCGGTATATCGTGGTGTCCTCGTATCCAACTGTGCCATGGACTCCCGACGGTTTCATGAACCAAAGCTTGAAGATGGTGTTGTTTGCAGCCCACTCCGAGAAGGCATCCTTCTTTGCTCTTGGACGGAGCGTTACTAGATCTGCTTTGTGTGATTTCCTGTCGAGGACTGAGCCCCATATAGTGGCGTCTTCACCATTCAAGGCTAGGGGGCCCATTTCCGGCGTTTGCAGATAATCCTGAAGATGATGGAGATCCCATTTGCTGGGATTGGGATAATTCAATATTGTCGACTGATCGACAAGTGCCTGGTCTTGGACTTGTAAGTGAACGAAAATTGTATCATCAATCATAGTCATATACGTACTGTACTCTTTCAGCAGGTTTCTGATTCTGAGGACAAGCCCAAGCTGACGCGCATCGCCTTCTTCCGGGGAACGCTCAAGCCAATACCAGTCCACACCATAGTCCGGTCCATGACCCTGCTTCTCATGGTTATCTCGAAGCTGTTGCTCTTTCAATTTCCTCTCCAGGTAAGTTAGCTCTGCCTGATAGTACAGTAGGTTCTGAGCACCAAGGGCACTGAATCTGCGATATATGCCAGCTTCTGGTAAGATCCCAATCTTTGCAGCCAGCTTTGGATACCCTATAACAAGATCGGGAAATGGGTCGTTAGGGGGCATATTCCCGTCGAGAATACAGATGAGAGTCTTAGGCATTGCGGAAGGCCTGCCGGCTCATCTTATAGCGACAACGAGCAGAACCGTCAGCCGAAGGAACGCTCGCTGCTGCAGCTCAAGCAGGCAAACATCTGTTCTCGTTGCTGTCATTCATTTGACCAATGACGGGTGTTGGTACGAAGCAGCTGCACCAGGCTACATGTATACGAGGCAGTATCTGCATTTGTGCAACGCCACGCATTGTGTTGCCCTGCTGTCAGTACTGGACGCCTTGGAGCGCCACATACAGACACGTATTCAAAATATAATTGACATATCTGTATGCGTTGCTTCAAGGCGTATAGTACTGATAGCAGTGTTGAGCCGCTGTACACGATGAGGGCTGCAGACCAATCAACCAAAACAAGTTACCAGCAATCACAATCTAGGAAAGACCTGTTGCGAGCTTACTGTACATGTGGAGATGGTGTTATTTCATTTTGCTAAGGGCCTGCTCCAAAGGTCATTTTGGGTCGATCTGGGGAATGGCGTTGATGGTCGGTAAGTGTCCTGTGCATTAAGAGACCGGTCAAGGTATACGTTCCGTCAAAGGGCAAACATAGAGGGCAAAAGCCGCGCTGACGATCCGGCAACACATGGTCCCTTTGTCTGTTTCCACGACACCCTCCCGTTGCATAACCGAGACCTTAAGTTAATCTGCCTGTAAGAGAGCCTGCTAGCTAGAAAGTGGGGGACTCCAGAGAAAGTAGAGTAAAGCAAGCGGAGATAGCACGTAGAAAAGAGCGTAGCACCTGCCTACAGTCGTTAGTACGTGGCTGTGCCGTCATTGCGGGCCAGTGTCGTGAGAAATATCCACACGCATTGTTCTTGGCGTACCCAATTGCTTGATCATGAACAGCGACCACTCCAAGAGAAACACTGTCTACATCCAATGCGCAGGACTTGGGAACTATACAACCGTTTGCCGTAGTACATTCCTTGAGTTTGAGCGGGCAAAGGTGAAGGCGAAGAGTTTAGGCCGTCGCTGTTTGCTATTCGCTGCGGAGATCTTCTCCGCTAGGTGCGCTGTACAAACGTCCTCGGCATCTCTTGAGCGGGGTTAACCTGTAGCCAACGAGACAGATCTGAAGTGATTACCCCAAGCCAAAAGAATGAGTTATTGACAGCACGCGTCGCAGAGCCTCAATGCCCTACCTAAAATATATATGCGAATTTGCAACATAAGCGCATGATGTTGATTCGCTGCAAATATGCCGCTTAAGAGCCGATGATGTGTTCTTGGGCATGTGTTTTACTTAGAGTCGTCAAGCGAATGATAGCTATGGACTCATTTACATTCTAAAAACATACCATACACATCATGGTATGTCAAGCCAACAAGAAGGCTAAGGGATTGTTGCGACCAAATGCTTCCATGACATGATTATACGGATTCTGTTGTGGAGGCAACGCTGAATCCACTTTGCAACACCTTCGAGATTTCTTCAAGAAGCAGCCGCAATGGTTTTCCTCAGCTTCCGCTGGACCGGACTATAGGATACGATAAGCTGGGTAAGGTGCTTTCCGGCCACCCGTACTTTCCGGCCACCCAACTAAATAGAACTACCTCACTTTAAATCGCGATGACTTAACCACAACGCTTATAATTAGTAAACTGTACATATAGAATTAAGAGTACAGGCTACTGCTTCCTTAGCTGCTTTTTTAGTTTCTTTTTCTGGGTTTTTGGCAGCGTTTTCTGCCTCTTAAGCAGCAGCTAGAGCTATCGCAGCCTTAATCGCTTCAACGTTTGCAAAGCGCTTGTTTAGGTTAATTTAAACGCGCTTTCTTACCTGTGTGGTCTTAGTACTATCTAGTTAATATTTAAGTTATTAATTCTTAGCCTTAAGCCCAGCAGCCCTAGCATTAGTAAGGGCAATAGCCTTAGCTGCTTTAGTAAGAACCTCCTAGGCGTTTCGCGAGAGGTTCTCTGATCCTAGCAGCGCCTACTGCGCGCGCTTTAGCTGCTAAGAGCTCTTTGGTGTAGCAAGTACTGTCTTAAGAAGATCTCTGCCTTAATCTGTTGGTGGTAGTATACTTAGGCGCCTAGTTGTTATGGGCTAGGCCCTAGATGTAAGACTACACACAGAGCGGATCCTACGTACGAGCACGTAAGCCACTAAGAGACTAGCTTCTAGCTTGGCACTAGGATATATCTTGTACGAGAAGAGGCGTATCCTTTCTTTTCTCTATCTTTCTGCTTCTGTAGTTAGGACGAATGCATACTCGTTAGCAGGCCTCTTTGACCCTTAACATAAGCAGAAAGATCACAAACAACACCTTGCGATAAGCCTTCACATATACGACTATGGAAGGAGAATCATCGCACCAGCTGCCAGGCAGCCAAGCAATGTACGAACAGCAGATGCAGCAGCAGCATCTGTACGAGCAACAGCAAGACCCGTTGCGCAACCTATCAGTAGACGAGCTGATAGCTACGATACGATCCCTAAAAGCCAACCTGGATGAAATAACAGCCAAGCAAGAAAGGCAACCGTACGAACAGTTGCAATCCCAGATGAACGAACTCAGGGGGATGCTCAACAACGCCCGTACGGATGCCTCGGAAAAAACCGGACAAAGTCTCTCCTCTGGCCCCACCCCTTTAAGCGACCACCGAGATTACACCGTCCAAAGGGCCGAAAAGCCAAGGCTTCCTAATGTGGAAGTATTCGAGAAGGGATCACATGAGCAATATCTCCAATGGAAGATGAAAGTACAGGCTAAGCTGTACGGGGACCAACCAGCGTACCCCAGTGAGAAGGACCAGGTCAACTACGTAATTACTCATACGACTGGTCAAGCCTTCAACGCCCTCACACCAATGGTGACAGGCTTGATGGACGGAACTACTCAACCACTTTTAGTCACCGTCTGGGCCCACCTTGACAACTTCTTTAAGGACCCAACAGCAAGGGAGAAAGCCCTTGAGTACCTCCGCACGACGAAACAAGGCAAGAACGAGTTTAACACCCACGTTCAGAACTTCAACCTGAAACTACAAGAAGCTACCTTGGACAGAGCAAGCGACGCTCAGAAGATCGACTACCTGAAGAACAGCCTAAACAGCAAGCTGTTAAGGGCCCAGGCTGGATACCAACCCCCTGGACCAGAGACGTACGAACAGTTCGTACGGCGCGCTAGGGTAACCTGGGAGAACTTGAAAGCTGTAAACAGGATCACAAGCAATAACTATTATGCCTGGACGTACGATAACCTAAGTTCCCAGGAAAACCCACGAAGAAACAGTAATGAAATGGAATGGCAGCCTACAGTAGGCGCCTATCAGCCTCGTACGAGGAGAAGAGAGTACTGGGGCACAGACGAAGAACTACGTGAAAGGAGAGCTACAGGAGCCTGCCT
>KZ107852.1:692753-848867 GCA_002116315.1 Epicoccum nigrum
AGACTAGCTTCTAGCTTAGCACTAGGATATATCTTGTACGAGAAGAGGCGTATCCTTTCTTTTCTCTATCTTTCTGCTTCTGTAGTTAGGACGAATGCATACTCGTTAGCAGGCCTCTTTGACCCTTAACACTAGTGATCTAAGATAAGTTAAGTACTAGCTCTTTGTTGAACGGAATAAGGCCAGCAGCCTTCTAGCTAGCTCTTATTACTCTCTCTAAGAGCCCTTCCTCTCGTGCTAAGTTATATAAGGTTACAAAGTGCTCTTTCTTAATAGGTGCCGCGTTATCTAGCGCGGAGAGCGCTCTAATCGCATCCTAATAGCTTGACTTTACTACAGAGAATAGAGCAAGATCTAGAGGCTAAAGAAGGTGCGACGCGTGCGCAGGGAGGTAGAGAAGGTGTATCTTATTCTCTTTACACTCCTACATAAAGTCAATAGGTGTGTAGGAGCTATAGCTATTAAGAATAAGCAGCTGGTGGCTATTGCCTAATAGTAAAGTATTTAGTATAAAGATACGCCTTAACTACTTAAGTCTAATAGCATTTAACGTCTAGCTGTTTATTAAGGTTGTGTATAGCCAGTCAGGTGTGTTAACTAAGGAAAACCACGTTAATTAGAGGTGTACGCCTTTAAAGATAACAACACACTGTAGCTTCTTGCCTACTGCGCTTACACACTCTAGTACGCTTACCTACTCGCGTGATTCTAGAGATTTGTTGTAAGCCTTCTTCTTCCTTGCATCTGCGATAACCTGCTAGTTAGTACATACACTAAGTGCGATGCTAGTCTTATCAAAATTCCACACGTTCTTATAGGGTATACCTAGTATCTTTTGGGTGCGCTTAAACAGCTCTAGCTACTTATTTATAGTGTTGCAGTTAGCAGCAGTAGTACGCGCGCTCTTAATCTTCCTCCCTACTATAGAGGCAACGCGTAGATTGCGTGCAAGAAACTAGGGTATCTATTGCCTGCCAAGTAGGCGGGTGTCGCCATTTATACGGAGGATTCGGGTAGCCATCTCACGCACACGAGGGTAAGATGGAGGCTGTGCGCGTGAGTCCTTATCTAGAATCCATTATACAAGAAACTCCTCTTGCTCTGGAGTTAATTGCTGTTAGTAGGAGTGAGCTATCGCGTGAGGTTTGCTGCCATTAAGGCGCTCTTGGAGCGACGATTGGGGAATGCCCCACTTCTTACACGCTGCGCACTGGCTTTTTTCAACACTAGAATTAGGATTAGCGATAGCAAGTTGTATAGCTGTCTCATGGGCATCTATTTTGAGCATGTGGTGGTGGAAAAAATAGACGTTGATTGATGGTGACGCGAAGTGGTGGGGTGGCCGGAAAGTACGGGTGGCCGGAAAGCACCTTACCCAGCTTAGTGGGTTATTGTGTCTAAATCTGAGAAATGCGCAGCATCCTCCAAACGACAAGCTTCCTTTCTATGCAGATGAATGGTCTTATGAATCATTAAAGATAAAATGGTGTTATCAATACCTCGCTGAAATGTCCACTATCAGAGCTTTCGTAAACCACAACTTCAAAGCGGCTGCGAGTCGCTGCTGGAACATAAACTAAAGTGGAAAGAGAACTCACAAGTTCATCTATCTTCGTTGGCAACAGATGACGTAAACGTTCATTCGTCTAGAAGTGACAGAATTCATTTACATACAGCAGAAACCTACCTCTATAGCAATATCGCCGGCAGACTTTCCTGCGCAGAGTCTTGGTTCAGCTCAACCCGCAAAGTGGAGTCTCCTATCAGGACACAACATCTGTTTTGTTCTAAAACATTATGGATAGGATGATTAGGGTCAAAGCCAAGCGCTCTGAATCCTTCTTGGCCGTCCTACTAAAGAGCGTAGTGCTAGATTTACTGGTAGACATGGTAAAAGCAGCCTGGCTCTTGCACAGCAGAAATAGTGGCAGATAAGAACTGACTCACAACGCTAAAACTCTACAAATACGACTTGGAATCAAACCCTGGAAACAACGAGTACAAATCAGTAGAGATTTTTACTTGCTGAAAGTTCTCGTAGTTCTTAGAGGTCTCAGAGTTGCAGAGCATAGACATGATGGCTTTTTCGCAGAAACACACCGGACACAATCAAGCGGTCCCCGTAATATCTCGATGGCCAGTGAGCTCAAGTACGCCTCTAAGCTTGGCAATGTGGTGATAAATTGCCAGACGTCTTGACGCATAGCGCTTCACCTGAGTTTTTAACATCTCTGGCTTCGTCCTGACATAGCAGAGCCAGCACTTGTTCGATTCCCGGCCGATGCATTTTGCACTCCCGACGACTCTGTTGGGAAGCCGACGATGATTTTTTGAAGCGGAGGGGGGGGGGGGGTCACGTGCTCGGCAATGGGATGCTGGATCGCCCAGAAATGTGGAGTCGGGCGCGAACAAGCAGCGCTAATATCAGTTTTTGATTGGAAGAAAAGTTGGCGCAAGACAGGCGCTTATGTGGTGTTGTCGCTGAGAGCAGCAGTCTATTATTGTGTACCTATGGACAAGCGTGGTGTGTTGGTCTTGGCTCGCTGTGAATTTTTGTTGTCAGTTCGATGTGGGGGTGAGAGAAGAGGAGCTTGTGATGCAATCAAAGCGCTTGCCTACGGACAACGCAGATTAGCATGCACCAATCTGTGGCATGTTGGGCACCAGCAAAGTGGAAGAGGAAACAGTGGTTGATCTTATCCGAATAAACGGACTAGGTTCATCACAGCTACGTATCCAACACTCTACTTAGGAATAAAGCAATCCATCCGTCCCAAACAGTTGTACGTGATAACTAGCCACAAGAAAAAAAAATCTCATCCAACTCATCAAATCAAAACCACGTTTATGCAACGTTGACGAACTGACCCATGGCCGGGACGCCATCGACAAGAACGTAGATGACGTAAGGACCAGCAGGGGCAATGTTCCTGTTGGGAGGCATGGTGACGGTGATGGTCTGGGCGGTAGCGCCGGCCTTGAAGCCGGTGTTGTCGAGCCACAACATGCGGTGACCCATGTGGACGGAGTGGGTGACGAAGCCGCCATAGTAAAGGTTGACCTTGACGTTCTTGGAGTTGGCGGGCGCGGTGAACTTGATGGTGAACTTGGAGCCATCAGCCTTGAGGGCCTTGGTGGAGATCTGGACAGCGGAGGGACGGGTAGGGTTGCCTTGGAGGTAGGGAGGAGTGTAGATCTCGTTGCGGAACTCGGTGACGTAAGGGTCCTTGGCGGTGGGCTGGAGAATGGGCTGCTCAACGGGGTTGGATCCAGAGATCAGGAGAGTACCATCAAGAAGGAGAAGAGCGACACTGTGGTAGAGACGAGCAATGGTCGACTTGGGACCAGTAGTGAAGCGCTTGCCCTTAGGCTGGGTAGGATCGTAGAGAAGAACCTCAAGAGCAGGGTCCTGAGCAACACCGAAACCCTGAGCGCCCTCCTGGGCACCGTTGACCCAAGCGATGGTACCGTCAGCAAGAAGAGTACCCTCAACCATACCGCGACCCTCAGGCATAGAGTCCAACTCCCAGGCGGGGTTGGCATCGAGGGGCTTCATACGACCGCAGGAGGGATCAGCAGGAGCAGTGATGTCCTGGTAAGGGCCACCACCACAGATGATGATATCGGGGTTCCACTGGTTGGCGCTCGAGAGAGGCATCATGACAGAGCCACCGGTGTTGGGGTATGTGCGGTAGGTTCCGGCAAGGTCAGGAAGAGTGCGAACGACATTGCCGGTAGCAACGTTGAAGATCTCAGCGGACTTGGAGACCTGGACGAAGAGGTTACCGTCCTTCATCAAGTGAAGGAAGGGGTACATGTAGTAGGGCTGGTTCTTGCTGAGGATCTCCATGTTGATGGACTTGCCCTGGGGGGTACCGTCGGCGTTGAGGATCTCGTAAGTAGGGTTGTTGTTCTCAGGCTTAGTCGGGTCAAGACCGTTCAGGGAGCCGGAAGCGACGAAGATCTGGTTGTTGGGCATGATCTGAACGGAAGCGTACCAACGAGCAGTGTCGAGCTTTGTGCCCGGCTCGTCCCAAGCCTTACCATCGAGAGAAGCATCGGTAGCAGAGCGCTTGAGGAAACGAATACCCTTGAAACCGTCACCAACGGTGGGGTCAATGAAGTCAAGAGGAGCGTTACCACCAAGAGACACGAAACGACCATCAGCAAGGAAGATACCACCAGAGCAGAAGGCGTTGGTCTTGTAGGCCAGGGGAGTAAGCTTCTGGGTGTTGGGGTCGTACTCTGAGGAGTAGGCGTACTGGCCGTTGCCAAGTTTAAGCTCGGTGTAGTTCTCAACCTTGTCGAGGAAGACGACCTTGCCGTTAGGCATCAGACCGGCGTGCATAGCAGGGACACCAGAGCGACCCTTGATCTGAATGGTACCGGGCTTGGCAGCAGCAGGAGCCGGGCTGGCCTTGGGAGCGGGGACGGCGGGCGCGTTGACGCAAGGACCAGACTGGCAACCCTCACCGCAGTGGGCAGTGGTGTTACCGCAGTATCCGTACATAGAGCAGCAAGATCCCTGAGCCCAGCTGCCACAGACCATGTCATTGAAAGTGGCACCGCAGCTTCCATCGGTGGTCTCCTTGCCAGTTGTGGTAGGGTTGTTGGTGGGCTTGCCGAGGACGGGTTCACCACTAGTGGTGGTAGAAGGTGGACGGGAGACAGCAGCAGTGGTAGCAGCAGAAGTGGGGGCAGCGCCCTTGCAGCCGTTCTGGCAGCCATTGGCAGCGAGGCAGTGGCCGTCCTATAAGATGTTAGCTGGAGAACGTGGAGGTACAGGGCTTTGTGCGCCTTACAGTAGAACCGCAGTAGCCGTAAGAGCTGCAGCATCCGCCATAAGCACCGTTGGCATCGCAGGTAGCACCGCCAAAGTCCTTACCGCAGCGACCATCATCGCGAGCGGGAACCGTGGAGTCTTTGGTAGCTACAGGTGCAGCGGCAGATGTAGCGGGAGAGTTGTTGCAGCCGGACAAGCATCCAGTTCCGCAATGACCCTCGGTGGATCCACACCATCCGTACTGCGAGCAGCAAGTGCCCTTGTATACTGTGCTGTTGGGGTCGCACAGCAAATTGCCGTTGTTGGGTCCGCACTGTCCGTCCTGGGAGTACTTGCTCTGCCTCTTCTCTGGGACAACGCGGAGATGTGAAGTCGAGACCTTGGAGTGGTCACTCCTGATATCCGGGACACACTTGCTGTCGTCGCAGTGTTGTCCGCTCAGACAGCGGTTGGGCTGAGCAACATCGCATGTAGGGTTGACCCAGCTAAAATTGATGTTGGCTGAGGCGAGCCCGGCGAGAGCGCCGAGCGCAAAAATAGATGTCCTCATAATGGATAAAGTCTATGCTGGTCAAGGTAAGCTAATGCTCAATGAAAGGATCATATGTTCGTCAAATGAGACCTAGTGATAGGAGCCGACGTGAAGATCCGGGTACTGCAGTCGCCGAGCCCGGACATATAGTCCGAGCCGCTTCAGTAGAGTGTCTGGTGTTGATGATGGTGGCGTTTAAGACCCACGTGGTGTTTGCTTCCAGCAAACGCGCGCCAAATCATCGAAACAAAGCCATGATCTACCAAGGAAAGAACCTACCAGAGTATGCGGTCTCCGCGGACTTAAAGACTCAACGGCGGAAGTTCGTGACCGAGTATTAAATAATTCGTAGATAGTCGAGATGGAAGGTTAGTTGCAAGCACCGTAGTGACGCTGCAAGAACGGGTTCGGTATTAGGCGCAAAGGTGAGCGAGTGACGATTAGGGCGAGGGTGAACGAGTGTGTGAGTACTACTGAAAGTACCCGGGGGTGCTGAAGGCAAGGAACTTGACTGTCTGCCTACAACGAACGTGGTGGGGAGAGTGGCTGGCAGGACTGCGGACTGATAGTTATATCCAGTCCAGCGTCTCTGGCTGCCGGTCAGGCCGCCTCCTTCCTAGTCATGTCTCTGACCTTCGCTTCTAACGTGGAGAGCTGGACGAAGCCATCCAATGAGAACATCGAAGTAAGGCCGAAAATGGGAGGAGCGGCAATTTCCTGCAGGCAGGGCCAATGCTAGGGCTGCCAGGGTGTGATCGCCGACAGGGCTACCATCTATTTCTGGGCGCAAGGATTGGGTGACAGCGCAGCATGGACACGAGCCTTTTTCAACAGCATGACAGAAGAGAATCTGTGTAGAGGTGTCTGCTCCATCTATTCGGTGGCACGGTACGCATCGCCGCTCACGTGGAGGCGTATATCGATTTATCGCATAGCCTCTACGGCAGGATTGTTGTGGCTGGTGTTACACCCGCACGGAAAAGCTTGCCATCGGTCATTCGAGGAAATGTACCGAAAGCTTAGGTCGGTCAAGCATTGAACGCAGAAACAGAGATTGCGTTTGAAGCCACGCTTAGGCCAAGATAAGGAAGAGTCAGGGGTAACATGCGGCCATCCCCACAGCCACGAGAGGAACCAGCCTAGCGCGCCGAGAGAATCGCGAAGCCGCAACCGCCCTTTGGCACTCTGGGCGCAGCCCCAAGAAGTCCCAAGACATGATGTCGTTTCTTTTACGTGAGCCACATGAGTGCCGAGAATTTCATCGCTGTGGTGCCCAGTTGGCAGAAGATTGTGGTGTACCTAACGCAGCATACGAGACAGCACCGAGCGAAGCGCGCCCAGGCAAGAACCCGTCCCGTCCCTCGTATCTTCACACCGGTCATAGCTCGATACTAGTTGTCCCAGCCGACCAGGACAAGCTTTAGTGACAACTGACCCGGTTGGGGGCCAACACTGGTGACAGGAACGGCTGTTTAGCTTAACGAGGATCGATTGAACAGGCAGGCTGACATGTCTAAATCTGCTAATCGCTTCCCGTTCGATGTACCATCGAATTGCTCCCCGTAAAGCTCACGCGATATCGTATTTCTGAGATTGCGCTGCGCCCATGCTTCGAGGGAAAGTGCAAGTCACCGAGAGAACTCCTTCCAATTTCATTCAACACGATGAATGACGTAGTGTGACTAACCGTCAATTGCCGCACCGTTGCCGAGTTTTCGTCTCCAGCACACCAGCTCATGGATCACCACAATCGTGCGGACCCTTTGGCAATCATCTCTCCGCCAGATCCACATATCCACCCAAGGCCACCCAACGTGCACAGTTCAGATTAAAGCGAAGCACCCGCGAGCGTGTGCAGGCAGGGCAGCTCGTCGAGGGCTACGCGCACATGAAGGGCAGATGGTACTTTCATTTTGTTGTAATACCACCTCGAAGACCTGGCACCGCGTATTCTCTACGATACTCTGGTCCGTAAGGCGAGACATCATGTCGACCTCAGGAGGCGCCACCAGCGTGGGCCCCTCTCTCGTATTCAGAGCTGAGATTTGCGCCGTTTGTACGCCGTTTGTCCCAGTAGCACGTGAGAGGTCGTTAGGCGTGCCATCGTCGATGGTAGCGAGTGCGGTGTGGTGTTTTCTCGTGAAATTCCTACAGGTGCCGTTCTTCTGTTGCCCGACCGTCCTTCTCGTATCTTCCCTTGTTGACAATGGTCTTGCGACAAAAGGCTCCAACTTCTCAGATCTGGTATGCCATGGTGACTCTTCTTGTATTGACGGCCTGATGGACGGGTGCAAGTGGTTCAGAGGATTGTTCGGATGTACAGCACGATCAAAGCTGCATGAGGAGTGCTTCGTGAAGAAGCTGTCGCCACATGTCCACTAATCCAAGTCAGCCAATGCCTGGATCGAAGAAGCTCGTCGAAGTTTACCACACGAAGCGTCCAGTGACACATCTTGCTCACCTCAAGGCTACTTCTGGACAACCCTACTCTTGCTTTACTATCACGAAAGACCATGCAACAAAGTTCAGCATTACAACTCCACTGGATCACGCAGACCCGCTCCGAATTCCACCGCCATCACTTGCTTGACCGCTTCCATTGTCACAAGATCAATGCTGCCTGGCTTCTGTAGGTGTCCGTTGACCGCCTATGAGGCTGGCTGCGGCATTATCATTCTTGAACAACACTACGATTGATCATGCTTTCCTTCAAGAATACCATGGCTCAAGGTGTGCGGTCAGCTGCATGGTAATCGATATTTGTGTTGGCGCATCAAATGCATATGTCCTGTTGCACAGGTCAGGCTACATACATTTGTGTGAAGACCCATCAAGTGTGTGTCAGACAGTGCATATCTTTATCTGTACTGACCGATACTCTGCAAGCCTTGTCAACTACTTGCTGAGTTCCCAAGGTCGGTCCCGCATTTGATGTAAACGAATGACCTTAGTTGAGACCTCGTAAGAACACTGCTGACTGGAGGCTTGGAAGTCCATCTACATAGGTGCTGCAACCCTGCAGCTAAAGGAGATGACGTTCGACCAAGCCACAATTTGGCCTGATACGATTATGCCACAGTTACGCTGATGCAGCCTGGGTCTCCTAAACCGTCCCGTGGCACATGGTTTGACCGCATGACAAGTGACATTTTGACAGGCGGCCCCCCTTTGGACGAGGCTTGCATCGACACTCCAGCAAGCAACCACACACAAACGCGATCACCTCTGCATCTTCAGACCGCCACTTTCTGACCATCGATAGCTCACACTGTACGACCGGGCCCGTCTAGGCCGCAACCATGGATCTTTATTCCCCGAGCAGTCGTGAAGGTGAAGGACGACATGGGGACCCGCCGCTCAACAACAGATGCTAAGCACTGCCTGCGATGGTCGACAAAGCGTCAAATCCAGGCTCCACAGCAGCGGCTACGGGACCATGTGCAACGTCTGCCCACGACAGCTGCACAGCATCCACAACCGAGATTGACGTGCCGCAAACAAAGCGCCTGATCAGCTGCTCTGCGGATCTAGTCCCCGTTGCGACGCCGTCTCCATGCCAAACGACCGCAAAACCGGTACACGGAATCTGCAGCACGATATTTTCGTTGCGCCATCTGCAGGCCTGACCTCAACATGGTTATTGCTGGCTGCGGGAGCGAAAGGATTGGGATGCGACAGCCGTCTGTTCGAAACGGGGATGCAGGTACGATGTCATCTTGCGTGCGGGAGCAGGCGCGACGGAGAGTTTCATATGGAGGATCACCTGGGCAGACCACCACCTTTCTCACGATTCTCTATATTCCATCGCCGTTGCTTTTCCCCAGTTGTCAGGATCGTAGGATTGCGCCTTCGAGTTCGTGACGCCACGAGTGTCTTGTGGAAGTCACTGAGACATGGAGTACTGCGTTGTCAAAGATACATATAGCCGAGAACGTCCACGAGACATGCTGTAGCGCACGTGATTTTCGTCTGGGGTCGCACGCTTCACCGCCGTGGGCCTTGCGCTGCCCTACAAACACAAACAGCACAGATCAGCAGGCGCCGGGATTCTACTTTTCGCCTCAACGATTGCGTTCCGTGCGTTGGGCAGACGCCAGCATACCGTTGCGGGCATGCGACAAGGATAGGGGGTTGGCAGCCATGCGGTTGAGAAGGGCTACCCCATCTTAGGCGTGGCCACCTTTCGCTGTTTAGCGCCGGCAACAAATGTGAAGGCGACTCTTGGTTTTCGGTCATTTCGTTCTCAGTGAAATCTGGTTGCGTGCCTGAAACGGGAGGCCCAACTTCGGTCGTGGAATGTTTGTTTTGTTGTGGGCAGCATAGGTAGTTTGACAAATGCAGAAACCAACGATCTACAATGCAAACATTGGTGCCCTAAGATTCGAACGGCGAAGTTAAAAAACATACAGATCATCGAGTAAATTATAAATTATATTTCGAGATCGATGTACATTTCTTTCGTGATGATTACAAAAGCAAAAACGTCGTCGCGCCTGACCATGGCCAGTGCACATCCTCATGGAATTATCGTAAGTCGTAGTGATACCTAATATGACAGGTGTAACAATCGCTAAGTATGCACAGTTTCCGCCGAACACGCTAAAGAACGCAGACAAAAGACCAAAGCCTGTAAACACCATCGTGAAATCGTGAATATCGCGCAGTCAGCGCCCGCACAGGAACCGAGTCAGGCCACTCGCCCTCTTCTTATGCTTTTTGTAGTTCTCGTCACCTCCGGCACTTGCTTTTGCGTCGTGATGTTTGCTCGTCCTGCTCTCGCTACGCGGACTCTCCTTGCTTTGCTTTTTCTCACTCTTGCGGTCGAGACTGTTCTTGCTCTTCTTGTCTGGCTTCTCGTGGCTGCATCGCTCCTCGCTGCTAGAGTAAGAGACTTTACTGTCCGCACGCTCGCGCTCCTTCTCTTTGCCTTTCAAGTTTGTAGTGCTGTTGTGGGCGGTGGATCTGTCTTTGCCAGCTCGCTTCCAGTACCCAACAAGGCGTACCTTCTCCTCGCCATCTGAATCCCAGTCGTCCCATGCGGATGTGAGGTTTTGCAGCGCGGCGTTTACGTGGCAGAAGGACGTGGGTGACACCGAACCCACGGGAACGGGTGCGTAATGGTGTACCTGGCCCAACTCGGAGGGTGTTGCGCTGTTGTGTCGCGCAAAAGTTGGCATGGGCGCGTTTTGTGCGAGTGAAGACGTCATCTGCGCGAAGCTCGAGGGTCGGGTAGAGACGCGAGACGCTGCTGTTGATGGTGGGCTGGTGGGTGGGTAGGTTGGCGTGCTGGGGATGGAGTGAGTGTTAGGAGCATACTGGTGGGCGTATTGCAATCGTAGAAATGGCTCGTTAGGATCCGTGAGTGATGTCTTGCGTCCGCGAGTATTCTCTATATTATCCTGTGTGTTCGGTGGAGGTCGGAGCGAGTCAAGTCGAATGGGTGGATTGGTGAATTGCAGTGCAGGCGGACAGTCCCTTCGCTTGGACGAGGTCGACAGCCATGAGTTGGGATCGTCTTCAGACGTGTGCCTCTCAAGTTGGTGTAGGTCGGTGAATGCGAAGTTCCGGGCGGTTGGACTCAGAGGCGGAGTTGATTCACCAGGGTAAGAAGGTAGGATGATAGTCTTTGTGCACCGCTCACATATACCGGAAGTGTAAGTAATTGCCTCCTTGCAGTTCTTGCAGGTCGCAACTGCAGTCGATGTGGTGATTGTGACATTCCGAAACTTGAAGTCATAGCTCGATCTTGAGGTAGAAGCCGATGACCGTGACCCCTTGCCTGTCCCAGACGAAGCTGAGTTACGTTGTGTGCGAGGCCCTTGCGAGGCTCTGTCCCTTCTCCTTGCGTTTTGCCTCGCTTGTCTTTCGTACTCGTCCCAAGCTTTTGCTGTCTTTGCTGGTGTACAGGGCGCTGGCCGAGGATCCTTGAAAGGAGATGCCTTTCTTGAGAGAGTCGACGCACGCATATAGTTATCCATTGTGGTTGAAGAAGCCATCGTGGAGTCGAAAGCCAGAAAGTCAAAACAGTGGAGGAGCAATGCCGACTAGGTAGGGAGGAAGGGTGGACCTTGTATATCAGAGGCGCAAATGGTCGTCAGCGTCTCTCGGTAGTTTACACGCTATATAAGAGATACAGGGCCAGGGTCCTGGTCCAAGGAGTACGGCAGGTTTTTTACAAAAGACTCCGAGCCAAATTAAGCTGCTAACCTCAGGCGGTGGCTGGGATGAAAGTAGATATCTCAACGCCAGAAGACAGGGAGAGTGACGTTGGACCGCCTCCCCGGACTCGACAGATCACTTCCGTATTGATCTTCCGATGGGCCGCAGCGGCAGAGCGATCTGGGTATGCGTGGATTTGCAGTGCAGAAGGATCAGTACCAAATCTGGTCACGCAGCCCAATAAGAAGGCGTCACCTGTGATCCGATAGACCGGGGAAGTGTAGTCGAGAAGAAAGCAAGTAAGGGGGAGCTGATATGTCAACATGCTTTGTTGACGACGGCGCTCTGTCGTCCAGGCTCTGACTAGCTCAACACATCAAGAGGCGCCTAGTGCTGCAGCATACTGAGCAGCCGCGAAGATTTTCAGACCCATGTTTGGTGGAAGCTGCTGAGCGCCTCTAATGTCGGAATCAAAGTAGTGCATCCGCTATGCAGCTAGTGAGAAACCGTTGTTGCGCAAGCTCATTTGTGCAGCGTGAAGACGAACAACGTTAGGCTCGTCACTGAGGGTAGCCGTAGTACAGCATGACTGGAATGTAACTTGCCTGTAACCCAACAGCCATTCATTCATCTGAGGAGAAACACAATGAGCAAGAGCAGCAAGGCCAAAACAGGGCGCTGATGATTGAGCTGAGTGGACAGCCATGACCCTGGTGGATTCGAAGAGCCATCGCGGCTGGTAAAAGCAAGTTCTGACCAGATTTCCAAAAGTCCAAAGTTGAGATAGGTACCGATGGAAGCGAAGTGGTGCAACAGACCCACGCTCTCCCAGCGATACCATATGTAGGTGCTGCATGGAGGACTCAGCGTTATTCCACGGAGGCAAAACCCGATGTTGCATCTCTCCGAGCTGTGGTCTCGAGTTCCTGTACCAGACGTCTCAGCCACCTTCTGCGATGGCGTCATGAAGCCGTTGCGGTTCGGATGCCTCAATAAAGAATGATGAATACAGGCTGCATGGCGCCTCTGAAGTGTGTATCGGGTGCGCTTTCCAGAAGAGAAAGAATCGAATTCACGAAGATAGATCCATTCGTGGATGATTCGCAACGTCCCGTCTTGGCGGCTCGCAGGCGCCCAGTCCCATCGTTCTCCGCTTCCCACACTTTCGCCGGACTGTTGTCGATTATAGCTCTCCGCTTTTCACTCGCTGGCCCAGTCGCGAACACCGTTGATGGCGCATTAACATCCGCGCCAGTCATTCAAGCGAAATTGCGTTGAATTGTTTAGTTTCGGCGTCGCCCTTAAACACGCAAGTGCATATGGGCATTCAACCTTGTCTTGCGCGGGCTGGTTGTATGATCGTCATGAAGTAACAATGAGGTAGGCTACATACCAGATGGGGCTGGGGTTATCGCCTTCATTTCTGCCGTTGTGGTTGAATAAACACATCCACCATTTCCCCAGACCGCACCCTGTCTGGAGCGGCGAATAGAGCCGCCTATTGCCCAGAAAAATTCTCCGGTGTCGCTCCAGATGTGGAAGGCTGCTCTCCAGAAAGAAGCAAATAAGGTTTAACTGTGTGGCTCTTGGCAAGAGTCATTCGTAATCGATTGCAGGTGACCTCAATCAGTACATTAGGAAGAACATGCCGGGCAAGTTGAAAGTGAGTAAATCAAAGATCTTCAGCTCAACGACAGTGTCTTCTTATGCATGTTCTTAAGCAATATTTGCTGTGATGTCATAGTGAGATCAAAACCTTGACAGCTATCTTTACCCAGCCACAGCACCCCTCAACTTTCGAATCGATGTACTGGCTCTGTAAGCGCATAGTAATTCTCAATATGACAACCTGGGGATTTGTGAGCATATACGTAGTGTTGTGGGAATTTGCATGAAGGACACGCAATAGAACACCAGTCGGCTCCTTTTGCCGAGGAATTTAGTATTACATAGCTTGAAGAATGCACACATGCGCACAAAAGCAAGTTCATCTCAAATCATTCAATGCAGAAACCTAGTGTCCAGTCCTCGCTTACATATACGCTCTTCACCGATCTTTATGTTCTTAGACACTGTTATCTTTTGTTTTGTGGGTGTACAGCAGTTGTTGTTCACATCCTTTTGTAAGATTGCTTTAGTCTTAGTTCTAAGAGCCACAGCAAAGGTTTCGGCGTCGGATTCAAAAAGGGCTATCGCATGCGACTGGTAACAACTACTGGGATTAAAGATTCAACCTGACGATCATATATTTGTCATGATTTGGAAGACGTAAGTGGTCTTAGCAGACGGTGTGGACTTCGCATGAAGCTGACCTTACACTTTGATCTTCGTCCTTACCTGACAAGATCACATTATTCGAAGTTGGTGTGATTAGATAAAGAACGTGATGTTGTCACATTATTGGGATAGTATGAGCTGTAAATGAGTAATGAATTGAAATGAGGGCGCTGGTCTGTCAGTCGAGATGTGAGACTTACCAAAAGGCCGGGTAATGTACATCTCTCCGTGACTGGCATTGTTTCAGCAACAATGGCCAAGACCTGGTTGTTGGGAGGCCCGTGGAGCGGTGATCCACACGGCTGGCGTATGTGTCTAAGACGTCTGACCTGGTCTCTCAACCAATGTAGACTCCTACCTCATCCAATGATGGGGAATGGTCTCAAAGCTGGTATGCCATCTCATTTCAGCATGTTCGAGACGTGTAGACTGACCCTGTACATGATGATGGCAGATCCGGCATAAGGCTGGGCCCAGAACGCCTGTGGCGACAGGCACTGTGTAGGAAATTTTTGACATTTACTTGATGATCAGCAGATACCTAGCCCTGAAGGATCTCGCTGTTAGGTGCTGTCTTGGCACAGCCCTCTTCAGTAGGTCGGGTATCGAGCCTCATCATCATATACATCGATCCTTGTAGACTCTCCGTCCCGGTTCTGACACTTGTGCCCACCGCTTCAACGTACGTAAATACTATGAAGTCTTAGCTCGTGTGAGAGCCTGCTCGATGAGTCTTGTATGCATGGTTTCGATCTCTGGTATTATCAGAGATTCGATCTCAACAGCTGGTTCGCCCTGTGGAATGGTGCCTAGCTCGCTCACTGCCTTCTCGACCTCAACTGCATCTGTGTTTGCGAGCTGGTCCGCAGACCCGACAAGAGATTGCACCCCAGAGAAGCTCTTGGTTCTGCGACTGGAAGGCACTCGAATCCATTTCTCACCGTCGAGTACAGAAACAAACACGACTTCCCATTTCCTGGTCAGGAGGAGATTGCCAATGACAAGGTGGTGAGAGTACTTGTTCAGTGCGTACTTCGATTTTTTGACGAGTATAGATGGGTCTGTTTCCAGCTTGAAGCTCACGATCATAGCTTCGGGTGCCCAACCATCTACAAGCTGTTTCAAGAACTTAGGTACAGGCTCCAAGTCAATAACGAGACTACGGCCCTCGGTACGAGCGGCAGGTTGTTTGTCTTTGCCGCTGGCCTGGGCAGTCTGTAGGAACTCTTCGTTGGATTGAATCTTGTGCTCGACCATGCGATCCTGAGGAACGAAAAAGTCAGACACGGCTGCAGCCAGGTAGAACATGGCTTTTGGTCCCAGCGGCTGCATCAGTTGGGCGACTTCGCGTAGGTTCCACAGGTACTCGGTGATAGTAACGTATGACAGAATGAGCAGCTTGTTGTCGCGTTTGGCCTCGTTATATTGGCGGAGTACTTGCAACATCTGATCCTGGTGTTCCTGGTCAACGGTAACACGCCCATCCTCCTCTCTCATATAGTCAAGGAACGACCGTGTGTTATGCGAGTAATGCCGCGAATATGGGAGGAGAGAGAACTGGCGATGTAGGAATATGACAGCGTAACCGTTCTGTAGGAAGTACTCGGCACTAGTGGCACCACGAGTACCGGCAGAGAAATTGTCGATAAAGCGCACCGTCTGCTGTTCTAAAGGCACCGTGGTACCACCTGATGTCACGAGCACAACGCGACGGTCATCGTGGGCATGTTGGTTGATGAACTCGCGAGCGAGCGTTGTGTTTGTCTTAAGGTCTTTTGGCGGTGGTTCGTGGGTGAAATAGAAACTCTCCGCCTGCTGGGCACTGCTATCTTCAGCCATCGTCGAGGAACGTGCTGCATGCGCCTCAGAGGATGCAGGTGTTGCAAACTGTTGAGCTGGCGGGGTAGCTCGCTCTAGACCCGTGTCATCGCCGGGATTCTACCGTGGTTATGTGATTGGCTATACAAGTGGTAGATGCCTATTGGCTACGGATTTCGTCTCCGATCTTTTCACCCTTCGAGGTTCTGGCCAAACCGAAGATTCAAGTCTGCTCCGCGGACTTCATGTTGCAGCAATATAAATAACGATGCCCGTCTGGAGACAACAAAGTGCTCCTTTTTCTTCTCGTTGCCCCACCCACTGTCCTGTTATCAGTGTTCTGGACTGCATTCTCACCTTTCTCGTCAACAAAACAACGCTCTAGCCCCTGAGACTGTTGAGTGGCATAGATAGGCAAGGGCACTCTATATCGACTCTATTTCTCGCAGGTTATGTCTCTGGTACCAACATATCTTGCACTGGAAAAGCCTACCCGAGCACGCTCCCAGAGTCTAGATCCCTATAGCAGTCTGTCGGTTCATATACCCGGGACCTATCAAGTTCGTCTATGCAAAATGTTGCAGAGCAATGACGGCAATGCGGTGGTCGGACGCAAAATCGAACGGTCATAGGCCAATCTGCTCAGGAAATCTTCTCCACCAATCACGTCCACCCGGCTCGTACAGCAAACAGATTCTGCTTCTTTGGCCATATTCTAGGGGCGCGTCACCGATGGGATTCGATCTCCCCGGCGTCTTTCAGGCTGCCACACCGCGATCCGATCGCTCGGTTTGCTACAAGCCTATCGTCCAGTGACGCCTGCGGGCGCTGCAGCCATGTCTTATCCTAACCTCCAAGCTCCCGGCGGTGGAGTGCCCTCGAAACTGCCGATTCCCAGACTGCACAAACAACGCAGCGAACCCCCCCGCAAGCCCGTTGTGCATCGACAGAGCCGTGTGTCCCGGGCTTGTTTGAGCTGTAGATCGCGCAAGATCAAATGCAATGGGCTCCAACCGACGTGTTCGAATTGCAGCGAGAGCGCGACCTCGTGTACTTACGCATCGAGCCGTAAGGACCGGCTGAAGACGTGTGTTCAAGTATATATGAGATGGACCAGGTCACTGAAAACAATAGGGCAACATCGCATAATCAGGACATGATCGCCTTGTTGCGGGATCTGCGACCCCAGGTTTCGCATGAGCGACAGGCTCGGATTGATGATGTGCTTGCGAGCGTTAGTTGTATTCATGGTCTTGTTAAGCATGTAGCTGATGCATACAGGTGATCGAAGACGTCGCTGATGCCGTGGCTACCGTAGGAGACCCGACAGACAAGTATCGCGGACCGATTGGAGACGACGAGCGTGGTGATGCCAGTGCGAGCGGAGAAGTCGGGAGCTCGGCAGCGGGAGAGCAAGGCCTAGCTGATGAGGATCTCATGCGTAACGGCGAGCCAACAACTACTGACATCGCCGGGAAAGCATTCGAGATCCAGTGGCTACGCAACTTACGGAGCGCAGATTCTCCCACTGCTTATTACGGAGTTCCGGCTGGCGATGACGAAGAAGCAACCGATAACCTCCACGAAGTACATCGACGAACGCGCAATGCGCATAGTACGAACCAAACAGTATTAACTGCAAGAGCTAGCTTTTATCTCGATGACGAAGTCTTGGATAC
The DNA here is from genome assembly GCA_002116315.1 of Epicoccum nigrum. Lineage (NCBI taxonomy): Eukaryota > Fungi > Ascomycota > Dothideomycetes > Pleosporales > Didymellaceae > Epicoccum > Epicoccum nigrum. Next base: position 710,002 of record KZ107852.1, read on the forward strand.
AGATCTATTGGTCGACCCCTTTGAGATGCCACCATTTGAGGTGGCCCAGAGATTAGTCAATGCATATTTGGAGAGCGCGCAGAAGTCATATCCTTTTCTGGAGAAGAAAGCTTTCGTCAATAGGCTCTGTCATTGTAAGTTGCCATCGTCTGTTTCTCTGCAATCTACTGAGCTACGAGGTAGCCGTAGTCAGAAGCAGACTCGTTCATAACTGCTCAACGGGTTCCTTTCTAATAGTTCCTAGACTATGCCTCGCTTCAACGCGGCACGCCGTACAATGTAACTAGAGAGTGGCAGGCAACCTTGAACGTAGTCTTTGCTATTGGCGCAGTGTACGGTCATCTGACGAAAGCCGACTGGCGTGCCGACAACAGTGACCACCTGGTCTATCATTCTCGAGCATGGTGCCTGAGCATAAGGAACGCCTGGTGGTTTTCGTACCCCGATCTTCCATATATGCAATTGACAGGTGAAGAGTCACATACATAGATTGACGTTATTTGTACTCACTCACGGTAGGCCTTCTGTCATTTTACTACCTCAGTACGGGGCACATCAACCGGTTGGTCCCTGTCATGACTTGATATTGATAGAATTTACTGACTTGCCTCAGATCGTGGGTCCTAATAGGAAGCGCTGTGCGTTCCGGTATTGCCCTAGGATTGCATCAGCGTAACGATGACAGTGCTCCGAGTGCTACAAGGAAAGAGCTCAACTCTAGAATCTGGTGGGCACACTACTCGCTCGAACGACTCGTGTCGAATCTCACGGGACGACCAAGCTCGACAGTAGGTTTATTGTGCACAGTTCCTCAACCTCACCCGCTCGTTTCTGAGGACAGTGACGAAATGACAAACGAGTCTCAGTCTGGTGACCAAAGGATGAGACCGCTCATGTCGGATGGACCCGCTATGCGACTACAGGCTGGAGCTGTTCCAGCTCAGCAGAACCTGGACTTTTACGCCGCTGCCCCAGAAATCGCCAGCTCTGGTTCTTATCTCAGAAGCATACTGGATCTCGGTAATACTACACAGGCCGTACTCGAGTTGTACAGCGTATCGGCCGCGAGAGAGTCCTGGGAATCTGTGCAGAGCATGATTGCACATCACAATGATAGACTCGATGCGTGGGCAACGGCTTTACCTGGCGGCCTCAACTTCCTTCTCAGACCGAATGTGGAGCATATTCCTACCCGTGAACAAAGAACGCTTGACATACTATATCAGAGTACGAAAATCCTCATCACGCGACCCTGCCTCTGTCGAGCGGATCGACGAGGGTCACATCAGATCGCCGGCTCAGACACATTCAGTCGAAGAGCCGCACTTCTCTGCGTTGACGCAGCGAAAACCATCGCAAACCTCTTACCTGATGCTACTTTGGGAAATCTTGTCGCACTATATCAGACTGGACCGTGGTGGCAAATGGTACATGTCATCATGCAGGCTATTACAGTCTTGTGTCTGCAGATTGCGCTTGATGCAACGCAAAACACCAGTGACTGCCAAACTTCCATTTCTTCACTGAGGAAGCTGTTTCATTGGCTGCGTATCATGCGTACAACCAATGGTATGGCTTGTCGAGCACACACCATCTCTTCAAAGCTTGTGAGGAAGCTAGTTCCTACGGGTAGAATCGTAAGTTCACATCTCCATTTGCTCTTTCTATACTATCGCCACGGAGTCATGTCCTAACGGCTCTTATCAATTGGCTTTTGGGTGTGTGTCAGTGCCTCTGATTCTCGACTGACTATCGAGCAGGATATTCAAGACCTCCTTGGCAAAGAGGACAAGGTAATGATCTCACCCGCGGAGCTGAGTCCAGTAGCGTCCGTCCCACCACTGACTTACACACCCTATCCGGATGTTCTCAATCCGATTGATGAGCCGCCTTCCAGATTGAAGAGGTCGTCGGAGTCCTTCCAAGAGCCACCTACCCTGCAACAAAGAAGTTACGCTTATAAGGCGCCACCACCCTCTCAGTATCTCTCAGCGTCACCACAGTTCCCAGGCGCTCAATTTAGTCATCCCAGCAAGCCATTCTATCTTCCGCCTATCCAGACAGTTGATGAGCTGGGCGTAAGTGTCGATAGTCCTTTCTTGGCATCATCTGGACTCGATCAGACCATCTTCCCCGGAATGGTCGTTATCAGTTTCGATGAACATAATCTGTGGGCAGGACCCGGTTTCGAAGGCGCAAGCTTTCCAGCACAGTGAAGTGAGCCGCACAGGACGGATTGCTGACATTTGGAACGATGTTTGGTTATAGGAGCGCGCACCCACAGATCTGTTTCGAGGCGGCCGAGAAGATCTAGGGTTCAGGAGGAACTGACGCTGGTGATTCCCAAACCTCGCAAGGCACTCAGGTTAATCCGCTAGATTTCGATGGCAAACAAAGGACGCACCGTCATTCAGCGGCATCGCCTGTGTCACCAAGGTATTTCATGACTTGTGTCTGCTTAGCTGCACTGCTTGGGTGATTACATCTGCCCGCTGAGTCACGGATGTTACCGGTAGCTGCGTCAATCGCCACTTCAGCAGTAGCTCTTGTTCCGCTTCCGCCTCCGCTACCAATGTTGGCACTTATCTGGCACCTACGACGTGGTGCATAGTTTCTTCGGTAACCTGCGATCGATCGCATGTCTAGCTACAGAGCAACTGTCAGCGCCAATCCTAGATCGAGGATATGCCAGACAGCATGGGCCAGCATGTAGAAAGCTGAGCGTTCTGAAATTGATATTTTGAATAGATATCTTTACTAAGATTATGTCTCGGTATGGACACCGTGGGGTCCGTCCAATGCAGACTTGCCTGCATACGCGAAGCATTAATGCGACCGTAGTTGTCTTTCATGAGCTTCACACTAACCTCATTTTCACAAGGCGAGGTATACAACGGAGTGCATATTCCAGACGTGCAAAATTTGTCAGATGCAAACACGGAGTTGCCCTAACAGCTGCCTAGAAGTACGGACTGCTCTCCCAATTTCCCACAAGTGAGCTTGTACGACTCCCAACACCTTCACTGGCGGACCAACAGCGACAATTTGACAAAGACATGCCAAGAGACATATTGCCAGCACACCATTGCTGCAACAGATCTTAATGAGATTGATTAGATCGACTTAAATCGCGACTGATCGGGCGTTTGATCGACGTCATCGTGAGGATATCTCAGATACCTGGCTCCGCATTTAGGCATATTCTCACAGTTGCATCCAGATCGAGCTTTAACCTTGTCACAATGTCAAGTGTTGCTTCGTGTGTTCACAGCATGTTACCAGCACTCTGCTATACGCTTGCCAAGTACCCCGCGCAATTCAACTCGAAATTTATCAGGGAGACTGAAGCTTTTGGCAGGAAATGACATTTCGACATTGCAACACCAACAGCCTGCTCAGTTTCGTGCACTGTGCGAGCAAAATGAGCTTGAACGAAGCTTCTTTCTGAAACAGACCGACCGTTCTCCCCTAAGCCACCTGTCAACTGAACGACACACATCGTCTTGGCCAGCAAACGTGACATCACGGCCAAGACAGACGCATGTCTGCAGCCGGCTGCACGAGATCTCCATCTGCAGACACAAAGGTCGAATCGGCAGTTTCACCTACATCGTCGCATGGGCCGCACGCCAGATACGCGAGGTCCTTCCCCGCATTTAATCATCTACCAAGCCGGCAAAATTGTTCTTTTCTCGCAACTTCACAGCTATTATTCGCTAGCGCTTTTCCATTTCCGTTGAAACGTTAGCGGCTCCGAGGAACCTCCACACCTCTCTACATCTCACCACATCTGCCGAACATGACCTGCCCGTGTGACAGCGGACAACCCAGGAGTGCCTGAACCAACCCCGATCGTTCGGGTGCTTGTCAGGTGCCATCCCTGGTTCCCAAACATATGGAAACACGACTATAGTTCTTCTGTTAAGGGAAAGTTGTTCTAATGTTTTAATCAAGCCGAGAATGTTTCAACTATCGGGATAGATGAATTGCTGCAGGGCCATCGCTGTCTTCGCCGAGAAGTGCCTGGGGCGTTGAGGTATAAAGGTGAAGAATGAAGATAGACCTTTGAATTATCATCTTCGCCATCATCATTGCCCTACTCTCCTTCACCTTCCAAAGCATCAAGATCAGCATGAAGTACACAGCCGTCCTCGCCTTCGCGGCGCCGCTTCTCTCCAGCGTCACTGCCTCCCCAGTAGACCTCGAAGCCCGCCAGAACGTACGTTCACCCCCCCCCCCCCCAACCCATCCATCACCGCACTATATTAACAATCCACCAGGGCGGCAGCGGCGCCGGCCCCTACGCCCCCGCAACCTACAAGACCGAGTCCTCCCTCCGCGACCACACCGTTTACTACCCGACCAAGTCAACCGGCAGCACCAAAATGCCTGTCTTCATTTGGGGCAACGGCGCCTGCAGCAACCAAGGCCTGTCCAACCAAGCCCTGCTGCAACAGATTGCCAGCTACGGCTTCCTGGCCATCTCCGAGGGCGGACCCCAGGGCGGCGGCGGTTCAAACTCCCAGACCATGAAGGCCGCCATCGACTGGGTGTCGTCCAACGCCGGCAAGGGCAACTACGCCAACGTCGACGCGAGCAAAATCATGGCTGCCGGCTTCTCCTGCGGTGGAACTGAGGCCATGGACAACATTTGGGATAGCCGTGTTGACACCATCGGTGTCGTCAGTTCGGGCCTGCTGTCTAACTACACGGCCGCGAGCGCGTGGAGGAAGCCTGTGCTGTTCGTTATGGGAGGAAGTGGCGATATTGCGTACCAGAACGTGAGTTTTTACACCACCCACCCCCTTAGTATCCATACGAAAGCTGACAACTTCTCCAGGCCGAGCGCGACTACAAGGCCATGGCATCTGGCGTGCCCGTCTGGAAGGGCAACATCCCCGTCGGCCATGGCGGCACACTGGGCGACGCCAACGGCGGTCGCTTTGGAAAGGCCATCCTCAACTGGGCGCTGTGGACACTCAAGGGCGACACCAACGCCGCCCAGTACTTCACTGCTGGCGGTTCGTCAGCTGATGGGTACCAGGTCGAGCAGAAGAGCTTGAACCTGCTCAAGCCCTTCTAGAGCAAGCAGTAACGGGCTGTCTTACCCTTTCTGTATATACTTTGATCCCCTTGAATATGATATGCGAGCGTGTTGCACCGTTGAGATATGAAAAATTTGTTTTGGACTGAGAATCACCGTCCACTCTCTCTGCACTTGCTCCACTCTGCCTACTCAGTGACCCCTGCATCCCTCCGCGCACCACTCCAGCAACGAGACAGCGAGAGCCCACAGCAGCGAAGACACTCCAGCACACAGAAACAAACAACCACTATCACAACAGGCACGAAGCCAAACATACAGAGAAGAAACGCGTGGATCACACAGGGCAAGTGCGACACGCACACCATCGTCAACCCTTGCCGTGACTCAACCAACCACCCACCGCGGGAAGAAAGAACCCCCCTCTTCGCGAGGAATATCACTTCCATCTCACAACCGCACCCCTCCAATCTTCCCTTAGGAAATAGAATAGCAAGCATCCCCCTGCCCCATCACCCTGTGCGTACACATCTCCTTACCTCCACTCCGCAACAAAAGCCGCCCTGGCCGTTACCTTCCACCAAGAACGCATGCTCGCCGCTCGCCGGCTTTCCCCTATACGCAGTGCCACCTCGCTTGCTGCAAAGCTACGCAGAGGACGGGTATCGGCTACGCCTCTTCAGATATCGCGCAGTGGATTGCGTGGCAGGGTGGTTGAGCGCGCCTTCTCTGCCCTCCTGGGGGCTACTTGCGTTCGTTGGAGAAAGTCGACTGGACCGCGAGTCTCCAGTGGACCACCATGGACGTCCACCGCGACACGAGGCAGACCTGAGACACAATATATATAATATTAGAGTGTCCTAGATCAAGACTTCACTGCACAAACGGGGGGGAGGGGGGATATGTACTGGAGTGCACATGGCTCTTTTACAACAGGTGCTGGTTTCTAGTGTACGGTACAACCCCCCCGACTCTACTCCAAATAACACGGAATCCCATACACCACCGCCGCCGCCCCATTCAGATACTTCAAATAACACGCCTGCCGCGCATCCCTAACCGCCTCATCAAGACCCACCCCCCTCCTATACTCCCCCTTCCTCTCCCCCTCAGCGACCTGCTTCCCCTTACCACCCGTCTTCGCCTTCGCCTTCGCCGCCTTCCTAGGCGTCTTCGCAGGCGTCTTTGCGGGCGTCTTCGCGGTACTCTCCCCCTCCTCCTTCACCTCAGGCCACAGCCCCCACAGCTCCCCCACGCGCACCGCAAACCGATCGCAGTCCTTGTCCGTGACGTCCCACAGCATGCCCACGACGGCGGGGGCACCGGCCGTCAGGTAGCTGGTGAGCATGCCGCTGGGCTCGTAGATGCCGTTTTCCGTCAGGTGCACGGAGCTGCAGCCGAAGAGGAAGGCGGCCGCGCAGCCGGGCTTCGGCGCGTCGCAGTCTTGTTTGCCGGGGTAGAGCTTGCGCACCGCTTTCTGGCGCACGAATTGCGCGCCGCTGCCGTGGCCGAAGTAGAGGAGGAGATCCTGCGTGCCGAGGGCGTGCGAGAACTCGGCTTCTGTGGGAGGGCGGGAGTGGATGTGAGTCCAGGTGCCTTGCAGCGCGTTGATGACGGGTTGCAGGGTTTTGGAGGTGTTGGTAAGATCGCCGCCCGGGTTGAGGATGCTGGTGCCGCCCGTTGAGGCCGCGATATAGTGTCCCAGCGCAGATCGACTTGTCGTGGATGGGCGGAGGGTGAGCAGGCGCTCGCGCAGCGCGGCTAAGGAAGGGAGGCGGGAGACAGACAGCTTTTGAAGACATGGGAGAGATTCCCAGGGGAAGCCATGTAAGGAATTGTCTAGCATCAGGATTGTGTGCGGTATGGACGATGATGTGCTCTGGGCAGCGCTGTGATAGGCCCTCAGAGCATCCTGTGTGGCGATGACCATGGCATCGAAATCGATCTCGTCGATGGCATTGGCCTCCCCGTTGAATTGGAGGATGTCAACAACGAAGTAGATCAGATCGGTAAGCTCCTCGTCAACGTCAAGTTCTTCGCCCGCGATATCTCCAAGCCCGATGAACAGCTCCAAGACCCTCGTGTCCAGAACTACAGGCTTCGGCTGCGACTTCATGCTGCGAGATGGTAGGTGGCGATTGAGTACATCTTCGAATGCCTTCCGGAACGTTGCGAGGAGTGCAGGCTGTCTCGCGTGCTGTGAGAAGATGCCCTTGAATCCACCAAGCCAGATGTTTTCCATGTTCACAAGCAGCTCGTGGAGACGTGTGTCGAGTGCTTCGCGTTCGTCCCACCATTGCTGGCGTGCTTCCCTGGATGTCATGTCTTTTGCGCCTCGTGTGCTGAAGTCACTGAGCTCAATGATCTCGTCGAAATCTCGCTTCCCATCCTCGAAGGTGAATTCGTCCTCGTCCAAGTCGCGAGAAGCGTGGCGCGCCAGAGGTAAACGAAGAACAAATGGAGCTACACCAGCCTCAAAGCGTGTGACGTAGAGTTCATCGCGAGCCTCGTTGAGCCCGAGAGATATTGCAGTCCAAGACGCTGGGATTATGTCGATGTACTCTTGCTGGAAATCAGACGCCGGTGTTAGATTAAAGCTGGTAGGTTCGAGTAGAGGCCAACGCAGGTACTCCTCGCGTGACAATTGCTCTTTCTCAGACTCCACAAACTCTTGCGCCAGCCTCAGAGCATTACACTTGGGAATTTCTACTTGATGTCAGCCAATAAAACATACTTGTTCATATAAAGTGCACTCACCACTAGTGTATGCAGCGTACAGCGGGTGCACAGAGCCACGAGCTTCAGACACAGCAGAGAGCAGGACCGTGATATGACCGAGCGCATTCGAGACCTGTTGAAACAAGTGGTTTGATCCGTGCGTAGCGGACAAAGCATGCACCTCGAGCAAATGCTCTCGCGCTTGGCGAAGCGTATCTGTAAAGTCAACTTTTGTTACTGCCGCTGTTCTTTTGCCACGCCCGCCTTTGGCTTTGGAAGGAGCTGGGGGTGTGACTTTTTTCAAAGGCACACCTTCGGACATCCTTCTGTCTTTCGCACCTATAGCAGGAAATGCAATAGTAGATTCCGGTAGAGTATTGAAAGCAAAGTCTGCAGCAATCTGCTGCGCACTCTCTGCAAGCATCAACTTGAACTTCGCCCAGGTATGTTGGATGTCCCGATCGGCGCCAACTTGGAGATCCTGAACTCTTTCGATCAGGGCTGTTGCCGCTTTGAGATTGTCTTGAAGCAAGTTCGCAAGTACACCCCGATGGAAGACCTCGGCTTGAAGAGCCCGCAAGGTCACACACTGATCTGCAGTGCTTATAGTTTCCGAGCTCGGGGCGGCGATGCTTTTCGGCCGGCCTCTGGGTGCAGGCTTGTTTGTGCTTGTTGCGCTCGCTGCACTTGCAGCGCCGCTTCGTGAACGGGTGCCTGAGGCAGATCGGGCCCCTGCACGTGAACTAGGCCTAGAAGTGGGCTTTGCAGCGGGTTTTTGAGGCTTGGTCGTCGCCGGTGCCTTGCTTGATTTGACCGTGGAGTTTTCGATGCTCATACTTGCGATTTGAGAAGCAAGTGTGTCGAGGTCGGGATGTATAGCGCTTAGCGATTTGACGTATGTTGGGCTTGTGAGTTCATCCAAGAGCTTCTCCAGTACAGCGTATGACGCGATTTCCTCGTCAATATCTCCAGTACAGTGATACACTCTTGCAACGGCTGAATGGTACGCTGCCACATATAGACTCTTGCGATCTGAAGGCACATCGAGTGCTTTCAGTAGCGGTCCAGCTTTGTCTGGCCGACCACTCTGTGCCCAACATGCTGCTTGCCAGCTTGCATTGTCAGTCATCAGAGATGGCGAGCGCGTGGCTAAAGCGACTTTCTCTGCCTGTTCCGCAACGTAGATTGCCTCTTGTAACAGGCCCTGATTCGCAAATACTTGTGAGTGTTGCATGAGACCACGGTATAACGAAGGAACCATGAACCAGAAATCTGCACCTCCTAGTGACTCATGGGTATTCGACGACACTATCGGCGCTCCCTTGTCATCACGCATGGTCGTAAGAGGGTCCAAACCTAGCTTGCTTGGGCCGTCTACGATGGACGCTTCACCCTCAGCAAGTGCTGCCTTCTGTGCACTGGCTTTGGACTCAAGAGCAGCCCACATCCGGCGGTTAAGAGTTACACTCTGCCTTGCATATCGCGCGGCTTCTTTGTGTGACCCCTTTGAAGCGGCTAGAAGGGAATAGACGTAGCAAGCATTTGCCAAGATGCTGTTGTACCGCAGTCGTTGTGACAACGTAGCAGAAGACGCTGATAACTCTATGAAAGCAGCATCGCCGCGTGCAATCGCTTCGGCAGCAGATAGTATAGACGCGCTGAGATTGTCAGTCAGAACAATTCGCGTCTAGTCGGTGGAATACATACCACTTGTCAGCATTGCCGATGCGGAAAACATATTCGGCGTATGCTGTGTGCCATCGCAAACTTGCCTCCGTTGAGATCCTCTGCCGGTTGATGAGGAGCTCAGCCTTCGCCAAAGACAGCCCAGCCTTACCCGTATAGCCAAGACGCAGGAACTGCAAAGCAAGCGCTACAAGACTGTCGACAAGGTCTGAAGCATCTGTGCTGTTCTGCATCTCGAAAATTGTGACCAAAAGGTGCAAAACAGGAAGCGCAAGGTACTCTTCCCCTTTGGCATTGAGGCAGTCAACACACGCTTTGAGATCTTGGATCCAGTCGTCGACGTCACCAACACGTTCAGCCAGGGCGCTCCAACTGGAAGAAGATTTCGCAAGAAACTCCCAACCCGCAAAACATTGTCGCAGAGAGTCTGTGGGCAGAAGGGGCTGTTGCAACGCCATCTTGAAGCTGCAGAGAGACCCCAAGTGCTCTTTGAATCGTGACAAGCCTTCATCGCCTGCTAAGTCGTCCAAACGAACGCCTTCTGACGAAGTTTCCGAGGGCAGCAGCTCATGCGATACAATATGAGGATAGTCCTGTGAAAGCTGCAAAATAAGGGCGCTAGCCCTCAAGCGTCGTATGGGAAAGCGTTCGGGGCTGTAGCTCTGGAGGAGCTGCTGTATCATCGTCTTTATGGAGCGATTGAGGTTTACATCCCATTGCCGGTTCCTGGAGAGCGTTTTCGAGAAGAGGAGTAGTTGCCATTCTAAGACCGCGCCTCGCACTTCAGGTTGGAGATATGCGTCGTCGTAGTACGCGAGCTCGCTAGTGCGTTTGACGCCATGAGCAAGGTACGAACGATGAAGTGCTTTGAGTAATCTTCCAAGTGCCGCGAAGGTCCCATCTCCCTCGAGCAATGTTTGAAGAGAAAATTGCGCAAGATCCTCCGTCAACGCTGGATCGTTGGAATAGATGTGATGTCCAATACATTGTCCGAAGGCTTTGCGAGACTCGCTCGCTTTCTGAGCATTATCTAGAGTTTCACCCAATCGCTCAAGTTTCATGGCTAGGTGGCCTGCTTGTTGTTGAGCCTCTGAGCCTTCTGAGACAATATCAATCGATCGCCGCATGGCTACCACGAGTAGTCCAGGGTCGATAGCAGCGGCCTTGCGTAGCTGCAGATATGTGTTCCAGTAGGCGTTGGACAGTTTGACAAGACATGAGGAGACCACGTTCCCTGCCTGTGTGTCTGTCACCACACCGCTCTCAGACTCTTCGCCGATTCTACGAAGAATGTAGCAACAGTCTTGAAGGATGATATCTAGCTCAGACCAGAGCTCAGAACTGCTTGTGGAACGTTTACAGCAGGTTAAAACAGACTCAACGATACTCTTTGTACACTTCCACGCCATGCTGATACGATCCTCGAGCCCTTTCCGAGGATCTGCTTCTCCCTCCGTCATGCTTCTACGCCCAATGAACCGCGCGGAGAAGTGCACACTAGCACCTATCATGGAAATGGCACGCGCCTGGATCGCAATGTCATCCGAACTAAGCGACTGTGAAGATAAGCCTGCAGCGAGTGATCTTGTTGCAGCTCGTCTCAGTGCATTGGCTTCCATGAACAGAGAGTCGAGATCTGTAGACGTCCCTCCCAGGTGTCCTCGTAGAGCTTTCAGAGCAGTGGTTATGGCGCTATCGAGCCCGGGCTTGTCTTCTCCTTTGTTCACGGCCTCTAGCGAGACGGTCGCTATGCGAACAAGACGACATGCCTGCTTGGCCGCAGAGCTTATGGACTGAGCGTTGGCATCTGGAGCACCAAGCCAGCGCAAAGCTTCCTCTGTCAGACCTGCGACTTGCGCAAGGTTGCAAAGAGTCTTGGTGACCAGTGCTGCGGAGCTAGAAGCGCCAGGCGCCAAATGCTGTTGGCCCAGGAGCTCTATGCTGAGGAATTTGGCCAAGTTATACTTCTCAACAAGTGGCAGTTTCGACCGCCGAGCATAGGTAATCAAGCACTTTGCGAAAGGCTCGACAAGCTCGCGATCTTGGTTGCTCTTATGCTGCACCAAATCCCACCAACTCTTCCGTATTGTGAAAGCGAGGTATTGTAGACGAAGGACTGCGGCGGGCGATGGCTGGAGCGGCGCTGCGTCGTCGGATGCCGATATGCTCGGGCATAGCGAGAGAATTGTCTGGGCGAGAGACTCGAGTTGTCGCGCAGCTTTCGGGGCGCCGGCCGGTGTGCTTGCGAGCTGTTGCAGAAGATTTGCCGGCGAGGAGTCGTTGGATGGTTGCAAGTGCTCCCACGCCGCTTCAATTGTAGGTGCCTTCTTAGTCCTTGCAATGACGCGCAATGTGTATGTCTGGAGGTTTGCGACGATGGGTAATGCGGGACTCGTCGGTTCGATAGGGCCAAAGTGGAGGAGCGACGCAAGACTCTCCTTCTCTACTGCCGCCTTCTGCACGGTTCCAGGCTTCTTCACGGCGGCACTGGCACTGGTACTGACGTCTTTGGCCTCTGTGTGGCCGAGGAAACCCTCCAGCCTCCTCTTCAAGAGTCTGATTTCCTTGACGGCCTGGCTGTCCAGCCCAAGCGCCACCAGCTTCCCAATGAGCGCCAAGACTCCATTCTCCAGCTGCAGCTCCTGCCCATCTTTGCCCACCACTTTCTTGGCTTCCGCTGTGCCTAGATATGCGAATGCTACCCTTGCACACTCCGCTGTCGCTACCAAGCCAGGGTCAGAGCTTGCAGAAGCCGAGGAGGCCGCAGATGAGGGGCGCGAGGGGGCCGGGGTTCTTCTCGCCGCATTGGTCGTTTGCGCAACGGGCCGGTCTTTCAAGGCTCTTTGTGTGGCAGTGGGCGGTCGGGCAGCTTTGCGCGCTGTGTCGTCGCTTGAGGTGGGCTTCGAGGGTTGTGCTGGCGGGGCGGTCGGTGGGTTCTTCAGCGCATCGGCAAGCGTCTTCAGCGACAGGTTGGCCACCTCAGTAGCCAGTATGTACTTCTCGCGCGGTGCCAGCACTGGAGGCTCCGGCTCCGGCTTGGGCGCATTTTTGCCAGCGGCGGCCTTCGCGGCGTCGGCCTTCCTCCTCAGCGCCCCAGGAACCTTCGCCCCCACATTCTCCCTTTGCACTGGCTCGCTGCCCTGCCGGCTTAGCAAGTCCCGCAATGTGCTGACGGTTGTATCGGTGCATGACGTCGTTGTTCGCAGGTCGGCCTTGATGCATTCGATGCGGGCGCGCGTGGACTCGGGGTGGGCGGCCATGGGTCGTCGAGCTAAGGGCTGTATTAGGGTAGCAGCGCTGCCTGCGCGCTCCAAGTCTATACAATTGTATAAAGAGCAATAAGATATGAGACCAAGAGAGTGCAAGGTCGCACAGGCCTGATTGACATGGGACACGAGCGGCGAGTGGGCCCCGACAACGCCCAAACAAACAAATCAATAACGCGAGTCTAGCGTTGCTTTCTCGCGTGTGAGGCAGCGCCAGGGTCAGGGTCCACGGGTTTGAGTACACCGAGGTCGCATCCCGTCCGCATCATCTTACCCCACATCTCAGCACGCCATCTGCTGCGACAATCGTGTGGTCTATAATGCTGTCCATTCAAGATGATTGTTTTCTGATAGAGAGTCTCATTTGTCCACACCCATGACCAATCCTTCACCATGGAAGAGAATAGCAACGACTACGACCTATCACAGCCAATCACTTCGACTTATGGCTTGAAGCAGGGTCTCGCAGGCTATGGGGATCCGCACTTCTCCCTCTTCCTGCGCAAAGTGTTCATCAAAGCCCTAGGCTATGGCGAAGATGCTCTGTCAAGACCCATCATTGGCATCATAAACACTCATAGTGGCTTCAACCCATGTACGTCAAGTCAACTCACTTACGAAACGAGTGTACAGCACCTTGCTAGGATTGACTGGGCACACTGCAAGCTAGCGCCTCAAGCAGAGTGCCCCAGGTCTATTTGGCATGTCTTACGCAGCCTAAAATGTCTCCAAGATGGCTACACTGCTCATTAGCCGTATTTAGTATTTGATTGCTCCCTATTGGGTCATCAAAAGCGCTTGGTGTCCAGTCGGAGCTGGCAGGGTGCTGTGCAGAATGAGCGAATACTGACACTAAATCAGGCCATGGCAACACTCCACAGCTCATCGAAGCTGCCAAAAGAGGTGTGCAATTGGCCGGAGGGCTGGCAATCGACTTTCCCACCATCAGTATCGCAGAGAGCTTCTCAGCGCCTACGAGCATGTTCCTACGCAACCTGATGAGCATGGACACTGAAGAGATGATCCGCGCCCAACCTGTAGATGCATGCATCATGATAGGGGGTAGGTTATACCTACCCTTCGTGTCGTACTGCAATACTGACAGTCACTCCAGGGTGTGACAAGACCGTTCCAGCGCAGATTATGGGAGGCATATCTGCTGACAAACCAGTGCTACCCCTGATTACTGGGCCAATGTCGACAGGTAGTTACCAAGGGAAACGCATCGGTGCTTGCACAGATTGCCGCAACAATTGGGCTTCCTTTCGAGCTGGTCAGATCGATATTGAAGAGATCGCTGATATCAATGAGGAGCTGGCACCTACAGTAGGCCTCGCTTCCCCTACAGCCCATCAACAGCAACTGATGTACTGTAGATCGGCACATGTGGTGTCATGGGCACAGCTAGTACCATGGCATGCCTGACCGCTGCTCTCGGGCTCATGCCGTTAAAGGGAGCGAGCGCGCCTGCAGTATCGGCCGCGCGTTTACGCATCGCAGAAGAGACCGGACGCAATGCAGTCGCGGTTGCAGGGACCAAACGAACACCACAAACCATGCTATCCCGCGAGTCCTTCCTCAATGCGCTCGTCGTGCTCCAGGCAATTGGCGGCAGCACTAACGGCATAGTACACCTCTTGGCTATTATAAACAGACACCCTGAGCTTCAAGGAACGTTGACGCTCAAAGACATTGACGACGTAGGCAGGACCACGCCGCTAATCGTAGATCTCAAGCCCAGTGGAGATAACTACATGACCGACTTCCACAACGCAGGCGGCATGTTGGCTCTACTGCACACACTACGCCCGCTCCTTCATCTCTCAGCCATGACGATTAGCGGGCAGACGCTGGGCGAGGTCCTCGACGCTACGCCATTCAAATCTTTCGCCTATTCGTCATCTATCATTCGATCCCTCTCCAATCCACTATCGCTCTCGTCAAGCCTCGTCGTCCTCTACGGCAACCTCGCACCCCAGGGCAGCGTAATGAAAGCCTCAGCCTCGAAGGATCGCGCCCTGTTGTCGCACTCCGGTCCCGCAGTCGTCTTCCGCAACGCAGCAGACCTCGCGCAGCGTATCGACTCGCCAGATCTGGACGTCACGCCCTCATCAGTCTTGGTGCTGCAGAGCATTGGCCCGCTCGGGTACCCAGGTATGCCAGAGGCCGGGCTGATCCCTATACCACGGAAACTCAGTCGCGAAGGTGTATCGGACATGCTGCGAATCAGCGACGGAAGGATGAGTGGCACAGCTGGCGGGACGATAGTGCTGCACGTGTCTCCCGAGTCTGCATTACCGGAAAGTGTCTTGGGTGTTGTGCAGGACGGTGACCAAATCACGTGCGACGTGGAGCAGCGGATCTTGAGACTGGATGTTGACGATGACGAGATTACTAGGAGGCTGCAGGCGAGAAAGGAATTGCTACTTGGTACTTCGGCTGCGCCGCCGCAGCCTTCAGTCGTGTCTGAGCGCGCAACGAAAAGAGGGTATCGTGGACTGTACGAACGGACGGTCAACCAGGCGCACGAGGGAGCTGACTTTGACTTCCTCACGGCGAGCGGGCCGAGATCTTCGTCTTGATGAATTATACCCGGATCTACTTGCGTTGGTTGCCCTAAGTGTTTTGTGGAGTAACTTTGGAGTAGTAACTCCGAGTGTGGTTCTCCAATCAGACATTGTTGTTGATGATCCCCACCAGACCTTGTATATGCTACACAAAACATGTCAGCGTCAGCGTCAGTTTCTTTCTTCCTTACAACAAACCCTCAGCCAGCAACCAATTCCTAAGTCTATGATCGTAATGCCTGGATTGAAGTCGATTGTACGTCGCATCTATACATCATGCAACATTTGCACCGCTAAATCGAAGCACAGATCCAGGTGCTCTTCGTAGCTCTGCTCGCTCCATGGCTCTACGATCGCTATTACGCCTTCTCTCCCATGCTAGCAAACCGCCCATCCTTATACCAAAACCTAAACACATTTAAAAGCCACGATATAAAGTACCGCGACCAACTGCGGAACTGTGAAGATGTCATCATCGAGAGATCCCTCGGCCTCGCCTTCCTGAGCTGCGACCCAGGCCGTGATCGCTGGAATACCGTGATGGTGCGTCCCAACCTCTTCGAGCACAAAAAGAAAGCGACCAAGTACTAACACACACAGGGGACTTTCAAGCCCGAGAACCCAGCCACCGACAAAGCAGGCATCTACATCTACGACTACGCAACCCCGGGTCTACCAGACTCAGCGCGCCTCAAGCGCCTTCCCATCGACGACACGGACTTGCACCCTTTGGGCCTCGCCTTCGACGCCTGGACGTCAACGCTGTACGTGGCCAACCACGCGCGGAACCGCCCCTCGCACCTCCTCATCCTGCACGTCGACCTCTCCTCTCTCACCACCACGCTAATATCGCACTTCACGCACCCCCTCCTGCACGCCCCCAACGCGATCCACATCCTTGGAAACCACCAGCTGTACGTGACGAACGACCACTTCCTCCGTTCCGCCGTATCCCCGCTGGGCAGTAAAATCGAAACCTTCTCCGGCGCGCCCGGCGGCACGGTAGTCTACGTCGACACAAGGGCGCCCGCCGCGAGCCGCATAGTTGCACGCGTCCCCTTCGCGAATGGAATTGAGGCGCTGAATGAGAGCACCATCGCCGTGGCGTCTTGCTCGAAAGCGGGGGTTTATCTATTCGAGAAGGATGAGCAGCACAACCTCCAGCTGAGGAAAGTGGTGCGCACGTCTGCGGCGGTGGATAATCTGTCCACCGAGAGCGATGGCAAACTCCTGCTCGCGGGGCACCCGTTCGCGCCCAGCTTGATGAAGCTTAGCCAGGGGCGGGCGGCGTGTACGGGGGATGAGAGCGAGGCGTGCAAGTGTGGGTCGCCCAGCTGGGCTGCGGAGTGGAGCGAGGAGGGGGGGTTGGTGGAGCTGTATAAGGATGACGGAACGGAGTTTTGCAGTAGTAGTACGGTTGTGAGGGATAGTGGCAAGGGCGTGGGAATTGTGAGTGGGCTCTATGAGCGGGGAGTTCTGGTGTTTGAGCCGTAGTTATGGAGATATGATATATATGGGATAGTATGAAGATACACAGGCATAAATTTAACTCCACTGGGGCCAGCAACGCCACGCAACGCCATGCAAAACAACACAGATACAGTCTCTACAAGACGTCTTTGAGCTCTTGTACATGTTGGTGGTCCATCCTCATATCTATCTATTACACGCAATCTGGGTGGTGACTACCAAACCCAACTCCATCTTTCTGTACTTGACAGCACGTGTCCGGCATCCCAATCCATCAGACTTAACGTCTACTTTCAACAACCCCTTCCGACTCGCACACCCCAGTTGCTCCGTTGCGTCAATTCCCGGCGCTTGCTTCCCCTTCCTCCGCCCATCTTTCGTGGAAAGATGCTCCGCCGACGCAACCTCGGTGCTCGCGCCGCCCCACGATTTCAAACGCCGACAACCCCACCATCGGCATCTGACGCCATCCCTCTCCTTCATTCGCCTTCCCCCATAAACCCTCCATCCTCCCCCAATTGAAACCCTCCTCAATGCACCGCCTGCGCCAGATAACTTCCCACATCCCGCGCAAGACCTTCTACACCACGTCCCCTCCACCCCCGCCCACAATGCCCAAGCTCCTCTACCCCACCTCCCTCGCCTTCGACTCGGCGCTGCTGGAGGGCTACAGCGTAGACCTCGTCTCCTACGACGTCAAGTCGCCGATCCCGGAGGAGCACACCGACGCTCAAGTCCTCATCACATGGACGAACTCGGCCGATAACCTCAAAGACGCAGCCAAGCGCCTCACGAGCCTGAAATGGATCCAGTCGCTGGCCGCAGGGCCGAATGACGTCCTCTCCGCGGGCTTCGACCCAGCCAAGATCACAATCACCACCGGCTCGGGCCTGCACGACCACACCGTCGCCGAACACGCCCTGGGCCTGCTGCTCAACGCCGCGCGCAGGTTCTACCTCATGCGCGACGCGCAGAGCGAGGGGAGGTGGCCCGGCGAGCTGGGCGGGCCGCAGCCCGACAGGCCCCAGGGCGCCTTCACAACGCTGCAGGACGCCAACGTGGTCATCTGGGGGTACGGGAACATCGCCAAGACGCTGTCGCCCTGGCTGACCGCGCTGGGGGCCAAGGTCAAGGGCGTCGCGCGGTCCAAGGGGGTGCGCGAGGGCGTCGAGGTCTACGCCGAGGACGACCTGAAGGACATACTGCCCCAGACAGATGCGCTGGTCATGATCCTGCCCGGCGACGAGAGCACCAAGAACGCGCTCAACAGGGAGCGCCTGGCCCTGCTGCCCAAGCACGCCTGGCTTGTCAACGTCGGCCGCGGGACGAGCGTGGACGAGGACGCCCTGGCCGATGCCCTGGAGCAGGGCGCCATCGGCGGCGCCGCGCTCGACGTCTTCGCCACAGAGCCTTACCCCGCTGGCGGCCGCCTGTGGAAGACGCCAAACACCATCGTGAGCCCCCACGCCGCGGGCGGCAGGCCGCAGGACCCGGAGAAGCTGGTGGCCTGGAACTTGCGCAAGTTCCTCGCGGGGCAGGAGTTGAAGAACGTCATCTAGGAAAAGGATATCGCAAAGAATGAAGACGGAAGGGGCGGTTCTTGTACATAAACATTGACCTATTAGATATGTAGACTCAAATCAAACGGGCGCAGCAGCTCAAAAGCAAAACCACGTGCCCACACGCTTCCCCACGCCCTTCCAGTCCTTCTGCACCGGCTCCACATCCTCCTTGGTGTACACATCCGTCTCGAGATCCATGTCGCTCGCGCGGCGGAACTTTGTCTTCTTGACCAATTTCCACACGACAATCATACCCAAAAAAACAGGCAACTCGAGATAGAAACTGACAAAATCCACGGCGGCGAACCGGGGACTAAACGCCGTCCAGCCCTGCACCAAGATGATGAAAACATTGAGCACAATGCACAAGATGGGTCCCACGGGGTACGTCCAGTTGCGGAAGGGCAGCAGGTGCTCCTTCCCCTGTGCTTTCAGGCCCGCGCGGAACCGCAGCGAGGCGATCCCGATGCACACCCAGGACAGCTGGTTGGAGACGCCGACGATGTTCTGCAGCCAGGTCCACAGCTGGCCGGAGCCGGCGAAGGAGAGCGAGAAGAGGACGATGCTGACGAGGGAGGTGGCCAGCACGGCCACCCAGGGGATTTGGTAGCGGGTTAGCTTTGTGAAGACGCGGGGCGCGTGGCCGTTGGCGCCGAGGGTGTAGAGGAGGCGGGAGCCCGCGTAGAGGGCGTGGTTGCCGGCGCTGACGACGCTGGTGAGGATGACGGCGTTGACGAAGGAGCCCGCGGCCTTGGAGCCGGCCATCTGGAAGGCGATGGTGAAGGGGCTGGTGCGGGAGGATTTGGTGGACAGGCCCGGGTAGTCGTAGGGGATGTTGAGGCCGATCATGAGCGCGGAGAGGATGTAGAAGAGCAGGATGCGCCAGAAGACGTTGCGCACCACCTTGGGCAGCGTGCGCGCCGGGTCCTTGGTCTCGCCCGCGGTGATGGCGATGGACTCGGTGCCGCCGTAGGCAAAGGACGCCGTCACGAAGACGGACGCGAAACCCCCTATCCCCCCGACGAAGGGCGCGTCGCCCACCGTCCAGAACTTGCCGCCGATGTAGCCGTAGTCGTTGTTGGCGCCCGCGTTGACCGCGATGCTCAGGATGATGAAGATGATGATGGTCACCACCTTGAGCAGACTGAGCCAGTACTCCAGCTCGCCGTACGCGCGCACGTTGATGATGTTCGCCAGCACGATCAGCACCCAGACGATAACCCCCAGCGCATACCACGGGAACGCATCGGTCCAGTACTGCACCAGCAGCTGTAGGGCGACCAGGTCCGCCGCGGTGCTGACCGCGTCGTTGAACCAGTAATTCCACGTGAGCGCGAACCCGAACGCATCGTCGACGTAGCGCCCGGCGAAGGTGCAGAAGGAGCCCGCGACGGGCACGAACGCCGCCATCTCGCCCAGCGCCAGCATCGTGCTGTACACGATAGCGCCCACGACGCTGTAGCAGACGAGCAGCGAGGCCGGCCCGCCCGTCGCGAGCGACTTGCCCGTGCCGAGGAACAGCCCCGTGCCGATGGTCCCGCCGATGGCAATCATCTGCACCTGGCGGGCGCTGAGCGAGCGCCGGAGCCGGTCCTCGTTGACGAGCACATCGTGCGAGCGTTCGAGGGAGAGCGGCACGGGCGAGCCGGAGGGGCCTTTTTCCGCGTCCTTGGTCGTCGCCATGGCTGCGAAATTCCTACTCTTGCAGTCGCTTCACGGGAGAAGGAGGGGGAGGTGGCGGGGGAGGTCGAAATCGAGGATATCCGGGCCTGGCCTCACGAGCGTTGCGCGACCAGCAGCGCTCTCATATACAAAGGCATTACCGTCCGCATAAACTACGTAGTACTCACATAGCATACAGTGCTCACTGTGGGGCGGCGCGTAGTCTTAGAGCGCAAAGTTCAAGCAATCCAACGCGCCTTACGGCGAAAAGGCTTGTCGCAATAAAGCTACTCGGCAGCGCACGCTCATCGCTGCAACCAAGCACGCCATCTCTCAGGCACAAGATTGGTCGCATGCGGGCGAATTTGCAGAAGCAAAGCCGTGCAAAGTCGTATTCGTTTGCTAAGACCTAGCTCGGGCGGGCCTAGCTTGGGAGGGAAGGGACCCACCTTGCTCAACGGCTGCTGGGTTTCCTGGTCTTGTCTTTGCCTTCTTTGGCTTGCCCAGTTCGTCAGAGAAAGGTGCATGTGTGCGCGGGCTTTTGCAGAGGTTTGTCCGGTTGAGAGAAGCTTGTATTGTGTTCACTATGTTCACTGCTGAGTCGAGCAACTGCTCTTAGCGCTCAAAGTCAATTCCAGAATACACCGACTGATCACAGGCACATCCAACAGCTTGATGAAGAAGATATTGTTTTGAGGCTCCCCACTCGGTTATCCTATGTGGATCAAACCCGTTGTCACCAGCCTGCTGGGTCCTGCGTCTTGCTTGGCACAGGTATACTTGAAGCTGGTACCTATGCCCATCAAAGTTCCGTGAACCGCCTTGGAAACCGTATGATCAGAGCATCCGTCGACTGCACACACGCAGATCCACGAATGATGCTGCTGCCCTCAGTAACCTCGCCTCAACCTCAGATACCCCAGTACAGCCGCAACACAGACCGCAATCACCGTCAACAACATGAGCGCTGAGTCCGCCTGGGCCATCCTGCAGCGGCTCAGCAGCATTCCCGGTCGATAATCTTATGAAAGATAACCACAAACCCACCCCTTACCCTTCCGCTACTCTGCTCCGCCACAAATAATGTCGCTGTACACCATCTTAAACGTGTCCGGATCAGACGTCGATGAATTTGACACGTCCTTGCTGTGCACGCCCTTTAGCTTTGCAGCTATGAGCTGTACATCGGTCAGCCAAACTCCACGCATACTCATCTCCTCATATCAGATTGGTGGGCAGGGTAAGGGTACTCACCACACCCCTTGCGATATTGAACGCTGCAATCGCCGCGTCAACCACTACGCCGATTCTGCCTTGCAACCTCTGTACCCAAAGCGTGGCGAGACCTGACAGTGCACCGATTACGGACACTCCGCCGACGAAGGCAGAGAAGGTGAGTATCAACGGGGCGCGGCCGATGATGTTACCCTGAATGAGGGAGATGGAGAGGCCCAAGACGGTGATGGAGAGGGGCATCTGTATGACCCGGAGGGCGAGATCGAGGATGGTGTCGTTCGAGGCCATTCTGGCGAGGATGTGTGTGTGTGTGTGTGTGTGTGTAGGCTATGGTTGAGTACACGCGTGGGTAGAAGTGGAGGAATGGGTGATAAGCGAGAAGCTTAAGGTTGAGTGTGGTCGAGGGAAAGTGTGGGAGTACTTGGTGACAGACGCAACTGGCTTCCCGTGACTGCGGGGTGCCCAGCCAATTGCTTGCTCGTGGTGAAAGAAGGAAAAGTCGCGGTGGAGTGAAAGGTCGCAAGCCAGCAAACCTTCTGCGAGTACAAAGGGCATCCAGCACAACGGTCAATATCACAGGCACAACCAGCGGTAGGCACAACTAGCCGAGACTCAAGGGTACTTAGTCTGGAGAGTCAAAAGGGAGTAGGTATGATTCCTAGCATCGGGCATGCTGGTGCTTAAGTACGCTCCTGTCTGACTGCAATGGCTCTCGCATCTATTGTCCCACTGAAGTTGCTACACATAAAGACGATGCATGGTCCCTTAACGCCAGGTTTATTGATCTGTGCCTAGATCCTTTGGCAAGCGAGCGCTGCCATAATTGGACACAGCCATATCGCCATTGATGCTTAATGGTGGGCTTCCCTGATGAGTTCGTATTTCAGGATCGTGAGCTGGGTAGGTGTAACGTGACAGCGGGCAGAGGCATACAGTTACCGCTGGAAAGCTTTAAAATCAGTAATGGGCGGTGCCTGTTTCCCAGTTATGAAGGCGCTCGGGATGAACCAATCTCTTTCCAGTGCACAGAGTCGAAGGTCGAAGGGTCTGTTTCTACGCGCAACCGCTTCGAGTGATACACCAGGCTACCATGAACATTGATCTCCTATTCTCTTGGTCTGGGTGTTTACACGCTTTACGGAAGCAGACACACGAACCAATAAGGAAAGCCTGTGCGACTGCTTTTGTGTCGCAGGTGGATCACTCCTTCTCAGTTCGACACACTAAAGTGAAAGAAGGAGCGTCCGTGGCGGTCGCGCTTTAGGTGTCAACCGGCAAACACGCAGTATCAAAGATCACACTCGAAGCACCCCATGGCTGTTCTGCAGGCTGCTCTACAGCCATGAGATACGGGAAACTGCCAGCTTCAGGCGAGTCGGGTGCATTTTGATACCTTCCTCGACGTAATCGTTGAGGTCGGCCAAATGAGCTGTGCTTTTCATAGAGATATTAGATGACGTGGCGAAAGACTGGTGCATCTTGGTGATAAATTGAATCCAAGGTTGATTGGTTGGTGAAGAACGAGTATACAGCCCTGACCGAGAGAGTGGTGTGTGAATGAGGTCGCTCTATGGTATTGAGATCGAAAACCATTACGTCCACTGCGACACTCAACGAGCTTTGCTGTATCGTATTTGTGGTAGAATACCTACGACACTTTCGTAGTGGTGAGTTTCAAGAGTCTTCGTGTTAAGGGTTGTATACAAGAAGGGATATGCGAAAGCTGTACTCCAAATGGGTAGACTTCTGAAGAGAGTAGTAGATGGCAGGAGAACGACTGTAGTTCGCTTGTTTCGCTCCGATACAACGGCCGACTTCGCGAGGGAAGGTGATGTAGAAGCGAATGCGCCTTCTTCGTTCGTCGTACACGGAAGGCTGACCTGCATCGCGTCGCGCCCACCCCTATGCCTTAACAGGAATGCAAGTCAGAGTCTTCCCACGTAACAAGTGACATGTAGATGGCTGAACACAACAAGCACAGCAACAACCTTCCACTCCAAATCCGCTCCGCTTACCTGCCTAGCTAGCCCCACTTCAGCCGCATCCTCGCACCTCGTTCCTCGCACTCCGCTCCCCACCTCGCACCATACACCCAAAAGCAATCCACTCGAGACCACACCGTTAACCTCCAGAAGCACCAACTGCATCAGCACGTGCCGCACCAGTCACATCTCCACCCCCCAAACGGTGTTCCATACAGCCGCGCTAAGCCCCTTCAAGGCAATGGTCACTACCGGCGCTCTCCACCACCGATGACCGATTCTTACCAAGCTTCCTTCCCCCTTCCCTGAAAGTTCACGCGGCGCTCTACGCCGCAGCGCATGACAATGCGCTGCACTGCACGGCACTGACAGTACACCGGACGATGCAATGCACTGGACGGAACTTGCCTGTAGCGCTGTGTCAACCCAGTTATCGGTACAGTGTACTGCTGGATCAGGTAGGTTGGGTGCTTTGCTGTGGATTGCTGGGGAGAGGCATTGTCCAGTTTTGGGTTGGGGGGATTATGGTCGGCGAGGTGTATGTGGAGACCTGCGATGCGGGTCGTCGAGATGGGTAAAAGATAAATGAAGGGTTGAGGCTTCGGGTTGGAGAGCGGCGGATAGAAGAGGAGCGGAAGGGAGAGGTTTTTCGTATACTGGCAATGAGGGTGGGGATTTGAGGGAGGTGTCTATATTCTCATAAGCCAGAGAATACTATTTGCACAAAGTCCATCTCGTAGCCTGTACATGGACGACCAATGAAACACCCCAGGCCATCAACTGAACGACCTCACAAACCCCGTCTCGGCCTTATCTCCACGGCCTCAACCTCGCGCTCCCAGCCCACAGAACCCCTGCTCTTCCTACGCGAACTCACGCTTGCACTCCTCCGACTCCCCCTTGAAGGGCTATATCCCAGCCCACCACCACCACCATCCCTCAAACTTCCGCTCCTCCCCAACTCCACTACCTCCGTGATATCTTCCTCGGCCTTCAAGTCTCTCGACCCATGCTCCTCACACATATGCTTAACTAGCGCCTTCACATCGCCGCACACAGCTACCTCGTCGCTACCCGCCGCCCTTGAGCAGAGAATGCACGCGTAACCTGCGTCTGGGCCGGGTCGGTGGCATTTCACCACGAAGCGCGTGCTAATCTGGAAGCAACGGGGGTAGCCTGTGTCGCTCTTGAGTATCTCCCATGCCTTGCCCGGTGATAGGTGGAGAGTGCGTTTGCAGTCTGGACAGGATGGGGTGGTCGCAGAGGTGATACTGGGGCTGAGAGATTGGGAGCGGTGGCGCTCGAGATCGATGGCGTAGGGGCAGTAGAGACCGTCAGAGGCCAGTGAGGGCGGAGAACTGCGGGACGATAGAGAGCGGGTGTCCGTGAGGGACGATGCAGATCCTCTGCTTTTGGTGAGAATCGTCGTGTTGACTGGGCTCCCTGCTCGGACGCGTGACGGTTCGCGATAGGTCACCATGGCGGTCGAGCGCTCGTCATCCGCAACAAACGATCCTGGCATGGAGGGAGAGCCTGCGCGAAGCGATCCTCTCCGTGACCCGGGAAAGACACTTGTCCTCAGCTCAGCTTGGAGGCGGAGCTCGAATGCATCAAATGCATCGACCGCCGCTGCCGCCGCAGCATTTGACGCCGCATCAATCTTTGCAAGCTGCTGCTGCAACGGTTCCTCAGATGTAGGCCCATACAGAAACGTCGCCAGCAGTACGCCTTGCAGTCTGATGACTTCGGACTGGAGCGAGACGTGCGATAAAGCTGTGTACCAGCGAGTCAGCACAACCTCCACGCGTTCTCGTACTTATACAGCAGCAACTCACCATCTCCTACAGCAAAGCCATCACCGACATCCCTCAGCCCGTCTTCGTACCTTTTTAGTACCGCCAGCTTGTCCGTCAGAATCCCCCTTTTCCCACTCACGCCTGCTTCATCCACATATTCTAGTTGTCGTGACGATCCGGAGTACCCCTTTGCTCGTAGATGAAGTTCCAACTCCCTCTTATCCTTGTTCGTCAGCGTCTGGTATAGATCGCGCGTGGCATCGAACACGTCCAGAAGGGTGTACACAATGCTCTGCAGGACATCCCTTGGTGCAGATGCAGCATGGTCGTTAACAGTCTGCATTAGCAATCAGCACAAGTACTCGCAACCTGTAAGCTTCACGCCACACTTACAAAAGCGCCCATTCTACCAGTATGTTCGCCTCGTACTGTCAGTACAGCTGTCTCCGCGACCATATCTCTGGATCGCGATCACTGCATCAGCGCAACAGGCAAACACAGCTCTCCAGTCTCTTAAACGAGGACCCTGCCTCTAGCCAGCGCACACACCTCACGATAAGCATCATCGCTCGCACCCTACCGATACTGCCCACCCGTACGCAGCGAGTGACATGACACGCAGTCAGCCAAAACACCTGGCGGTGTGCAATTGGCGGCCCCAGCCCTGCAGCGGGCCGCTACCGAGGTACCGAGCGAGTGAACGGCTACGTCATAGGTAGTTCTTTTCCGGTCAGCGCTCCATAGATTTGCGGACAGCAAGTCGTGCATGCGCGACTGATTTGGATGACAAGTTGCTTATTTGGACTCGACAATCGAGCCAAGTCGCTTGGTTTGGGTGAGTGTTTCTGTTTGAGCGATTCGTGCCACGAGGGGTCTTGCAATCACGTCAGCATGAGGGCAAAGCTGCTCTGTGTGATATGAGGTGGGCTGTTTTGAGAGGCATTTTAGCCCGCGAGTCGTGCAAGATGGAGACTTCGGCCAAGATGGAGAGCTGGATGAGGTATGTGGTGGATAATTGCGCGGGTCGCTGCTCTGTTCGATGTCTATAATTGTGGGCCCGCTTGATTGAGTCTAGCTGGGACGGTCACATCTCAGCGAGTTGCTGCGGTGTCTGGTGTTTTTGATATGGAGCGTCTTCATTAACAATCGGGTTTCTATTCCGGCCAACTCATGATGTATGCAGACGCTGGAGTGTTTGTGCAACTGCGACACAGCACCTTGTCATGACTGACTGACCACCGGAGCAATCTAACAAGAAAAGCGAGAAAGATAAGTCAGCTAATCAACAGTGTAGCTATCATGAAGTTTTCTTT
The DNA here is from genome assembly GCA_002116315.1 of Epicoccum nigrum. Lineage (NCBI taxonomy): Eukaryota > Fungi > Ascomycota > Dothideomycetes > Pleosporales > Didymellaceae > Epicoccum > Epicoccum nigrum. The sequence goes on from KZ107852.1 coordinate 736,304, forward strand.
TATATTGCCTAGAACCTGCCGATAAGTCCTAGAGTACTTCTAGCTTTCGGCAATCTTGTAGAGTGCGCGGTGTTTAGTCGGTCGTGGCAAGGTGCTTTAAGCGCACGAGGTATAGCATGGTAGGTACCAATGTGTGAGGTAAGATAAGCGCGATATCGACGAATCACCATAAAAGGGCAGGCATGACTGTGTGTATCGAAAGACATGCCTTCTTCAAGTGCAGATGGATATGAAGAAGGGGTTGTAAAGAGGATTGCAGGTACCCGGCTGTGAGCTGGGTGGGATGGTAGCTATGATTGCCATTTCTTTCGAGAAAGTGTGTTTTCACAACTTCGATACCGTCTTCTTGCGAACTGCTTCCTCTGCCTCCTCGTTGATCCTCAGCACCGCCCTCCCCCACGCACGATGCTCCTTCGCGTCCTCCAGAGCTCTTGATACGGCTTCAAGACCCCTGTACTCAGCATCGTAGATAACCGGCTTGATACTCCCTCCGTCCACCAACTGCATGAACCCGTCCCAAACGTCTTTCGTACGCTGGGGGTCGTGTCTACCATCCTCGCCGAAGCGCTAGGTCTTATCAGCAGTTGAACATGTCTCCACAGTGACTGAGAGCGAGAACCCACATAACCATGTACCATCGCACTCTTGAGTAAGATGCGATTCGCTCTAACATTCTCCATCTTGCCCTCGCGCGCCGCAAACCCCACAATGACGAGCCGCCCACGGTACTTGAGACACTTGATCCCGCTCTCCACGGCGCCAACGGCATCGTACACAACATCAACGCCACGTGCGCCAGGCGACTTGTCACGCACCGCGTCTTCCCAGTGTGGCTCCGTGTACGAGACGACCTCATCTGCGCCGATGCGGCGCACCACGTCGGCCTTGACATCGCTGCCCACTACCCCAATTACGTGCGCTCCGCGTGCCTTCGCAATCTGCACGGCCATGACGCCCAGTCCGCCGCTGGCACCGAGCACGCACACGCTCTCGCCGGCCTGCAGGTGCGCAACCCCATGCAGCGCACCGTAGCTGACTGCGCCGCTGGCGCCGACCGCGCACGCCTCTGCGTTACTCCATTGCTGCGGGACCCGTCGCACGCTGTCCTCGGTGGCGCAGATCTGCTCTGCGAATGTTCCTAGCCCGCCCCCGAACACGCGCGTTCCGGGTCTGAAAGTTGAGGAAGGCGGCGCTGATATGACGATGCCTGCGAACTCGGTGCCCAGAATGAACGGCGGCGTTACGTGTCGCTTGTTATTCTGGTGTAGACCTTGCGCGTACAGCAGGTCGACGTGCGTCACAGCCGCGTGAGTGATCTGGACGTGGATGGTATGCTTGCCTGTGGGGTTCGGAGTCGGGGTGTCAGAAGGAGTGATGTCTGAGAGGTTGTGCGTAAAGCGGGAGATGTGAACTGCCTTCATGGTTGCTGCAGCGGAGCTTTAGTGATCACATTGTTTGTTTGTTTGTGAAGTCACGTAGTGGTCGCTCACTGTAGCGCCGAGATGCAGGGCGGGAGATCGACGTGGGGAGTCGCGAATGCCTCGGTAACTGCACTCACTAACATATTTGACCGAAGTCGATGGATTTGCTCTTTAGCACTATAACCAACCGTTGTATGAGCCTTTAGGTGCTGAAAGCATGCTGTCGTAAACCACGTTGCTATCGATGCCTATTTCAGTGGGCAGAACTCCCAGAAGGTCTTCGAATTCCAACATATCAATGTCGAAATTGAACGCAGCGGCAGCTTCTGCCGACAGGGGGGCTTCAGGATTTGTGGGCATGGGTGGAAGTACCATTCCCGCCTCTGCGACAGAAGTGCTATCGTATCCGTTTGATGTTTGGAGCATCGGAGCCGTTGAAACTTGCGTAGCAGTACTGGGTCTCGACTGAGTGCCGCCGCGCGCTGCATCCACTTTCTTCGTGTATTCTTGCAGTAGTGATGTCAACACCCGCACTCCATGAATCGCGACGGAGCTGGTAGGAAAAGAATCGAGATACGTAATGGTCCTTCTGACAAGAGCCAGGCATTCTTGAGCATCGGCATTGAAGTCAGTGCACTGGAAGAGATCCATAATGAGGCAGATACCGGCGGTGATGCAGAATGCCTGTTCGATCCAGAATTGCGGTTCGTCTGGCTCTCGCTTTGGGTATAGCGAAAGCACATGCTTTGAAGCCGTCACACACGCCCAGCGACTGTACATGAAGCGCACGTCTTTTAAGCTCTTGTTTAGATAGGTCTGGTGGGCCATGATGATCTTGTGGCTACACGACGCTTCGTGAAGTCTTCGCGCCCAGGGCACCCATTTCGGCCAGTGCGGTCGCAGTGGGGTTCGATGTGACAAGAATTTGGGTATGTTGTTGGCGTAGTTCGATCGCAATTCGCCGTCCCACTTTAGTAGTATCTGATATCTCGCGTGATCGTCCACTTCTCCAGCATCAAGCATGGCATCTCCAAATTGCAGGACTATATGCGCGTAATCGAAGAAGTAGTTGATGATTGTGGCGAAGGTGGGTGTGCCTTCTTCGACAGGTGTGACACTATCCTCATCGAATGGGGATGGCTGGGAAGTCGTGAAATGCCTTCGCTGGATGGTGTAACCTGGGAAGCCAGACGAGCTTGAGCACAGCCACTCTTGAGTGACTGACGCGTACCAGACACGGCGGCTGACTTCACGCTCAATGAATGCTTCTTTCTGTTTCTCGTTGAGAAATGCCAGTCTCTTGTCGTCAGGATGTGGACCAACTCGATGCAGGTTTAATCCTTTCGCAATGGCCATGGATACGGCACGCAAAGCAGCCCACTGGTTAGATGAGCCGACAAGATGCTCGAACCCGTGTATGTTCATAACCGCTTGTACCGAGTGGAGGTGGTACTGCGATGTGTAATTACCGAGATTCAGAGAGGTGACGGTCGCAGCTCCCCACAAACGTGACAGCCGTACCTTCTCCTCAATCGAGAAGCCCCATTCGAGCGACACTCCCTCAGGTGATCCTATGAGACCCGAGGCTAGAATAGAGAAAAGTAGAGCCGTCCATTTCCAATCAACTGTGTTCACGTCAATCTTACCAGCTGGGTTGCATGCTTTCTGGATCTGCTTCCTGAGAGTAGGACCGTGCCACATGCACCCCCCCCAAAATGACAAGAACTTCTCGTGGTAGTCGATAATAGTGATTATTTTGTCCATGGGAGGAATAAGTGACTGCATATGTGCAGTCTCAATAGCTTTCGCTGGGGGCGAAAAGCAGCTGGTGGGATTGGTGGCTGTTCCGAATCTCTCAGTGAACGACGACTCTCGGTCCTGCATGTTCTTGGACTCTTGGTCCAGCAGAGGTACGGTTGATACATCTTTCTCCGAGATAAGAGCTCCAATGGATATCTCTGGAAAGCGGGACGCGCCGGCGGACAGTGCTTCCGGTCCTACAGCGGAAAGTGGGCCTGCCAACAATGCTTGAGCTCTGAGATGTGAAGAGATCGACTGATCTTTAGCGCGAGAAGGCGTTTGGATATCTAGAGAAGTGGTCAGTAGATGCTTGATGCTCTACTCGCAGGCGTGGATGATATTCGCACAGAATCCTTGAAATGGGACAAAACATAGCAGTCGAACATACCAGGGGTTAGAGCTGGTAATTTGAGCTGACCGACCGTTGGCAGAGCCGGCGGTGTGCTCAGCGACGAGGTGCTGTCGCTGCCCACAGGCCATGAGTTAGTGGGCGACACCTTCCGTGGGTACTTTCGGTGAACGCTTGGGTCGTATCCACCGGCCCAGATTGTAGTACAAAGATGGCCCTCATTGTTCTGCAGGCATCGGCTGCATGGCGCCTTCCCTGTCTTACTCCGATCGCACTTCTGCCGACGCTGACTGCAGCGCGTGCAGGTTTGGCGCTGCTTAGGCATGCCGTCAGAGATCTTAGCAGCACCTCGGGAGCTTCTAACGTGCCTCCTTGGGGGTCGAAATCGTGCCAGGATTCGATCTCCACGTGCGTTAGGGCGAATTAAAGCGCTCAACAGCTCCCGTGTCCGATCTGATGAGGAGCCTCGTAAGTAAGGGGATGTCACTTTTCCCGAGAAGGAGAACTGTGTGCGTTGTACGATATAAAATTGTACATGGAACACGCGTCCGAGTTATCCGCCGAGTGTTCGGGCTCCGACCACTCTGAAACTCGTTCGTAATCGCGTGCGAAGACTCCACCGGCTCGCGCCTTGGAATGTGGGTCAAGAGCCACTCACAACGGAAACACCGCCCGACCGGAGCGTTTCCGGCTCGCCATCGTGTGGGGTTGGGTCCGACTTCATGCTAGCGCCCAAACGCTATCAGCCTTTCTCATATAAGAAGGCTGAGTCGACGTGACCAGGTGAAGCGGTGTCGTGATGAAGATGTTGTTGACGGCTGTGCTGACTGTTCTTTGTAGTCACCTGCAGGACCTGGGCTGGTTGGGTATGGTTGCTACATTCTCCAGATCGGAAGTGATGTTCTGCTCTTCGACTTCGTGGATAGCGGGAAGTCTTCCTGTTCTCAGTATCGCACTCGCGATATCCCTGTAGGTATCTGAACATAGATACCGCCGGTCTTCGGCAGAGCGATTGGGGTGGTGACTTGCTCCTGTTGGTGACACGTAGCGACTCAAAAACTGACCCATTACCACACGGTAAAGTAGCTCAGAGCATGATGATCTCTATGCACAGGATAACGAGAGCACATTGATATGATGTAAGAAGGCTCTTGAGTGAGAGTTGAGTAGGCCTCACTACAGAACTGGGTAAATCGTACAAAGTGCGATAAGTCGTTGTGGGCACTCACTTCTATTTCAGTTGCACAGGTACTCACGTATACACTGTGCTGAATGCGTCCTCAAGAAGCGTTTTGCGGCGGGGTCGCAAGTCGATGATTGGACAACCTTGCAGAAAGGATGAGCTTGTGGAAGAAAAGTATTGGGCTCAACTATGGAACACACGAATTTAAAGTCATCAACTGAGTACATCGCTCTGTATAGATTGCACGCGATCATGCTCTACCCTGTTTTACCGGTAAAGACCCCATCCTTGGTACCTGTTACCATAGCAATCCAGCTCTCCCTCATCTACATCTGCAGACTTTCTTACAATCGTGATGTCTCCAGGCCAGTAACCTTCGACTTCTGGGTCGATCCCGCCCATATCAAGCAAATCGTTATAAGCGGACTTTCTAGACCTACGATATCTTCCGATCTCAGCAACGACATCAAGGTGCGGTCGAATCACTGGCTCGGTTCTTTCTGGCTGTGGTGGTGGTGCAGGATGGTCTACGGCAAGCTGAAGACCGCTCATTGCTGCCAAAGGCAAACCGCGACCAGGTTCTTGTTGTGGGACACCGCACTCTTCGTCGCCGAAGAAAGAAAAATCGTGAGCCGCGGCCTCCCAGAAGGCCTCTGAATCGGCATCCTCAGTCGAGGATTTTGTGGGGTAAGCTCTCCAACTTGTGGAGATCTTCTTGCGTTCTGCCTGAGGGGCAGCCATCTCGAGAACAATGCGTTCAAGTGCAAAAAGACTACGAGCGTACTCTTTCTCAGCGATCGTTCTACTACGCCCAGGTGGCAACATGTAGGTGTGTTTTGCGCGCTGCTTTGCAATTGATGCTTCTTCTGCAGCGTCTTTGATGTATTGAATGAGTCGATGTATGACGTCGGGGTCGTATGTTGATGTTGGCACTCCAGTCAGAACCATAGTGTGAACCTTGGGAAGCATGCCTGGGTGCAGCCGATTTTCTTGCGATTGCCGAAGCTCAAGTCTAGCTTTGCGATCTTCCACAAAGTGAACTGAATTATGACGTGACCTTCGGTCACTAGAGCCATCATATATAGAGTTGCGCGAACTGATTAAACCAGGAGATAGTGTCACTGCACGTTCGGGGGTCGAGTCTCCTGTTGAAGAAGGCCTTCGTTCGTGACCAGGCAAGGATGGACTATTTGGTGACATAGGCGAATCTGGAAACACAGGCTCGGGCGCATACGCCGCCCCTCTTTTGACTTCTGGCGGGTCCGATGTGACTTTGATTGATGGTGGCGTCGCAGAAACACCAGTCTTGCGCTTTGTTGTTGAAACAGTTGCTGGGAAAGACCCCGGAAGTTCCACTGGAAAGGCAGGACTGCCAGGTAGTTCGAGTACAGCATTCTCTAAAGAACCGAGTTCAGACATCAGTACCGCTGGCTCAAAGGCGCTCACCTCGTGTCGTTGTGCAGCTTCAAGTTCCAGTTCACCGGATGGTGCATAGTGGCCATGATCCCCAGCAAGCTCTGCTCGAGGTGACGGCAGGGCGTCCGACGGTGCATCCTCGGTCACAACCTGATAATTGACTCTCAAGTATCTCAGCTTCGTGGCAGCAAATTCTGACAAGATAGGCGTCATTTTCGCAACGCCTGGAAGGTCCATACTGCCATCAGTATCCTCGTATGAAGGCTGTATGGGTCTCATCAAAACCGCAGGCAAAATACCAATGTCTAACACGCGAAGACGTTTTGACCTAAGCAGACCCGAAATTCCTTCGACTGTTACGGCGTTCCGTGACAGGTACAAATGGGTGATACCTACATCCCTGCTTTCCTCAATCGCCAGACTCCCCACAAAACCCATCGTCAACCTCTGACGGAGGTGGCTGACAAGATCTTCAGACTCATATGCGTCTATATCACCACTCAGCCGGCCATGTTCAACTGGGGGCAGAGGGGTCCTTGTGACATGTTCTGGAATGACCGTCTCTTTCATGCACCGGTCTAGCAATAGTCGAGCGCTCGCATCTGTCAAATAATTGTTGCTCACATTCAGGCTCCTCACGCGTGTCTTGATTGCGGATGCTACAAACACGAAGTCTGAGTCTTTGAGCCCAAGACCTTCTAGGTTCAGCACCCGTAGATTGCGGAGATGCCGTAGTTTGCTTAGGACGAGTTCAGATCGCGCAGCTTGCGTTCTCGACAAGTCCAGAGACACAAGATCTGGGAAATGGGGCAGGGCTTCCGCAAGGCCGGTAGACGTCGCATTGCTACATCCCGAAGCGTCCAGCAAACGTAGACCAAACACTGGAAACGAGGTACGATGATGAGTGTTCCACCACGAGCTGGCATATCGCAATGTCAGAAGGGCTGCGTGGTCAAAGAAAGGCAATTCGTTGACCATGAGGCACTGAAGACCAGGCAACCTTTCAAGGCAGTCTCGTAACCACTCAGAGTGTGGCCCTTCGTAGATTTCGGCATGAGCGGGCGGGAACTGAAGAGTGTGTGTAAGCCCACGAACGTAGGATCTTGCAAATGGCAAGGTACGCTTAAACCTTGTCAATGCGACTGAAGCAAGTCAGTTTGCGTATGTATGTATGTATGCACAGAAATCTCGTACCATAAACAGTATCATTCTCTACGCCAAAATGCGAAGCCGGACTTCCCCAGAGATGTGGTGCGAAAATCTCGTGCCACTTCTTGCACACAGCCGCAGCAGCGCAGAGAGCATCAGAAGTCAAGTACGGTGCAACGAGAGCCCACGGGTCTTGTTCTATAGCGCTTTCGTAAGACGGCAATAGATCATCCATATTGATGAGGCGAATGACGCTGTTTCGAAGATGTTTGGTTATGGCACCGACACTGTGCAGCTATATGTAGGACTCGCGACGGCGGAGAAGTCATTCCTGGGGCGACTGAAAGATGGGCAGCGACACTTATACCAAGGCTCATGATGGTGGCAGTGTCATTACTATCTGCCAATGAGCAAGCACGATGATGTCGGTCAGGCGAACCCCGCTAAGGGCCGACCTAACCGGAAGTCGCTCACCTGTCAATGACGCACGCCCCTGCATATTCGAATGTTCGCTTTAGTCGTACTTAATACCACATTCATTGAGGCTCGAAAGTATGGTCCCTGTACATTGCTGGTGCGTCGCGAACCTTGACATGGCCCAGCTACAAACCAACACCTGCGAGGCCTTACAGGACCTCTCAGTCCTTTGTCTCCACCTTACCATCTCCATTCTCAGCTATCGTGATCGCTTGGATCTTCTTCACATTTCCCTCCAAGCCCGCCATGATGACTTCAGATAACCCTGGGACTTTCATCTCGAACACCTCCGTGACCTTTGCATACTCGAAGTATCCACACCGCGCGATCGGTACTGTCGACATTAGATTCCATACCTTGTCATTAACGCAGCATCAACTCACCAGTCTTCTGAATATCGATCTTCCCGTCTGTCAACACGCGTTCATCGATATGGATGCCCACGACCTTTCCAATCACCACATCCACGGAACCCACAGGCGAGTTACCCGGCAGCCTCAAAGTCGTGTAATACTCACACTCAAACTTGACAGGGCTATCTCTAACCATCGGAATCTTCCTTATTTCTCCATTCACGCTTACCTCATTCAGCTTGCTATCGGTCTTTGCTAAACCCGCTCTCTCAAACTCATCGACACCATATTCCGTTTGTTCGGCGGTGGCGCTCACAGCCTCCCGCAAATCCCATGTGGCTAGATTCCAGCAGAACTTTCCTGTGGCTTCTGTGTTTCTGACAGTATCTTTTTGCTGCGCGGTCGGCTTTTGGTTTGCGCTGAACATAACGTAGGGTGGATCGAAACTCAGGTTGTTGAATTGAGAGTACGGTGCTAGGTTTGCCTCGCCAGCAGGTGAGAGGGTGGATATCCATCCGATGGGACGGGGGACTACACAAGCCTGATGGAGTCAGAATCGGATCTGAGGTTTGTTCTATATGCACAAGGCCTCAGGTGGGTGATGAATACCTTGAATGGATCATGGGGGAGACCATGCTCGTCTATTCCCGGGCGATAGAACATATTGCTTTTTGTTCACTGACAGATCGATTTTTGAACAGAATGTTTCGCTCGCGGAGATGTTGTCGACACTACGCTCACGAGCTCGGGTACGTACATACACTGATATATAGGTATTCAATGACTCCAACGCGTCGGACTCGGCTTTGGTATCCCTAACTTTAGCGGGGCAAAACACCGGCAGCTGTAAACGGATCCTTGGATGTCACCCGCTAATGCAGGCATCCGCATTACTAAAACCCAACGGAATTCTGCCGCTGGGATACGATTGTTCGCTCATCCTGTTAGTCTAATCCATGATGACACTTTTTGGGAGCCTCCAGGTACCGTCGTCCATACGCAACAACAACCCTACCAATCCGAATAATTGACATCCAACAAAGATGCCTCAAACCATCTTAATAACAGGCGCCTCATCCGGCCTCGGCCTAGCATTTCTGCAACATTACGCCTCGCAAATACCGCATCCAACAATTGTTGCGCTTGACACAGCACCCCTACCTTCTGGTATCCATCTCTCCGAGCATGTTACTTTCTACGAAGCAAACGTCACCTCCACATCAGACCTGCTCTCCGTCCAGACTAGCCTATCCAAGACCCCCGTTGACCTCATAATCCACTGCGCCGGAATACGCGGCCTGGTTCCGCGCCTCGTACACGAGAAATATGGAGACGTCGCAGCCGCCGAGACGTTGGATGTGATGGACCACTCTACCTTCACTAAAACATTCGAAGTGAATACATGGGGCACACTGAACACGATCACTTCCTTCCTGTCCAACCTTAGAGCAGCAGAGGATGCATGCGTTGTCATCCTGAGCTCGAGGATGGGCAGTGTGGGCGCGAACAAAGCTGGAGGGGGATACGCGTACCGAGCTAGCAAAGCGGCGTTGAATGCAGTGGTGAAGAGCTTGGTAATTGACGTGCCTGAAGTCACATTTCTGCTTTTGCATCCTGGGAGGGTTGAGACGGGGCTTGTAGACTGGAAAGAAGAGGGTGCTATCAGTGTTCAGGAAAGTTCGAGTGATTGTTTGGACTTCATGAGTAAGATCACAAAGGAGGATAGTGGGAAGCTGGTCGATCGCTTTGGGGAAGTTATCCCTTGGTGAGCGACGTTCGTCCAAGATCGATTCGACAGCAGGGATTCCCATACAAATTCTTCATGTCTAAAGAGAACGTTAACCAGAGCAGGATTCATTGTTATTACTCTAGTTTTCAAAGAAGATAGTGTGGCAGCAAAGCATTCACCTGCCTCAAACCACACCATACAAGTACCACAAAGCACAGCTTTCACTAACATCGACAAACAACAACTCCAGCAGCCGACCTCTTCACTCTTGCCTCACAGCAAACCCATCGCTTCCCCAGCTCATCCATACATGCATAGAACCACTGCACGCCATCCATCCGCTTTCTCTCCACAATATCCAACCAGAAACATCACCAAATCAACCCCTGGAAAAGATGTTCTTCCCAAGCCCCCCACATTTCACCACTCGCTCAGGAGAACCTACCTCAACGCCCACCTTCCGCATGCTCGCGGGCTTCATTTCCTACACCAACAACAAAGACATCTGCGCCCTCTGCTGCGAAGCCAAGAACTCCCAATACCACCACCAACCCGTTATCACCACAGATCCATCCTACTACCGCCGAGCCTCGTACTCCGTGGAATTCCAGATCACCGGGTGCGACCACGTCTTCCACCAGGCGTGTCTGATGAACTGGCTTGAGGAGGGAATTGCAGGCGATGTGAAGCGCAATGGACGAGTCAAGAAGGTTCCCGCCGAGATGCGGAGCATGTTGCCGGCCGCGGGGTGTACAGTCTGCTGTACTATGCAGGAACTGGTGGAAATGGCTGGACTGACGGCGCCGGGCCTGGATGCGGTGATCCATGTGGTTCAGTTGAAGGGGCTGAAGGGCTAGCTGCAGACAGATTTGCGGTCGGGGAACGCGAGCGGAGATGTGCGTCGGTTCGATGAGGCCAAGCGTGTCTCATCTCATTTCGTTGTCATTATCAATATCCAAAATCCAGGCCTCCATTCTCCTCCTACATCTTCACGCAACACCCCCTGTAGCATCCACCAGCCTCCTCCTCCTCACCCTCCACTCCCCCTCCCCAAACCTCCCCAGCTGAACCCCCAAATGTCTACACCCATGACACCCCACCGCGCTCTTTCCCACCCCCCGCTCCCTCAACTTGTCCAGACACCCATCATCCACGCGATGCCCACAGCCATACAGCACCCACACCACCACCGCCCCGCGATCGCTCAGCGCATCCGCATGCGCCTCGCCGCAGCCCACGCAGCTACCCCCGCCACCCCCGCGCCTCCTGAGACGGAAAAGAGAGAACCAGAGAACATCCTCATTTAGACTAGGGAGCGGGGGTTTCGCATTGCCCGTAGCCGCGAACGCGCCGTTGTGCTCTAAGAAGCCACCAGCGCCATGCTCGTAGCTCCCGCTGTCGTACCGCTGATGCATGCGCTCGAGCGTCTGCGTGCCTCTGCTCTCGCCCCTCGTCGCTTTCTCCTTCTCCTCTCTCTGCTGCTGCTGCTGCTGCTTCTGCTTCTCCTTCTCCCCCGCCGTCGAGGCCAACCAGCCCCTCATCCCCTCCACCCTCCGCTGACTCGCCTCCCTCCTCCTCCTCGCCCTTGCCTGCGTCTCCTGATAGCTCGGCAGCGCCGTGCGCGTGAAATGATCGCCCAGCTCATCTTTAACCGGGGCGGTCATCGCGCGCACGGGCGGGGAGCGGAAGAGCCAGCGCGAGGTGGAGCTGCTGGGGCCGCCGAGGGTAGAGGAGTAGGGTTTCGTGGGTAGGGGGAAGGTGATGGATTTTGTGGTGAGGGGGTTTGGGACGATTGGGGAGGATGGTTCGCGTGGGGTTGGTGAGGGGAAGGAGAGGATCGGGTCCTCGGAGGTGGCGAGGGATTGAGTGGGTGAGGGGGGGAGAGACATGTTTGTTGGTGTTTGTGGGGTCCGCTTGAGCCAGGGCATGGTGTCGAGTAGTCCTGTCGGTGAGGATGGTGGTGTAAAGTCGAAGGTCGAGAAAGGTAGCTGTAGTTGATGCATTTATATTATCGTGTGCTGGTATTTTGTGCAGATGTGAAGAACAATAAGAGTGAGCCGTGGTTGGGAACATTAATATACTGGGAGAGAACCAGAAGCGTAGCAATGTCTTACACATACTTGAAGACCATTGTATACCCAACAAACATACACGGACCATGTCTAAGTTGCGTGTCGTCGCTCAGACCAGGTGTTGGCCGTGCCACCCTGACAAGCATGGGTGGGCTTGTGTGGTTAATTTGGGTCGGCTTCCAGAACATGGCACTGTGTTCTCTGTGGGGTTTGCGCTCTAGTGTACCTGCATGTTAGCATGATAGTTAGACAAGTATACTCTGGGCTTCTCAATGCGCGCCATGAGTCAGGGTGGAGTCAGACTGCAACACCGATCGCGATATTGGTGACCTGGTATAGTGAGCCAAAAATAAAAGCTGCAGTCACAATAAGACAACAGGAAAGTATGTAACTTTCTTAATGATACCAAAGAGCTAGGCTACAGCAGTTCCATGGCAACAGATAGCCCATGTGATGCTATCCTCCTATGGAGTCTTACTGTTACATGTATCCGGAAATATTGCCTGCGCGTGTATCCGTGCGAAAGAGGAGGCTCTGCATCGGACATCTCTGTTATCGACAATGCTAGGTGCCAGCACCGATAGGTTTCAGTTGTACGTTTTAATCGAGTTGACCAGAAAGTACACATCGTCAAAGGCTGCGGGATTCTGTGCGACATATTCGTCACAAAAATCAACGCCCGTCTTGGAGCTGCATCCCGTATAACCACTCCAGGCAGGTTCACCAGCATACTCGCCGCAGAACGTGATGTCGATGATCTTGTGGATGTTAGTTCAAAACAAAGTGTGAGCAAGAGGGAAACTGGCCATCTTCATCTTCCTCCACGACTTAGTGACGTCACAATTGCCGCCAGGCTTAAAGTTCATCACTGGCTGACCCCAATTGATCGGGTTGGGTGCATCGCTCTTAATGTCAACTGGGATATCGGACCTAGCGAAGTACCATATCTTGATACCATCCGCTTCGATCTGTGTAGCCCAGACGCCACCGCCTTTCTTGTTGAAAGAATCACCGAAGGTACCATCAGGAGCAATGACGCCGCAGCCTCCGGGGTGTAATTTACAGTTGGTTTTGTAAACATCGCCGGTCATTCCTGCCTGAGGAGTCATGATACACTCAGTGGGATTGGCATACAGCGTGACCTCGTTGTGAGAGAATTCCGACACAGACTCGATGACATCGATTTCAGAGTACCAATCGTCGCCGGGGCCATCATTATCGTGCAGAAGCCAGCTGATGTAACAAGTCAGCAAATAGGTCCGTAGGCTACCTCGTTAAATCGAGACTCACAAAGCAGGCCACATGCCACAAGCGTTGGCTGGAAGATGCTCGAAGTCTGCAATGATGATACCGCTGTCGATGGTGTCATGACCTTCCAGACGCACACTCTTACGACCACCGTCCGGTTTCACTTCGAAGATGGAGGAGTTGTCGACACCAAGGCAGACTTGGTCGCCAATCGTTCTGGCGAGACCCATGGACGTGGCATCCTGCTTGGAGACGTAGTTGGCGAAGCCGCCTGTGTACTTGTCGTGAGTCTCAATGAAGTCAAAAGAGTCAAGAAAGTTGGACGAGTCAAACGTTTTGTCAAGCTCGTAAGCTTGAGCTGAGCTGACGTAGAAAAGAGCGTAGAGAAAGTAGTAAAAGAGTGACATGGTTGCTGCGAAGTCCTGCAGCGCAGGCTGTGTTGTTGTAGTTTTCTGTGTTGTGTATGGACTTGGGTCGCGAGCGGACGCGTCCTCTAGCTTTCACCGTCCGTGTTGACAGTGAAAGCATGGCAGTCCCATTGAGGAAGGGCGTCCGTTAAGAAAGGGCCTCTTTGGCAATTAGTGGAAGTTGCGACCTCGCACACTCCATTCTATAATGACGGACTAGCATCGCGAGTTCAAAATCATCGGGCTAAACAAGAGTTTATTTGTGAATGTTCTTGGGGCGTCTTAGACAAGAGCTGGAAACCGACAAGATGGCGGCCGCCATTACCACCACTAGCCAAGTAGACTGAAGCCCCTCTTTCTGAGTGAAACAATCTTAATCATTACTTCGTCATTAGTTGAACAGAATGTTGTGGCTGCTTCCAGGCTCTTCATCCTTGAGCAGCATCTGTGCAGGACGCGTCTTACAGCGCCTGACATGGGTATATCATCCGGTACGATCAAAGTCTAGTGACAGATTTGTGTCCGAAGCGTTCTTCTCTTCTAGTCCTGGCTTCACAATCTCATCCACAACCCCCTCTTTGTCTCTAGAGCCGAACCCTGTAATCTTACTTGCAATCAGGAGGCTAGCCTCGATGCCTTCTACCAACCCGTCTAGAGCAGTAAATACGTCGCCTTGATTCCGCTCTCTTGCGTCATTAAGTATGGCTTCGCCGGGCTCACCCTTCCCTTTGCCCTTCTTCTTCCCAGGTATCTCCACGCCCTCGATTCGCAACATGAGACCTTGATCTGACGAGCTCTCATCGAACGAGGGTGCTGTCCGTGTGGAAGCATTTGTGACCTGCCAGGTCGAAGACAGCGACTGCGCATCGACTACGGTTCGCCCGTCTGCTCCTACGTCGATAATGAGGTAGTGCTCTCGCACACCTGGTATTGGAGGCGGCAGTGGAGATTCGACGGGTGACCCTTGGCTCTCTTCTTGACCCACCTGGTCTTGCCCACCATGTCCATCATGAGGGAGATACTTTGTGTCATCCAAGCCCATGCCGCGCATTGTTGCAGCAGTTATAACAACAGGGTCATCGTCCGCAAAGACATAATGTATGTAAGGGTGATGATGCTCGCCCGAGGCCTGGTCTTCTACGAGCGCGAAGAACGGCCTGAAGTTCGGCGGAGGAAGAAGAGTCTGGTCGGAGCTGCATTCAGGATATGGTATCTCAGCCTCGCCTGGTGCCTCATCGGGGTGCGGCTGCTGCTCTTCGGGCAGGTCCTCGGCGGGTGGTTCTTCGAACTGTGCGAGAGCGGGCGATCTTGGTGAATTGGCTGCGCGTAGCGGCGGGGGCGATTTGGATAGGCTTGGCTGGTTGAACATAGTAGAGGGCGGTGTCGAGGATCGCAGGCTAGAAGCTACCGGGGCTCCGCTTAAGCTGCGGACTGCTCGTAAGAGGCGCTGGTGGTACATCTGGCCAATCAGCGTGAAGCAGCGCCGCAGCTCTACAGCGTCATACACGGGACAGGGACGCGAAAGAGCTAAGAAACTTGGAAAAGCCTACTTGATGATGTTCCAATTTATACGAATACAACAATGTCCCATGGGTATCTTCCAGAACTCCGGAAACGCCAAAAACGATGCAAACACAATGTTGCTTGTGGCTTGGCGATGTAAACCCATCCCTCCCCGCGCCCTCACGTTCATATGCGACCCAGCCCAGCGTACACATGGATATACTCTCCTCGGTATCATCTCCATGTCTCGAACGTAAAGGCGGAATTAAATGGGGCTGCTGTCCGACGTCCGCTCAGGGTCATGGGCACCAGCAGATGCGGCGTCTTGACCCTTCGATTTGAAAGCTGTGCAACGTCAGTATAGTGCCTACGCATCATAACCTGATATTGAGGATACTCACGTTGACGACACATGGGACATTTCTCTTGCGAACTCTCTTGCTTGAGCCATGAGAGGATGCAGTGCTGTTGTGCGTTAGCGGTTGCAAGTGTGAGACGCCGCCATTTCCTACCATGTGGAAAGAGTGATTGCACTCGCCTAGAACTGCATACTGTCAGCGATATACTAGTATAGGGGCCTGGACAGACATACGCAGCGGACATTCGTCGCCTGGGAACTTGCACTTGGAGCAAGTGCTGTCGTAAGGGTTGCGGCAAATACCACAGACATCGTCATCAGGCATGTCCCAACGCCAAGCTGCCACCGCATTCCACTCCTTGATCTCAACCTTCATGACTGTTTGTCGTTGCTTGTCACTTGTTGCTGTTGTCGCAAGCAAGGTGGGACGAAAACAAACAGCGGGTGCTCAAACGGCAGAATGTGACCGCCTGGCCCACCGCCACCCAGGACCCTTGCACTGGCATGTGGTAGAAGGACAGCTTTCCCCACAAACCGCGGCCACACAATGCCGTTATCGGGTGACGCCATTTGGGCTAGAGACCGGTGCAGAGCGGACAAGATGGACACCAAATCGATAACGTGTGCAAGTCATCTCAGACCACGTACTCATTCTCGTCTGGTAACGCTGACGAAAGATTGATGTAAATAAGTTAGTATAAGACCCAGACCCAGACCCAGACCCAGACCCAGCGGTTGTAGGAAGTCACGATGAACGTTGCTACAGCTCGCTCTAGCCCCGGACTCAATTGGTGCCCTCAACCGTGCGATAGTTGCAAGCTTCAGAGCTTATCCCACGCCTGCACCAGCTCTCTTCTCCTATTACTTTCAGACTCTGACAGCCCTCGCCAGCCTGCAGCTTCTCGTACCCAAAATGCTAGCTCGGCTCAGCAATTTTCGCAGCTCTTTGCGACCGCTCTCCACCCTTTCATGTGTTCGTACCTTCGCAACCAGCAGAGTCGCAATGGGTCAATACGGCCTCGAGACGTATCTTGTCAGTCCAGCTGAGCTCGATCAAGCACTCAAACGCAACGTCAGCAGCAAGCTCTCCACTGCGCCGAAGATAGTCCCACTTTGCGCTTCGTGGTTCCTCCCCAATGACGGCCGTGTTGGCAAGGACACATACTTGGCTGAACGCATCCCGCGCGCTCAATTCTTCGATCTCGATGCTGTCAAAGATTCCCATTCGCCATACCCCCACATGCTGCCTTCAGCCGAGGACTTTGCTGTCGCTATGCGCAAGCTGGGCATTCGGCGACACGACAGTATTGTCGTCTATGACAGCAAGGAGCTGGGTATCTTCTCTGCTCCTCGGGTTGGTTGGACCCTGCAGGCGTTCGGTCACCCCAATGTACACGTCTTGAACAACTTCCGCAGATGGGTGGAGGAGGGATATCCCACTGAAAGCGGCAGCCCAGCCGCTGTTGACGAGGTCGACTATCCCATGCCACAGCTCGACAAGACCAAGGTTGTAGCATTTGAGGAGGTCCGTGAGATCGCAAAGGAGCAGGGTCTGGAGGGCGCAGAAGAGGTGCAGATCCTCGACGCCCGTAGTCTGGGAAGATGGAAGGGCACTGACCCGGAGCCGCGAGAAGGTATGCCTATTCTCCACCTTTCCACATCTCCTCATCAATCAACCTAACAACCACAGGTCTCTCCTCCGGACACATCCCCCACTCCATCTCCGTCCCCGTGTCCGACCTCCTCGACGCCTCCACCAAGACCCTGCTGCCCGCCGCCAAGCTAAAGGAAGTCTTCGCGTCCAAGAACATCGACGCCTCGAAGCCCATCATTGCCAGCTGTGGCACTGGCGTCACAGCAGCCGTTATCGACGCCGCTCTGACCGAGGCTGGTTTCCCTACAGAACAGCGCCGCCTGTACGACGGGAGCTGGACTGAGTGGGCGCAGAGGGTGAAACCCAGCGAGAGCCTGATCCGCAAGTCTGAGTAAGGGAGGTTTGCTGGGAATTGTGGCGGGGGATCTTACTGCGTGGAGAGAGAAATTGATACCCAGTGTTTTGCGAGTGAGCAGTGATAGTGCCCGTAGCGATAGTGAGCCGTATAACGCCATATCTTCCTCCCAGACGCGTTTTCATGGATCGATTCTACTAAGGTGTTTCTCTCGTGTACATCCCGTATATCACACCACTCATCCATCAAACAAACAATTCGTAGTCCAGTGCTCCAAGACGCTCGCCAGAAGCCTATTCGAGGTGGCTGGCTGCCAGCTGAGAGAAGCCGAGTGACTGGTCGATCGTGCAGCGGGGCCCATCTCTTTCCACGTTTCGAGTGCGAGAGACGGCCGTTTCGAATCGGGTCGAGCTCGTTTTTTATTTTGGGTGTCTTCTTACTTTTTACCCGAACTGGTAGAGCTGGGCGAGTTGGGATTCGGTGGATAGGTCAGCGCCGCTGCGTGGCAGCTGTGTATGATGTGTGAGGTGTTGTCGACGTGAGTGTGAACCCTGCGCACTTGTGTGGTGGAGACGAGGGAGACATAGTCTGCAGGATAGATTGGGCTACACGAGATAGACGCACTATGAGGCTTTTGTGTGGTGTTCTGGCAATGGCATGGGCGGTTTGGCATGACGGATTGATGCTGGCGCAAGAGACCGTTGTCGTGGCTAGATGAACCGCAGAGGTCGAATACATCGCGCTCGAACACAGGAGGTACAATGCAAACGGAACAAATATCAATTCGAGCATACCATAGCACTGCCGTGTCGGGATGGCGTTCCTATCACCCCTCCACCTCCATCCTCGCCCTCTAGAACACATATCTGAAGTTTGGATTCTCCCGATCCGTCAAATCATCGAACCCATGCGCGACATTGATCTCCGCCCCAAACTCCCTATCCTTCTTGTTGTTCCTGTGCACCAGGTTCCACCTCAGGAACAGGATCACCACCACCAGCACACTGTAGCAGCCCAGGTGGATGGACAGCGCCTTGACGTAGCGCGGCGCGTCGCCGTCGAAGAAGACCTGCGGCCCTGTGGCGTTACCCGCGCACCACGCGAGGAAGTTCATCGTGATGCACACGGACTTCTTGGTCTGCCCGCCCACGTTGCGCGTCAGCATGGACATGCCCAGCCCCTGCGCGGCCCAGAAGGTGAAGATGATCCAGTAGGAGATCAGCAGGCCGGCGCGGGTGGCGTGGTTGGTGTTTTTGACGGTCATGATTACGATGGTGCCGATGAAGGAGCTGCGATGGTGTTAGTCAGGGGCAGTGTAGAGGGTGAGACGAATACGTACGGGATCAAGAAGACAAGCATAGTGTACAGGTTCTGGTTCCACTTCTTCGTTGCCCATGCAGAGGTCATGAGTGTGAAGATGATAACGGCGCCGAGGACCATGGCGAGGAGCTGGGTTTCCAGGACAGAGAAACTGAGGCCCTTGATGATAATGTTGTAGAAAGCGCCGAGACCGGACGTAGGCAGGGTGGTGCAGATCTGGATCAGCATGTAGCAGTACGTCTGAGGGTCCAACAGCGCCTCTTTGAGCTGGTATGCGCGGAAAGTTCTGTTCTGCAGACCGGTCTGATTGGAGCGCACCCTCTCAACCATCAGCTTCTTGTCCTCCTCGGAGAAGCACTTCGCGCGCATTGGCGAGTCGGGCAGCCAGTAGAGAACGAAGATGCCCCAGAGGAAGGAGAAACTGCCGTATGTGATGAAGATGGCTTGCCAGGACCTGATCGATGCGGTTCCGCCGGTTCCCAGCGAAGGGTGCTTGATCTGCGAGAAGGCGTAGGCAAGCAGGCCGCCGACCATCTGCTGGGCACCGTTCATCATGTACCAATATGTGACGACCTGGGCTTGTTCCGAGCGTTTGTACCAGATGGAGCTCATGATGAGGAAAGTCGGTTGGCAGACAGCCTCAAAGATACCGAGGAGCGTTCGGATGGAGACAAGAGCTGGGAAAGTAAAGCAGACGGAATGCAGGCACAGAACCGCAGACCAGGCCATGATGTTGAAGCTGAGGAATTTGGCTACAGGGACACGCTGGATGGTCCAGTTGATAGGGTATTCGACGACAAGGATAGCCAGATAGATACAGGTGGTCAACCAAGCGAACTGCACTCCGATTAACGTGATTCGATATCTGCGAATAACATTGGTCTTACGTTGGAGTTTTTCTCCAATCCAGGAACATCAGCACGAATGCCCATGATGGAAGCGAAGGACATTGTGCCCTTGTCCAGCGCTTGGAGGAAGTAAGTGAAGACCATGATTGGAAGCACGCGCCTGTCGATCAACTTCTTCAAACGAGCATCCTCTGCTTCGGAGAGCGCGACACCAGTAGCGTCAGCATACCGCGCGACCTCGTCGTCGACACGATCGTAGTTGGCATGGTCGCCCTTCTCATCAGCGGCCGAAAAAGTACGCTCAACCTGGGTGATATCTTTCTTGTCGTCTGGAGTGGCCATGGTGACGGTGCTTCCCAGGGTAGAGGCGCCTGGAGGAGCAAGAGTGCGTGAAGTGAGATAAGAATTCCCTCAGGGACAGGATGAGCTGCAGATTGTGGAGTCCCCAGTCTTGATATTTCTACCCCAGCCCGTTTTCTTCGGCTCTGTGCTGCATCCCCAGATGCCCCGGGCTCCTTGACCCATGCGGGCGGGCTACTCCACAAAACCAACATAAAAACACCCTGTCCACCATTCAACACAGGACTCTATCCCAGTATGGTTTACTGTAGGATTTACAGCATCCATGCTCAACTTTGCGTTACTAGCTCATCGGGTCTGACTCTCCGTTGACCGTGTGGACCAAACAGCTTGCAGAATGCGGGGTCTTGTCGCTGCGGATCAAGCAGTGTGAATGTGCCACCGTCTTGGCTCATTAGGCGCGCCGGTAAATTGACGGTGCAAAGCACTCCGAAGGTCACGTCCGATGGGTTGCATGGGACATGTGACGATGTTACCTTGTAAGATCAACAGGCGAGGATACCCAAACGGTCGCCACGGCTGGTGGAATTATTTTACCGTCTTGCCGAGAGGTACGGGTGGCTCCTGTCATGGTTAAGGACGGCAAGCTTCCCCAAAGAGTTATCTCCGCCCTTCGTTGCCCAGCCCGCGTCGAGGTTCAATAGGCGACGCATGAGATCAGCAGGGCGTGCCTTCGGTGCAGCGATTGCCAATATCGGTGTATTGCAGGGCGAACACGAGGTACGGCTGCTTTTCCATTCTGTGCAATAGGTGATGGAAGTGATGAAATGTTTGGTGTTGAAGTTCGAAAGGAAGGAGCCCGCTCCCCACAAAATCGCGACTCCACACTTCAACAGCGTCCCCACGTGGGGACGACCACTCGGCGGCAGCGTCGGTGTAGAGACTCACGACGTCGGTGCAACATGGCACGAATGCGGTAAAGAGCTTCCTTCGATGGAACCACGCATGAAAAGTTTCCCACTCGACTCCCCCGTGTCCTCCATGTCTTTTGCTTCCTCAACTTCCTAGCATCGTAAGCATTTCAAGCGACTGCTGTCTGTACTTTGCAAAACTTCAAATCTTCACATTGTGCGTTTCGCATATGCTCCGAGATAACTTGAGCGCTACTCGACTAACGCTACCCTCAAGATGTCTACCCTCACAATCCAGGGGCTCAAGAAGGAGCAGATCACGACCGCAATCGACCTCCTTACGCAAAACCTCATCAACATCAAAGACACCACCGGCCAATTTCTCCTCAAGCTTGCTGATGGCCGCATCATCGATACCAAGGGTTGGGATGGCTGGGAATGGACCCACGGCATTGGATTGTACGGGTTGTGGCACTACTATACTTTGACGGGTAACCAGGCGACAAAAGACATCATGTTGGGCTGGTACACGCAGCAATTCGCGAAAGGCACGACCAAGAACATCAACACCATGTCTCCGTTCCTAGCGCTGGCGTACCTGTACGAGGACACAGGGGACAAGACATTCGTACCGTGGCTCGACACCTGGGCCGAGTGGGTGATGCACGGTCTGCCACGTACAAAGTATGGTGGCTTCCAACACGAGACCTATGTCGATGTCAATAAAGACGAGCTCTGGGATGACACATTGATGATGAGTGCGCTGCCGCTTGCGAAGATTGGTCTCACCCTGAATCGTCCCGAGTACATCGAAGAGGCGAAGAGGCAGTTCATCCTGCATTGCCAATACCTGTTTGATCCAACAACAGGATTGTTCTTCCACGGCTGGAAGTTTGAAGAGAAGGACGGGAAGGTTGGACACAACTTTGCACAGGCAAGGTGGGCGAGAGGAAACGCGTGGCTTACAATTGTCATTCCTGACTTCATCGAGCTATTGAACTTAAAGGAAAACGACCCAACAAGACTTTTCCTTGTCGGAATCCTGGAGGCTCAGTGCAAGGCGCTGGTCAAGCTTCAGCAAGAAGACGGCATGTGGTGCACATTGCTCGATGTACCGGCTTCAGAAGGCTCGTACGTTGAGGCATCAGCCACAGCCGGTTTTGCGTACGGCATGCTTAAGGCTGTACGGAAGAGGTATCTCAAGGGCGAGGAATATCAGACGTCAGCGATCAAGGCTGTCAAGGCTGTCCTTGCCAACATCAGCGCTGAGGGCGAGCTGCAGAATACCAGCTTCGGTACAGGCATGGGACACACATTGCAACACTACAAGGATATTGCTGTGACAAGCATGCCGTATGGCCAAGCGATGGCCATCATGGCGTTGGGAGAGTTTCTGAGGTCATTTATCTAGAGATCTTAGCGTACGAGCGATCGATTTGCGATGAACTCAATCAGCACCAATGTTAAACTTCTGCACTTTCGGTTCTTCGCTTCAGTGTGAATGATGCAAACGCTCTTGTCGAAAAATCCATTACCGCCATTCACTTGATCATGTACACGCTGTTACTGTCGGAAGGCAATGAAAGGCGTTATTGAACCTACGTTCCATGGCGTTGAAAGTCAGTTTGGTACTGGAATTCAAAGGGATTGCTTGCGAATGCTACTTGCTGTGATATTCGTACCGAGCTAAACAACATTTAGCACTCTCGTCTGTTATACAACACTTGACCATGACTGACTCAACATTAAGCACTCTATAAGGATTCAGTTGGGAAGAAGCAAAAAGAAAAGGCAGGCGATAGGAACTATGGTCACCCTTCACCTAAGACATCTACCTTTACTTCCGTCGCTGTTTAGTTGCATACGCCTGGCCTGACCTATAAAGCACCTTCACCTCTAGTGAGCTTGCTCACCGTGGAAATTAGGAGTAGCGCATATATACATGTATTAGTCTCCAAGCCATCGCTTCTCTACTTCACTTTGCTAATCACAAGATTCTTCAAATCACACCCTATTCTGTAGCGTATGTGTGTTCACCTGACCACTTTTCACGATGCCCAGTACTAGTACTAGTAACGATGCCAGTGGAGACGAGGTAATGCTGGAGCAGCATGAGGCTGTGGAAGGATCTAGGGGATCGGAAGCACAGCTTGTTATCACAGCCATCAAGCATCTCTCAAGCTTGGCTGAACAACAGCTTCTCAATATGCGCGACTTCAAGCTCTCACTTAACGCCATAAACTACCTCCGACAGCTCACCGGCAACTTATCGCATCTGACGATCATGGAACAGCCTACTGGCGAGGTGTATCCACTGCTTTCTTGGTCTGTATTGGGCAACTTTCTGACATGACATAGCTGAAACTCCCGCAACAGCCTGTCGGTACAGAGCAGGTCTCAGAATCACCCAGCTGCATGAACTCGCCACAACCGATTCCCGACTTACCAACCGCCTCAGAATTGCCCAAGAAGATACCGAGTCTAACAGAACCAATTCCACTCGAGAAAAGAGTTAAGAGGACAGAAGAGCCCGAACCGACTCCACAGGCGCCCAAGTCTGATGCTGAACAGTTCGCAGAGCTAGAGGACTTGATATCAAAATTAAGCAGTGAAACGAGAGGCATTAAAGCGTCGATCGACAGGCTTAATAGTATGCGTCCACGACCAGATCCAGTCTGGGAGATTATCAAGAACACATATATGACAGTTCCTGTGACAATGTCGGAGACCTGCGTTCTACCAAGATCCTGATTGGAGGAGCTACTGCCATTCAAGCCATACAAGATGGATCCCACTTTGCGAGAGATTCAAACGCCAGTGAAGAGGATTGATTCGAGCCCTTCACGGGGAATTGGGCTCCGAACGTCTCCTCGAACCCTCTGAGATCTCTAAGCTCTTGCTCAATCTCTGCATCTTCTCTTGCGTAACACACGGCCTTGTTTTGTGAGGGTTCTGTGTACTTGAGTTGCCTCTCTCATTGCCGTCTTGCTCATCTCACGGCCCACAGAGCTAAGCATTCCTAGCCTTGTGGTTTGGACTTTCAGAATGCTTTCCCCACGTCTGCAATGGGGGGTTTTTTTTACAGGCTTTTAGTATGGCAGCTACAATATCTTTGCTCGCCCTGGGCTACGGTTAGCATAAAACTTAGTTTGATATTGGAATTAAATCCATTGTTTATGAACCTGCATCTTACCAGCTCTGAGTGAACAACACCTCTGAGGAACTCGACGCAGAAAAAGCCAGAAGAAAAAGCAGCTAATAAACATTGCAGTAGTCTCAAAATGATTCTCACTTGTCGAGTACCTGCCAATCAGACCTAAAATCCTTCAAATAGCACCATCCTTGCAGTGGAGTTGTAGTCAGCGTCCGGTCAGCCCAATACTCGCACTGTCACTCGTCTGAAGTACAATGGGGTATTCGTACTCTCTATGTCCTATCTTACACACACCCCCCGCTCACCCCTCAAACACCCCATGATTCAGCTCCACCCCAAAGTCCTTAGCCATAGTCCTCATCTGATCCTCCAGGATATCCTCCAACCCTCTCTCCGCACCAAACGCCTGCCTGATCTTACTCCACCAGAACACGCCGTCGCTCAAAAGCAGCACAATGCGGAATCTCAAATGCTTGACCCAATTCTTCCACCGCTCGCCCGTACTCAGCTCCTTACTCTCAGCCAGCGCCCTGCTAGCCCACAGGCCCGTGATCTTGACGCGGTTGACGGGCGAGCCGAGGAATTGGTTGTTGCCCTGGACAATGCGCAGGTTGCGGCCAATGAAGATGAGCTCCTGCGGCCACTTCTTGTCGTCGCCGAGAATGCTCTTGATGGCGTCGCGGCCCTTCATTTGCATGTCGTAGGCGCGCTCTGCGGCGTCTTTGCCGTGGACGCCCTTTTTGATTTCTTCGATCACCTTCTTGTCACCGCCTTGGTAGGGGCGCATCAGCGTCGCGCTGGCAAAGATGTCGGGGTTGTTTGCGCCCCATGAGGCGGCAATGTCAGAGATGGTGGCGTTGTCAAATGCGAGGAGCGATTTCCAGAAGAGAGCGTATTGGTGCCTAAATTGGGGGTTCATGCGGATGTAGAGGCCGTGATCGATGAGGACGACTTCAGGTTGACCTGAAGGCAGTCGGCGGATGAAGATATTGCCTGGATGGGGGTCGCAGTGAACGAGTCCCCACAGGAACATCTGTGCAGAGAAGAGGTCTACAATGGTGTTCATCGTTGTCTTCAGGCTGACACCGAGTCCGCCCTTGCCGTCTTTGCCTTTCCAGGACTTGCGGCTGGGCTTGATGATCTCGCTCTTCGGCGCATCAGCAGGCACGTCAGGGTCGTATGCTGCACCTGAAGGAATGGGAGGAAGCTGTACTCCTCCAGCACCGGGCGAACCTCGTCGCCAGCCACCCCGCCATTTGCCTGTTATACCTTCTTTGTCCCAGAGGCGCACGCCCTCGATCCACTCAGCTGTCATGACACGCTTGCTGGAGAGCTCGCGGTAGACCTGCGGCACATATACCCTCCCGTTCAATCTAGGCTCGCCAGCAACAAGACGGCGCATTTCCTCGCCGTTATCCGCCTCGTTCTCAAAATCGGTCTCGAGCATCAGGCGCTCGGAGATGTAGGGCACAAGGGTGTATACGGGAATGCCGAACCACCAGGTGTACACTTTAGCGACAACCTTGAAGGCCCACAGATCCCACCCGACTTGCGACTTGATCTCGCGCTTCTGGATCTTGATAGCAACTTCGCGACCGTCTGCGAGGCGAGCCCAGTGGACCTGCGCAACACTGGCACTCGCTCGAGCTGTCTTCTCCATCACACCTTTGCCTGGAGTCTGATCATGCGAAAAGCTGACGCCGAAGACTTCTTCGACACTCTTCCCGAAATCCTCCCTGACCACCTTCTCAACCTCCCACCAGTCGTTCTGCGGCGCATCGTCGAACATCTTGGAGAACATTTCCTGAAAAGATGGCGGGAGAATGGCGCTCTGCATAGCAATGGCCTGGCCGATCTTCAAATAGAGACCACCATTGTAGCGCAGCAAGTTGAAAATGCGCTCTGCATTGCGGTTGTGGACGTCTTCGATGCTGTTTGCGAACGGAGGATGGGCGCGAAAGTTGATCTTGTAATCAAGGCCGATCACGAGACCGGTCTTGAAGGTACGAAGGGATCTGGTCAAGGACGAGGCATAGAACTGCCTATCGATGGCGTAGCCAACACCGACAATGACAGAGATGGCAGCGAGCCGGCGCACCCATCTGCGCTTCGTGAAGGGTGGCTTGACTTTTCGTATCCTTGGCTTAGGCAGATCGGCGGGATTTGGAGGACGAAGGGGCTCCCATGCTTGCGATTGTATGCGGCGCACGAGGACATTGTTTGGAGAGGCCGCTGGGACGAGGCGTGAACGTGAGCGTGCTAGCTGCGAGGCGACATATTGGGCAGGTGCTCGTCGCAGAGCGAGCAAGCCCTGTATCATAGCTGTCGCAAAGGTTTGGGTAGCGTGGGACGCAGTAGATAATTGAAAAGTAGGAGCATATTGCAGTTTGGAGGCAACAGCCTTGAAGCGTTATCCGGAGTCATGACGGCATTCCGAGATATCTTAGTCCGTGCTTTTTGGCGCGGCTTGCCGACTGCCGATATGTGCGGCCCGTAGACAGATCCATGTCATCGATCTGAACTCATGAACAGTGCCAATCAGTACTAAGGACTGGATTTTTAACATCCTGGCAGCAAGTCCGGTGTTTGCTCTTCAATCCTGCCCCTTCTTTTTGAAAAGCTGGCTGTGTCTGCTACTTGACAATGCACACTTTCGTCTGAGCCTGTCAAGACTAAAGTCCATGCACCATATAGGTAGGCAGCATGTGTGGGCAGCACATGTAAGCATCGTAAGCTGTACCAGTGACAGCACCCTGGCCTACATGGCTTTACTGTGGCCTTAGTGCTGCGTCCAGCGTGCGGACACGGTTGTTGCTATGCAAATGAAGTAGGCCCTGACCAAGCAATCCATGTGCAGCCAGCCGCTTCAGCACGAGCTGTGAGCTCTTCATGCTGGTAGAACGTATGAACATGCTGTTTCCGCTCATCATTACAGCTCCTCCTCCTCCTTCGCACTGATCTTCTCCACGGCCTTCAGATCGATAGCCCAGCGTACCACCAGCTCCTCAACTTTATCATCCCACTTCTTCACGACAGGATGCTGCGCTGCCACCTCTCTGAAAGTAGCATCGCCGTCAGCGCCCTGCACTTCCCACTTCCAGATACCCTCTTCGTCGACCCAGTTCTGGCCCAACAGCTGCTCGATCGCGAGCGCTTTTTGCGCCTCCTCGTACAGCTCAAGCATCTCCTTGTGTACTTCCTGATCACGACTTTTCCATGCGCTCACAAGACCTCGTAGTACGCCAAGAATATAGCCAACCCGCAAGCCTATATCAGCGCCTAACGCGTACCCCTCGTCAAACCCTTCCTGCACAAACTGCCCTTTCGCCGAAGCCAGACCTTCACGGTAGGCATCAGCGTCCAGGGCACGTTGACGAGAAGGAAGGTCAGATAGCATTTCATGCCGCTCCGGGGCTTGTGCATTGAGATACGGCGAGGTGGGCGACGAGCCATAAATATCGTCGAGTGCGGATTCGTGAGGGGGTGTTGGGGGCGCATGACCTGCTGCCAGCTGAGTTGGCCCCAATGGTGGAGATATATCGATGTTTGTATTCATTCTGGCAAAGTCTGCTATAGATTGGTGGTAATCAACCGTGTGCTCCTGCGACCGAGATTACCTGGGAAAGTTTGAAGTGGGGCTATGGTGGGGTACATTCCGGCGAGCTCGGAGGTTCAGCCAGTCTGAGTGGATGATTCGTGAACATCTATCATCATGCTCGCCAACTTATCTAGTGCCCAAGACTACTTACTGAGTAATTCCCTACATATTATCATGTGATTACTACTGTCCTGAGCATTGTAGTGGTGAAGCTTTCTACCTAAAAAGTTTACCCATGGTGATCAGTAGCATTCAACACTGGTTTTCAGGTCAGGAAGATCAAAGGGCAATCATGTATGATGAACAATATTTCAATCAATCTCTCAGAAGCTTTTTGGGCGCGCAAACGGCCCAGACACCGAGGGGCGGGGGAATGTCCGCCAAATGAAAAGCCCGCCGGGGGTCATTCGTGATCTAACTTGAGGACGCTCGTGCAAGCTGCGAGTAGGATCTGATTCCAACAAACACACAACGTCTGCCCTGCGGGTCTGGGAGGACATGTGGCATTGCACGCCCTTATCGAGCACAACAGTCCCAATGGCACTTGATGGTGACGCCGCAATGACCCCATAGACGAAGCTGGTGTTCCGGTGGAGGGAAGAGCGCACACGGATTTCCTAATTGGGTCATCCCGTAGACTTGAGCTTTCCCCGCCATGCAGTTCGTGGCGCATACTGCAAGATGGTACGGCCTGGCCTTTCGTAGTAGTTGTCTGGTGACCATCGGACCGGTCCCAGCACTTGCTTGCGCTTTATAAGGATATGTCCCTCGTGTCGAGAGGCTATAACAATTTCTCCTCACGAAACCAGCTGTATAGGTCTCGTCCAGCTCTTATTCAATTAAAATATTTACACATTCAGTGGTAGTCACTCAACATGACCTCTCCAAACCTTGCCCCTGGCCTGCCAGAGTTCAGTCTGAAGGATAAGGTTGTGCTCGTATCCGGCGCAGCTCGTGGACTTGGCTTGACACAAGCAGAAGCTTTACTGGAGGCGGGCGCAATAGGTATGCAAGGACTTAGCTATCATTTCGAGCTCTAGCAACTGACGACAAGTGCAGTGTACGCACTTGACAGATTACCTGAGCCGCACCCAGACTTCCACACTGTCGCAGAGAGAGCCAAGACGGAATTCAATTCGAAATTTGAATATCGACAGATTGATGTAAGGGATGCTGAAGGCCTTCAGAAGACAGTTGAAGACATCGCAAACACTGAGGGGAGGATGGACGGTCTGATTGCAGCTGCGGGCATTCAGCAGGAAACACCCGCTCTTGAGTATACGGCAGAAGATGCAAACCGCATGTTCGAAGTGAACATCACCGGTGTTTTTATGACCGCACAGGCAGTTGCAAAGCAGATGATCAAATTTGGCAACGGTGGTAGTATGGTGTTCATTGCCAGCATGTCTGGAACCGTCGCCAACAGGGTATGTATCTGCTTCAAGTCTCGAGAAAGATGGCTGACAGAGCTGCAGGGATTGATCTGCGCTGCGTACAACTCGTCAAAGGCAGGTGTCATCCAACTTGCTCGTAACCTAGCTGCCGAGTGGGGTCAGCACAAGATCCGTGTTAACACGATCTCACCCGGATACATTGTAACGCAGATGGTGGAGGAGCTGTTTGTCAAGTACCCTGAGCGCAGAGAATCATGGGCAACGCAGAATATGCTGGGACGGTTGTCGGCACCCAAAGAATACCGTGGTGCTGCTGTGTTCCTGGTTAGCGATGCCAGCTCGTTCATGACAGGCTCGGATCTGAGGATAGACGGTGGTCACGCTGCGTGGTAGATGGCCTAGCCGAGGATAGGATAGGTCTTCGTAATACATAGTGTTTCTTATGCATTGCATTGACACCAAAAGTTGCAGGTGTGAAGGAGTAGCAAGTGCGCCAATAAGCATCGAAGGAAGTCCGATCTTGGCGTGTCAGGCCGAAACAGGCACTCACCAAGCAGCTGTCCGCAAACACCATCTGACATGGAAAGCACCTACAAATGACGAGTATGTTCAACAGATAGCTGCGGTGCTCGAGCTTGCGCTCATCTCCCAGCGCTCTTCTTACAGTATATGTCTATCGCGCACAGTCTTCTACGCGCGACGTCAATGATTACTGAAGCTTAGGCCCCTCACGCGCTCCTGTAACTCCAATGTCAAATTCGACACCGACCGCCGTCACCCGCTACCGCCCTGCTGTGCTTGTGCTCACCGGAGCGGCAGCCGCCTATGGAGTGTACATAATTTACAACAGCCTCCAGGCTGCTCCTAGTGATAGGCTCCATCGCAGCAACGCTGTCCGGCGGACCAACCACCAACGGCGGCCATCGCGCACGACGCGAATAATATCGCGTCTCGAAAGCGAAGTACATCCCTTGGGCGAGTACAGCATCCTCGGTCTGGTGGTTCCCCTCGATCCCCTAAACCTCATTGCCCCAGACGAGCTTAGAGAGCTACTTGTGACTACGGTCCCAGATGCTCGCCAAGATGTCATTGAAGTTGAAACGGCGCGATTATACGACGTGTTTCTGGACAGGTTGCTGGAATCACGTTTTCCGACCCGCCCGCTTGCTGTTCCAGAGATCGAGGCTGTAACTCGATGGATTGGCGACAGGCTACCAAACGCGGCCGCTATCCCTCGTGCTATAGAGCGACGCACACAAAGGCTGAATGACGCAAGGCTTGTTGATACAGATGCTGCAGAGAGTGTTGCAGGTACAGACGTATCCTGGAACAGTGATGATGACAGCGACGGTGAGGGCCTCGATCCTGACGGTCAGACCCTTCAGCGTACCCTCTACCATATTGCAGAAGATCGTGCACGGCAAGAGGGCGTTATACACCGCGGTATTACATGTAATTCCTGCGACGAAAAGCCTATCCGCGGGACCAGATGGCATTGCGCCAACTGCGTCGACTTCGACCTGTGTTCCACTTGCGAAGCTACCAACTCCCATACGAAAACACATGTGTTCTACAAAATACGAGTGCCAGCACCCTACCTATCCCTAGCGCAACAAGAACCACTTTACCCAGGCAAACCTCACATGATGCATCATTCAGTCAATTCGGTGCTGAAGAGGCGTCTGGCCTCAGATTCGAAGATGGAGTTCGAGGAAATCGAAGCGCTGTGGGATCAATTCACGTGTCTAGCAAGCAGCGAGTGGACCAGCGACCCCAATAAGATTGGCTGGGCCCTAGACCGACGCGCTTTCAATCACGCCTTCGTGCCTCGGTACAATGGCTTTGTTGCTGCCCCTAATCTCATTTACGATCGTATCTTCCAATATTACGATAGCGACAACAACGGGCTTATCGGCTTCGAGGAATGGATTAAGGGCATTGATGGCATGCACACCTCTGACGTGAAGGTGAAGGCCAGGATTGTTTTCAACGGATACGACATCGATGGTGACGGCTACATCTCACGTCAAGACATATTGCGGATCTTCCGCGCTTACTACGCAATCGAGAAGGAGGCTACACGTAATTTCGTGGCTGAGCTGACAGAGGAGCTCTCTGTGCGCAACAGCATGGATACTGTTCGATCCAGTCAGCCTCTGGGGTCTGCGTTTCCGCCGAACAGTCTTCCGACTCCAAATGCTCCTCATCCGAGCTTTGCGCACAAACAAAATGGCACTTTTGACGAAAGTGTTCCTGTTATACTCGACACCGATTTCGAAAACGCTACCCGCAAGTCCATTGTCGAGACCAATGAACTTCACCAGCTCGAGTTCGATGAGCTGTCTAAGCGAGACGCTGGGGAGCGCCTGGTACAGAGAGCCTGGGCCAGGCGAGAGTTCACTCTTGATGAGGAGGAGGGCCTCACGAGGCCTGATGGTGCTGACATCACAGACGACGAAGAGGAGACTACAAATGATCAGGGTGAAGTCTCGGGCTCAGAGCCTCAGACGGCATCAACTGTGGCCCGTCGGTCTTCCAAGGTGCATTTTCAAGATGAGGTGCCCACGAAGCAAGCGGCCAGCAAGCGATGGGGCGGATACGAGATTCCAGAACCTGAACAAGATCTTGGGCAAGAAGTGCTGTATCAAATTACGCAACAGGCTTTCAACGAGTTGCTCGACCCGCTCTTCCGGGCAAGGGAAGACATGGCACTGGATGCTCGCAGTCTGCGCAAGGAACGTCGTAAACACGCCGAAGCTATCGACGCATTGCTGACGAAGCAGCGAGGCTGGGGCAAATACAATGCAGCAATATTCCGCATTGGCGTCTTTCGATTTGTCAAGGGTGTTGTTGATACTTTCTGCCAACAGATGAACTTGGGTATCCTCGAGGCTATGAGAAAACACACCTTGAATGACGACCCAAAATGGTACGCAAGTATGGTGTTTGCGACAATTGAGCATGCCGAAAAGCTAGTCTTGAACGATTTCAAGATTCGGAAGGAAGATCCGCCTCTGAGTGATATAGCCGAGTGGAACGCGGAGCTTATCAAGGCGCGGCTCCACTTGGAGTTGAAGTCAGCTATTGTGCGCCTTCTCAACTTGACGGAACGTGGCGGACAGGGAATGAGGGACTCAACTGCGGAGCCAGCTGTCACGGATCGCACAATCGACCGCGACCCTACTATGCCGCAATTTCGGCCAAACTCGACGGTTGAGTCTCAGACAAACGCAGACCAAGAGCTTTTAGCAAGCACACAACAAAGTAGCGATATTTCGGTC
This sequence comes from Epicoccum nigrum, assembly GCA_002116315.1. NCBI lineage: Eukaryota > Fungi > Ascomycota > Dothideomycetes > Pleosporales > Didymellaceae > Epicoccum > Epicoccum nigrum. Next base: position 768,524 of record KZ107852.1, read on the forward strand.
TTCGAACAAGACCTTGAGGACTTCATAGACGAACGCATACGCCTTGGCCCAGATGGTCCTTTCTTCGTGAACGTCCACTATTCTGCGGAGGAAGATCCAGGCTCCGAGAAAGAACAACCAACAGCGTCGACTGCAACATCGTTGATGGATGTGGAGTTCCGCAACGACGAAGGTCGTGCTGTCCTACACATATCGAACCCACAGAGCAGCAGTCAAGGCAATCCCAGGCCAGGCCGCGACTCCTCACAAGAAGGAGAAGATTCGGAAGTGAGCTCTTCCTCCATGCCTTCTTTCCTTGCCTCCTCATCTCAGGATGTGCGAACGCCCAAAATGACCGACGTACCTTGGGTGCAGACCCTCTCCCTCAACACTTCGCCTGATGGCAAGCAAACCCTATCCTACACGCGCCGCCACGTCGCGCACACCCAGAACATGTACGCGATTGCGCCTGAGCCGGACCAGACGGCTGCTATGATTGCAAACCTACGCAAAAATATAAAGGTAAATGCGGAGCATGACCTCTACATCCGTCTGCTGGCGAGCTGCGAGGCTGTGGAACAGGAGAGCCGGGAGAGGAGAGGAGATGGGCTCTTGAGCTTTGAGGAATTCGAGGAGGTGTTGAAGAATGGGAGACTCGGGTTTTTGGAAAGCTGGATGGAGTGCTTTAGTTTGTAGGAAAAGCGAGTGCTGGATTGAGGCGTCTTGGGATGGACGGCTATGGCAAGCTGCTTGTCCAGCAATGATATATGTCTCCGTTGGGTACTGTAGCTTTGTGAATAATCAGATTAGACATTTATTCATAGCCCTGCGACACACATCACATTCTGTTTCGGTGTTTGGCGTTTCTTGAGTGATTCGTTATACACGTTGTGACCGGCCTCCTGCTAAGATACTTTTCATCTACCTAAGCTGTAGCATCTACAACTCGTCCTTGCTAACGCCATCAATGCTGACAAGCTCCGTCTCAAAGATCAGGACGCTGTTAGCAGGGATCGGCCCAGCGCCCCTGCTGCCGTACGCCCAGTCAGGCTGGATTGTGAGCTTCCTCTTCTCTCCGACGCACATGTCAAGGAGACCCTGGTCCCAGCCCTTGATGACCTGGCCCTTTCCGACCGAGAAGCTGAGGGGCTGGCCGCGGTTGTACGAAGCGTCGAACTCGGAGCCGTCGGACTCGAGGGTTCCGCGGTCTGTGTGGTGTTAGGGGCTAGCTTGCCGGCAATGTGGTTGATCAGGAGCGGGGTGTTGAGGCGGGGAAGGGTGCAAGTGCTCGCGACGTACAGTGGACGTGGATCTTGTCGCCGGCGATGGTGGCGCGCTTGCAGTCGACTGCGGTTACGACTTCGGTCTTGAGGTGCTGTCACACCGTTAGCTAACATAACATACGTATGCAGGTACACGCTCGGGTGTGAGCTGTGAGGGGTGAGGTACTTCATTGTTGATGGTCTCTCTGGCGAGCGCAGTCGCGGCAAGGGCAAGGATGATTGTGAGCTTCATGTTGGGCGATTGAGGTGTGTGGTGTGGTGTTGTAAGTTCGAGGAGGTAGTTGATCTACCGTACGAAAGACGCCACAAAGGCGGTGGGGAGCTTGGGTGGAGGTGCGATGTGGGGTAGCCGCCAAGGGAATCTGGCCTCAAGCCAGGGTCTAATCGACAAGTCCATTGAGCCTATCTTTCAATTGCTTCCCGTCGATCCGGTTCTTGTGTATCAAGTGGCTGGAGTAATTGATTTGAAATTGGTCTACGATGTGGTTGTGTTGCTAGCATTTTCACGGCTCTTTTCGAAACCAATCTAGGACTCTTATTGTAAAGCCCAACTTCCAAGAGGATAAATAAAAGTGGCGACAAGATTACGGTAAAAGGTACTTGGTTCTGATAGAGAATCTGACGATCAAAGCTACAGCTCATCTGTGGGGATTAAAGTTTCGGCTGTCTTAATTAATTTAAATCAGGTGAATACACACCTTGTCACATCGATCGTCTCGAGAAGGCGGTACCTGACCTATGGATAACAGGCATGCGTGCTTCTGCGGCGCATGTGTGAGGCTTTGGAGCAAGCAATTGCGCGTAGGTCAGTCGATCGATGAACAGCTAACGATTCCAGCAATAACTGCAGGCATGAAGATTTGCTAGAACGTATGAGCCTACCCATGGCTACCGTGCATCGCGGACCGTTCCCAGACACAACATGAAGATGCTTTTATTGTTACTTTTCCTTATTTGAATCCTTCAAAGTGTAAAAATGTCTGACCAGAGCTGGTAAGGTGCTGTACATTCCCTGCCACCGCATCTTCACGGCTGACAGGCAAATTGAGCGCAGGAAAGAGCGTACTGCTTGTCTTACCTGTGCGGTTGCCTTAGTAGCTACACACTCACCTGCTCACACAAGTCGATAAGTCCAGCAGTATCTGCGGGCAAAGAGACTTGCTAGAACATCTGAGCTTAACGCTCGACATCACGTGATTTCGTGTTCGGATGATTTTGACTTACGTCATGGACGCGCTTCTAGCCGTTACAGCCTACTCAACACCGACACGCCCTACTCAATGGGAATCATCCAAAGTATATTGCCATGGGTGTCACCGGCCTCTGGACTGTCCTGCAGCCCTGCGCGCGGCCCATCAAGATCGAGACGTTGAACAAGCGGCGCATCGCCGTCGACGCCTCGATATGGATCTATCAGTTTCTCAAAGCTGTGCGCGATAAGGAGGGCAACGCACTGCGCAACAGTCATATTGTCGGTTTCTTTCGCCGTATATGCAAGCTTCTCTTCATCGGCATCAAGCCTGTTTTCGTCTTCGATGGCGGCGCACCCGCGCTTAAGCGCCAGACCATCAACCACCGCAAGTCCCGCCGCGAGGGCAAACGAGACGATGCAGTTCGCACGGCAGGAAAGCTGTTGGCGATACAGATGCAAAGAGCAGCTGAGGAGGAGGAGCGCAAGAGGAAAGAGGCTGCAACGCGCGCCCGCGAAGAGCCAGAAGAAGAGCTGCCGGATAATCTAGTCTATGCAGATGAGCTGTTGCAGACCCAGCAGGAGCGCACACAGAACAGGAAGTTCAAAAAGACAGACCAATACCACTTACCTGACCTGGGAGTTCCTATGGCTGAGCTCGGCGCCGATGATCCAAGGATCATGTCACTAGAAGAACTCGAAGACTATGCAAGGCAATTTGATAGAGGCGAGGATATCAACGTCTATGACTTTTCCAAGATCGATTTCGACGGCGTCTTTTTCCAGAGCTTGCCGCCTGCAGACCGCTACAATATCCTGAATGCTGCTAGGTTAAGGAGCAGGCTGAGGATGGGCTACTCGAAAGAACAACTTGACGCTATGTTCCCAGACCGCATGGCATTCTCCAAGTTTCAGATTGAGCGCGTTCGAGAACGAAGTGATCTTACACAGCGACTTATGAATCTCAACGGCATGAATGACAACACACCCTTCGCTGCCAACCGCATCGCTGGCGACAAGAACAGGGAGTACGTCTTGGTCAAGAACGAAGGAGCGGAAGGAGGGTGGGCTCTTGGTGTGGTGACAAATAAAGATGAAGGCAAAGCCCACAAGCCAATCGATGTGGATTTGCCGTCTCGCGTTGAGAAGCCTGAAGAAGATTGGGAAAGCGAAGACGATTTTGAGGACGTGCCCATCGAGGGGCTGAACAGGCTGCCCAAGCCAAAGGCAGGACCTAGCCGCGATACGATTGAGGGACGCGAGTTCATTTCAAACGAGCTGCGGAGGCGGCGTCAGAAATTCTACAAGTCGAGGAAGAACAAACCGACCCAGTCTCGACCTCAGAGAGCTGCTCTTGTTAGTGAAGATCCGGATTCTCTTTTCCTAGCCGAGGACAACGAAGAAGAGCAATGGGAAAACGTACCCGTAAACGGCGAGGAGGATGAGCTCTTTGAGGCACCAGGTGATGAAGCTGAAGATGAGCAGTTACAACAAGCTATTGCTCTCTCAATGCAGCAGACTGGTGAAGTGGAAGCCGAAGAAGAGTCCGAGGAACGTCCACCTCTCCGAGAATACCAACAGCAGCGGGCCGAGGAGATAAACCCATTTAAAGCTGCAAAAGGATATGGAGGGCTAGCTATTGGAAAGCTAGCGAATCAGCGCGCGAACAAGTTTGCTCCCAAGGGACCTTTCGAAGGCAGCGACAGTGAAGGCGATGACATGGATCTGCAAGCAGCTTTGGCGGAGTCTCGTCAATCAAAGCGACCTACCAAACTACAGAAGTCTCAAGGTCCGCCCGCAAAGGTGTCTGCACCGTCTGCTGCTGAGCCAGAAGGCAGCAAAATCAATACGCACGGCTTCGATGGGCCGTTGCCTTTCGAGAAGCTCAACTTGGGTACTTCATTACTAGGCAAGAAGAAGATGGACAAGATCGAGCAAGACACTGCTGGCGGTTTCGAGAGAGACATAGACGAAAAGAAGATGTCTGCGCCACTGCCGCCTTGGTTCAAAGGTGAGCGAGATATTGGAAAGGAACTCGACGAGTACCGCAACGAAGGAGCACGGGCATGGCAAGAGGATCGAAAGGATGAGGACGAACAGTTTCAGTTTCAAAAAATATCTCGCTTGAGGAAGAACGAAACAAGAGAAGTCATCGATCTAGAAGCAGACCCCAGCCAAGGTCAGACAGGGAAACAAGTCATTGCGCTAGACTCGGATGAGGAAGACGATGTCGAGATGGAGGATGTGCCGATCGCCAGCGACCAGGTAGAGAGGCTGGTCGTCGTGGATGACAAAATCAGGATGGGCGACCTGGCTGACAACGTTCGAGCAGAACCACCAAAGCCGCTCACTGAGGACCAGAAGGCACCTCCCACGCAAGATCCCAAGCGAATGAAGAAGACTCCCTTCACAGGTGATTCAGACGAGGAACCTGTAGACTGGTCGGAAAGTGAGCCTGAGGAGGAGCGACGGCCTGCCACGCAGAAACTCTCTACTGAGACCCCAGAGAAGGTACCTTCGCCATCTAAGTCACCTTCGCCAGAGTTCGAAGATGTTCCCATGATCACTGAACCTGTATCTGTACCATCACCAGCACCTCTGGTAGTCGCGGAGGCCTCAAAATCACCGTCTCTAGAATTTGAGGATGTGCCTATGCACGCCGACCCGGCAGGCGCTCCCAAGTCACCATCCCCAGAGTTCGAGGATGTTCCGATTACTGCACCGACTCGTAAACCTCGCCGAGAGCCCTCTCCGTTCTTGTTGCAAGGTCCGAGTGATCTTGAGATTCCCGTCATCCCGTACAGTGGGGTTGCAGACGACAATGCGCCGCTTGATCTTCCTGGACACGACTCAGACCAGTACTCTGACCCGGAAGACGAAGAACTATTCGCATCTCTGGCTGCTGAAGCCGAAGAGCACAATCGCTTTGCTCAGGAGATTAACAACGCTGCAGCTCGGGTTGACTTTGAGACTGAACTCAAGCAATTGCGTGCCCAACAGAAGAAGGATCGACGAGATGCCGACGAAGTGACACAGACTATGATCTCCGAGTGCCAGCATCTCTTGACACTATTCGGTCTTCCATATATCACCGCACCCATGGAAGCAGAGGCTCAGTGCGCTGAGCTTGTTCACCTTGGTCTTGTCGATGGCATAGTGACTGATGATTCCGATACGTTCCTCTTCGGCGGCACCCGCGTATACAAGAACATGTTCAACGCGGCCAAGTTTGTCGAATGCTACCTTGCCAACGATTTTGTCAGCGAGTTTAGTCTGACGCGAGAGAAGCTCATTGCCATCGCACAACTGCTTGGGAGCGACTACACAACTGGTATTCCGGGCATTGGACCCGTGACCGCTTTGGAAATCATCTCTGAATTTCCCAAACTGGAAGATTTCAAAGACTGGTGGACCAGCGTGCAGAATAACACCATCCCAAAAGAAGCCGATGCATCCAACACTTTCCGTCGTCGCTTCCGTAAGAGTCAAGCAACCAAACTGTTTTTGTCTCCCGGTTTCCCTGACCCACGTGTCGCGGATGCCTATTTACACCCGGAAGTTGACTCTGACCCGCAGCCCTTCCAGTGGGGTGTACCTGACCTTGCTGCCCTGCGCTCTTTTCTCAGTGCTCAGATCGGCTGGAGCAGCGAACGTACAGACGAGGTGCTCGTACCTGTTATCAAAGACATGAACCGACGAGAGAAGGAGGGTACACAAGCCAATATCACGCGGTTCTTTGAGGGCAGTGTTGGTGCAGGGGCATTTGCGCCGCGTGTCAGAGGCAATGCCACGGGTGATGGACCCAGTGGGAAAAAGAAGGGGAAGTCTGCCGCTGGTAAACGGTTGGGTGCTGCTTTGACACGGTTGGCGGAAAGAGAAGGGGCTAGAGGCAGAGCAGATAATGATGGGGAGGATGGGTTGGACGGAGATGGGGTAGACGATGTGCAGCCGAAGCTGAAGGCCAAGACAAAGAGAAAAGCACCTGTGTCGTTGGCAAATCTTGATAACGAGTCTGAGGATGATACCGATGAGGGTGAGGATGACGCGGCATACCAAGAACCAAAGAACAAGAAAGTAAAGAGGACACGGAAAGCCAGGGGCGTTGCTTAGAGAGACGATTTAGGAAGATTTTGCAAAAGGCATAAGACACGTTCAAGTTCTGGATTCGATGTATCTCATTTTATGGCACTTTTGTCCCTCGAGCATCGAGAAAGGATTACTCAAATTCTGTTATCTAAGGTTCTAGACAGCACCTTTAATCCTCCACTTGGACGCGCCCAAAATGGCCTAGCGACTCCGTTTCTCGCACATGCTGTTTCCCAGTTGTCAGCAGTCAATAATTTTCTCAATCCAAAGGTTTATAAGACCGTCTACACAACGCTGCGACGCTCTGTAGTACACTTTACGCGCCGCAGCTGCGCTTGACTTACCTGGTTGGCTCACGTCGGCCTCTACACGATCTTCTTTCGTGAGTTTAAGAGTGTGAGACAATTTAGCGTTCCCGTGAAGCGCATCAGCACCAGATTGTCTTATACTTTCGAAACTACGAAACTAAGACCCGAATGAAATGGCTATGCGATGTGGGATAAAGGGCCTTCTTCTGCAGCCTTGGTGTAAACAAAACTGCAGGACCTTTCGATCACCTCTGGACATCACTGTCCCTACAGATCCCGCATACACACCATGTCAGGAGTTGTGGGCTAGGCTAGTGCCCAGCTGGGATTGAAAAGGCGCGATGAGCAAGCCGTCTTCAATGAGAGAGCAGCATCTGGGATCGAAGAGACTCGGAATAGCGGGATCCGGATTAACCACTTGCAACCATTGACGATCCCGATTCCTAGGGGCTGTAATCCACCGCCATCGGTAGTAGACACAAGGCCCCTCTTGTTAGGAATCGGGCTCGACTCTCAATCAGATGGGTTTTTACCTTTCTCTTGGCAAAGGTTCCAAGACGGTGATGACGGTCAAGAATTAATGCCTATAAGTCGAAGTCTCGGGAACGAAACGCCTGTAACCACTTGTCCTTGACCTGAGCCTAGCCTTGCTTTCGGCGCTTGCAACGCAACAATACCGATGTCAGAGCTAAGGGTAGGCTGGCAGGCCGGTCCAACAGAGCATGGCTATCTTACGCCCATCTGCAGTTGCCTGCACCTTGATGGTCTTACATACCAATGTTCCCGGTCTTGACGATAAGCCGATCACTATTGCCTTGAGAAAGGCTACGCGCAGATAGATGCGCAGATATTATGTTTTGCATCATCTATAGGACCTCCCCCTCCCCCTCCCCCCGGCAAAAAAACCACAAAGAATGATCAAATCTGAGGTGTGCATACCAATCTTCTCGCCTCAGCGACTCTAAGGAAGGTCTAGTGAGGGGTAAGACACTCGTGGCTTTCGAGTAGTGTGGAGGTCTGCTTAGATCGGGGTCTGCACGTGAGAGGACCCCTAATTAACGTCATTCTGCCTTGCCGACTATCTTTCCTTCATGATAAAGTGATACACCAGTGTCAGGAGAACAAGCCCGCAGACCTTCACTATTTGTCTCAGCTCGTCAGGTCCAGTGATTTGGCACCTGTGTTGTCCTGCTGACTAGTTAGGGTATTTCACTTCAAAAAGTCGAATTTCTTTTGCCAGGGGAAGGGGTCACATGACTTTTGCAAACATAGGGCTGAGCGAACAGGAAGCCTTGTTGTCTTCTGCGTAGACAGCGTAGTCTCTTTAGGTGTCTTGTCAACAGCAATCGTAACCTAGGTTTAATATTCTGATCACTGGAACCTCGCCTTGTCAAGGCTACCTTGATAAGAAAGCGCCACGCCGCCTGTGTTTGTTACTCATGCAAGCCACATCTTCAGCCGCAAACATTCGACCAACGAAACATCTGAACAGATGTGCCTCCGCTCTTCGCTTAGTAGTCCGTCAGTCCTCGAGTGTGCTGACTCCACGGAGCAAAGCCTAGAACGATGATGTGTGCGCCCGTCCTGGGGCGGGGTTCTGGGGTTATTTGAAAGCTTACTCCTCTCCTACCGACGTACCTTTCCACATTGCAGTTGAGGAGACATGGATCGACCGATTTTGCTCATAACAGTGCTGTTATTGCTAAAATTTGATGGCGCTGCTGCACTCCATTGGTCTAACAGCAATGCACCCAAAAGCAATCTCACCATCGAGGCGGTAGAAGGCACCTCTTCACACGGCTCGAGCAGGATGCTCTGTTACCCGCTCACATGGCCGTCACTCGCAACGTTCTACGCCACGAACTTCCTTGCCCACATCGCGACAGTACAGTCCACGCCCGGCGACAAATGGCCAGTGACAGCATTTGACATGGTGCTAGCACTCTTCTTTCCTACCTCCGGCCTCATGCGTGGGCTCAATGCTATTGCTAGAAACTTTTCTTCATCTTTTCTTTCCAGGAAGATTGTTGCAAAGATATTCGGGATTGAAAGGTGGCGTCATGACGAAACAAGTCTTGAGAAGGCATGCAAGGCCGGCGCTCTGTGCGTGGTTGTGCGAAATGCCAACTGGAGACCGAAGCCTGGGCAAAATAACATCCCTGCAATGCTTGTGACTGTCGAAAAGGAAGCATCACCGGAACAGCCTCACAATGATGACGTCCCTGACATCGAGTCTGTCCAGCTCGTCAGTACTCCTTCTGAGGCCGAGGATGCTACACGCACTTCCGATACGTCGGGAGGAAGGGATCCGGAGCAGTCTTCAAGCGGTTTGCGTCCTATAGGTAAGACTGAGCAACTTTGGGCTGATAATATATGATCTGATCCTTGCCAGAGACTATCCTGACCATATATCGACCAACATGGCTCAAAGAGACTCAAAGCCACTGGTGGACATACTTTGACACGTTATGGGGCCGAAACATCGTCGATCCCACCTTAAAAGCCATCCATGGAACCTACAGACTTCCCATTGGGTATTCTTTCTCGATACTGCCTCGCGATGCCATCGTGCGAGCCGGAACATTCTCCATGACACCCGAAGACCATGAATGCGAGATCGCGGCATCATACAGCATCATGAAGATTCTTGCGTCAATCTTCCAATTGCTTGCCGCAACGTATACACTATGGTTACACCGGGGTGATCAAATCGCTCGTTGGGGTTTTACTTCCTTCTCCTTCGTACCTGTACCCTATGCCATAATGTCTTTAGTCAACGGTATCAGCCACCTTTTCACTCCTGACTATCCGGCATTGTACATGGTTTCGTCTACTGTCATGCAGGAAGCAACTGACGCGGGAGGGAGCTTCTGTGGCGTTGTAGGCCACGTGGAAGCTGCACAGTTTCAGGACAGTGATACAGGTTATGGCTCTGGCTTTGATTCCAATTGGAAAGGATTGACACCTGGCGTCCTCCGTCGCAAAGTCTTGTCTCTTTTCAATTCTATACAGAAAAAGCAGAAGCTCGTCAAGGAATTGACTGTATCCGACAAAGACCTGTCCGGACACGCAGAGAGTCCAAACACCCAGATGGAGACTGGCGAAGATATTGCGGGCTTACTACCAACACCTTGCCGCGCTGAATCGCCAGTTCTACTTGTGGAACAGTCTCCCAATTTTCGTGGAAAGTCGTACATGGTCAGAGCTGGTCTCCGATCCCACAACGATATAGAAAGTACCGCATATAAGCTGCCTGGAGTCAGTTTAAAGTGGCTTCAGTTTGGAGCGGCTGGCGTCATTGCTCTTTCAGGGATCGTTTTGTTCAACTTTATGTTCCATCCAAAGACGACCTGGTACAGCATCAAGACAAAGGCTTCGGAAAGGGCACGACTTCGAGCAAGACTTAATGATGCATCTTCCAACGTAGCGATAGCGGTGATACCGTCATTCAAGGATCAATTACTTACTTTGATGCTTTTCCCGTTGCCGTTGGCTACATTCGGGGGTCGGTTCCTTATTTTGCTCCGTTCTTCGTTGTCGCCGTCGGCTGAGATTATCGAATTCGATGAGAAGATCCGCCAAGATCGCCTTCCACGAATTTCCTTCCGGGCATGTGAGCGTTTTCAGCTCCGACGCGACTCGAGTCGCCGTGCTTCTAGCATGTCCCAGACTCGAAGTTTCGCTGCACAGACTTTCCTTGCCATCATCATTAGTGGGTTTTCGTTATTAGTAATGGGTCTAATGTCGGACTTCGAAGCTGGCACGAGTTCCAGAACTGAACAAATCATCCTTATGATGTGGCTTGCCTTGGGCATCATCATCGGATCCTTCATACCCTTCTTGAATGTGAACGACGCCTTCACATTGTTGATCAGAGTACCGTTAGAACTCCATGCCGTGGGTGATAGGATTATCAATTGGATCATCTGGACCCCCGTAGGCCCTATCGGCGCCGGTCCCTATATGTGGGCCACCGTACCGCTGATCATATGCATTCCGTGGAGTATATTTGTTCTGCCAATCTGGGGCTTCGTCATCGTAGGCCAACAGCTCGGACAATGGGGTACATGCGTAGTTATATATTAAGTCGAAGCTCTAAACAAGCAAACACACTTCTTTACGGCACTTATGCCATCAGACAAGCAGCACTAATTCGAAGTCACTAGCCATTTGTGTAAGCTCTTTCGATTGCTTCGCAGCTCTTAGCACATCAAATAACACACATCAAATCAAAGTTACACCGCTCGTAAGATACACCTCGACATCCAGTAGACCGGCCCAAACCCCGTTCATTGGTATGTTCGTCGTCTGTCGTCTGACCCGTGACGACCCTCTGCCCATTTTACTTTGCTGAATACCGCAGATAGCCATCTCCCATTTCCTCTTCATTTCTCCAACCTGTACCGTTCTCCAGTCCTCAATCACCGATACTCCGCTTGAATCCATGTCCCACCCCCAATCCCAGGAATCTTTCCCATCTCCTGTTCCATAGATTCATTTCCAGTTGCAGCATATGCTTTTTTTGGTGAATCCCGACGCTCAAGTTGTTTTCTGTTTCCAGATTGCACGCTGCCGATGTACCTTCCTCTCGTGGTCGTCTCGCTTGTCGCGGCGCGCAAATCCTCGCGTCACCCTCTCGCAGCCGGTGCTGCGGCACTTCCATCTTCGATCGTCCAGGTGCGCGCCTCGCTGGTGGCGTCGAAGCTCTGGAAGTCGTCCATACTTCCTGTTGCAATCCTGATGGGTACAGATGTATACGCGCTTTGTTTCGATTCTGAAGGGGATGACGTTTGTATCGCTTGCTGGTGTTTCGAGTCCTATCACATCTTCCAGAGCAAGTGCTGCCACAGGTTGTTCGTTCGAAGTAGTCCAGTCTGGCATCGGGTTGTCGAGATGAAACGGGAGATTGGCTGTGTTTATATTGTGTCTTGGATCGAGCGTATTTGCATCAAGTATGTTTGTGTCCAGCGTGTGTGAATCCAGTATAGTACCCGTATTCAATGTATCAAGATCGACTCCATGGCAGTCTCTCACGAAGTCCTGAGTCGTCGAATGCATGTGCCTGTAAAACTAGATGGGGGCGAGATAATGACTCAGACGGTGCTTAGAGCAACGGATAAAGTGTTGCCAGGGCAGGTATACATATAGATAACACAAAGCTGAAATAGTGACATAAGAGACAAGAGAGTCCGAGCCCTCTTGTCAGGCTCGCGTCATGGTGACGACGAGTGGTAGAAATTGACTTGAAGGAAATTGGCAATGAGCAGACACGTTTGATGGCAAGTCTGTCTCGAGGAAACAAAAGATGTTTACCATCTCGAGGCACTCTTTGCTATCGTATTTTAATCTGCTCAGCCCTACAAAGACATTGACTGGAGAGGATACGTGCATGATAGAGGGATCCTACCACCGGATTACATCAGCAGACCATTTTGTCAAGATCAGGCCCCCACCCGAGTTTGTTAGCATCTACATCCAGCATACGAACTAGCTTGAAAAGGCACGCACTGATCAGAGTTATCGTAGTGAGGCCCAAAGGTTTGCGTTTGAATGGGGAGAGTGCGAGGTATGTCGGAACGATATGGCGTCGCATCGTGTGACCACATGAACACGGTAGGGTCGATTGAGTCGTCGAAGGTCACAGAGTTGTGGTACGGTATACCCCAATGTTCGATGTGTGAGAAGTAAGGAACTGACTCCATCGTTGGAAGATCGATTCCCGAATTCTCTGAACCGCAAAAGGGGAGGAGAAAAGAATCGCCCATGGCGCACGATCAGGTCGAAGTAAGGCAACTGCAAACTCCGATACTGCGACAGAGACGGCAGGTTTTCTGCTCTCATATACTCGTGTTGGCTGCGACCCGGTCAAGGGCACGGTTGTGTCGCCCCTCCATGCACACGCCCTTCCTAAGCGCAGCCTCACTTATTGGCTGAGCAATGATAGGCACCCACGAGTGGCAAGGCATTCGTCTGCGTACTCATCTTAAGTCTGTATCGTATCTTGGCCAGGCTTGGTAAAGTAGGCAAACACTGCAGGATTTGGTGCTTCCAAATCGTATCGCGGGATTGAGGATATTATACTCATGCCGTTCTGTAGCCTGGGAGTGATTCTGATGTTTCTAGTCAGGGTCTGAAACGAAGCGAGGGTCGAGGGGCGCAGTAAAGAGTGCGACTCGCATTTCTGTTGCTGGCGCTACTCCATAGGTGGCTGATATAACTGAATACATAATGTATTTGTCCCCTCAAGTCCTGATAATCGTATCTTAGAATCAATCATTTCTAGGTATAGATTCTTTGCATACAGAAGGCGCCGTTAAGCCTACCCGTAAGGAATACTCCATGAGAGATAAGAAGGAAGTGCTGCCCACATGACCATACACTAGTCTGAAATAGCTAGCACAATAACAATCACCACCGACTGAGGTCAGGTTGCTCCTTCGAACGTTTCCAACGTAAAAGCGCAAAGCCTTCGCTTTATTATAAATCTGGCCTCGGGACATGTCGACCGTATCATCGACAGAGCACGCAGCATGGTCGGAAGCCAGCTGTGATAGATCAATTTCTGTCATACTCTTCCTCTTCCCATACTGTTCTCTACAGTCCATCAGAAACATACAAATATGCCCCCCCCCCACCCCCCAAGACCCTTCTCCCCCCCAAAGACCCTTCTCCCTCCCCACTCACTTACAGTCCTCACAAACACCCCCATCAGCATCCCTCTTACCATCCATCATCTCGTACACACCCTCAGCCTCCACATCCCCGACCATACTCTCCGCCGCCTTCTCCTTCCTCCCATTAACCCTGACCCCACCAACCTCTACCCCATCCACTTTCACCTCATCCACCTTCACCTCGTCAGCAGCTTGCGGCACCGCAGCCTTCTTCTTCCCGCCGACATCGCTGTGCCCGAGGTCTCTCTCGGGATCGATCTGGTCGCGGACGAGCTGCTTGAGGACCTTGGTCTCGGGGAACCCGCCCTGCGTCTTGCGGTCCCAGAGGAGGGTTTTCCGCACCTGTGCGTCGCTTGCGTCGCTCGCGTCGTTGGTTGACTGGGGGATGTGTGTCTGAGAGGGATGCGGCGTTAGTAGTGCGACACACACACAAACATGTATATGCTTGTTGAGGAAGCGATGTGGTGGGTAGGTTGGCTACTCCCGGCGCAACAAAGGTGTTTGCACGTAATCCCATCCCATCCCCTCCCATCCCGTCTCTTCCCCATCCACTTCCCTGGCTTCCCCTCCGCGAAACAAAAAAAAAAGCCTGGCAAGCGCCCTGAGAGAAAAGGTATGGCAGACTACACTACTTACAAGCTCGACCTGAAAAACGCCCCCCGTCGCAGGGACCAACGCAACCTCCCCGACCAGCGCGCCGAACGTGGAGAGCAGCTCCTGCCCGAACTGGGATACCCCTCGTCAGTAACGTATAGTTGACATTCTTCCCCAAAACGACCATGTGCTTGGCTTACGTAAGCAGCCCGCAGCATCCACCGACACTGCGTGCAGTATGTGATGGCCACGCGGGGGAGCTTGACCGGCGCCGTGGCAGTCGCAGGCTGGGCGTCCGGCATGGCTTCTGTTTGGACTGGCTTTTCTGCGTCAAGGAGAGGGGGAGAGGTGGGGGGGTCTGGATGGCTGTGGCTGTGGCTGTGGTTGTGGTTGTGGTTGGGGTTGGTGTCTGGGCAAGTTTGCTAGTCACTACTGTGTGGTGAGAACAACCCTTGTGAGGAAGCGAGATGGGGTGGTTGCGTCATCGGCTGCGGTTTCATGTATTGGAGGTGCCGGTGCCTAACGTTGGTGATTTTCTCGATGGGAGGGGAAAAAGATTCGTGGTTGGCATATCACGCTGCGCTTGATCATGTCCTTTACAAACGATGATGATATTCCAGCAAAATCTCATCTCACACGTGTGAACTAGCTCGCAAATGCACTTGTATACAGCTCAGACTCACAACTACAGTATCCTCACTACATTGCAAAGTTTCAGCCACTACAGAAAAGGCCATTGGGGCACGTAGGCACGCAGGCATGTTTGCAATGGAGTAGTGTGTGAGCTTTTGACTGATCCCAGTCTGTCATGTCTTCATTCATGGGCACGTCATGTCCCTAACTATCTTTTGAGAAACGCTAATATCAAAGAATTCTACAGTTGGCTCAATAACCCCGCGGCCTCGAGAAGCAGAACGATCTGGTGGACCGCTGTCCTGACGTTGGTCTTGGAGACATCGATGGTCAGGTCGGCGTTCTTGGGCGCCTCGTACGGGTCGTCGACACCGGTGAAGCCCTTGACCTCACCAGCACGGGCCTTGGCGTAGATGCCGCGCTTGTCTGTCTTCTCGCAGTACTCGAGCGGTGTGGCGACGTGGATGAGGTAGAAAGAGCCGTGCTTCTCGACGAGGTCCTTGGCGGCCTTGCGGCTGGCCTCGAAGGGAGCGATGGGGGCAGCGATAACGGCGGCGCCCGCCTTGGTGAGCTCGGAGGCGACGAAGGCGATGCGCCCGATGTTTGTGTCGCGGTCGGCGCGGCTGAAGCCCAGCTCGGAGGAGAGCTCGGAGCGGACGGTGTCGCCGAGGAGCAGCGAGACGGAGCGGCCGCCCTGCTGGTTGAGTGTGACGTTGAGGGCGCGCGCGATGGCGTCCTTGCCCGAGTTCTGGTAGCCCGTCAGGAAGACGGTGAAGCCCTGCTGGGAGCGAGGAGGGTGCGATTCGCGCAGCACGCGCACGACCTCGGGGTAGGAGAACCACTCAGGAATCTCGGCGCCGGTGCGCAGACGCTTGCGCAGCTCGGTGCCGGAGATGTCGAGGGTTTTGACGCCCTGGGCGACCTCGTCCTTGGGCTTGTACTCGTCGGTGTCGGGCAGGTAGGTCATCATCTGGAAGGGAACGACCTCAATGCCGAGCTCGTCCTTGTACTTTTCGACGGCATCCTGTGCGTCGTACGGGCCGTAGAACTCGTCGCCCTTGGAGTTCTTACCCGGCCCGGCGTGGTCGCGACCGACGATGAAGTGTGTGGCACCGAAGTTCTTGCGGATGACAGCGTGCCAGATGGCCTCGCGGGGACCACCCATGCGCATGGCAAGGGGCAGCAGAGCCAGGGCGGCCATGCCGTTGGGGTAACGGGGGAGCAGGGCCTGGTAGACGCGGACACGGGTGAAGTGGTCGATGTCACCGGGCTTGGTCAGGCCGACGACGGGGTGGATGAGGACGTTGGCCTGGCGGGCGCGGGCAGCGCGGACCGTCAGCTCACGGTGAGCGCGGTGCATGGGGTTGCGTGTCTGGAAGGCGACGACCTTGGACCAGCCCAGCTTGTCGAAGTGCGAGCGCAGCTCGGCGGGTGTGAAGCGCAGGCCGACGTAGTCGTAGTGCTCCAGGCGGTCGATGGCCTCGAGCTTACCGCCGACGTAGTACTCCTCGACGCTCTCGTTGAGGTACTTGACGGCCGGGTGCTCTGGGTCGCCGCCGAACACCTTCTGTGCCTCCTCGGCCTTGTTGGGCTGGTATACATCGTCGACGGTGATGATGGCGAGGTTGCGGTCGTCGCGGAAGTCGCGAAGCGCTACACGTGCGCCAGCCTTGACGCCCAGCGAGTCGATGGTCTGCTTGGACACGTCCAGCGTGATGGGCATGGCGAAGACGTTGCCATCGACAAGGCGCTCCGTCTGGACCACGCTCTCGTAGTCCTTCTGGTTGAGGAAACCTGTGTGGTCTTGTCAGCCTTGTTTTTGTCGTTGAACTCCGTCCTATCTTATCGCCGCTGGCGCAACGGCAATGCTGCCCCTCCACCCCACCAACGACTACATTTACGACTACCAAGGAACTGGTCTCTATTGATTCGACACCAAATTGAGTCTGCGAACCAGTCTTAAAGTACCGACTCGAGAGAAACCAGCTCCTTGGTACTTGCACTGGCTCCAGGATAGAATGTGAACGTACCCTCAAGCGGCGAGAAGCCTCCGTTCAGGATCAGCTCCAAATCGCACAACTGCCTCTCAGTGAGGACGATGGCCGGCAGGCTCTCGGCCTCTGTGAAAAGCTCCTTGCGTCGAGGGGCATCGCGCGCAATCAGGTCCTTGAGGACGCCGCCTGTTGTCTCGTCAGTCTTGCTGTTACTTACGCCGCCGTGGCTATGTGCACCAAGTCCTACCGTGAGGTGTGTTGGCCATTATGTGAGAAAATGTGTAAGGGGGTATATGCAGAAAACCTCAACAGCAGCGGCCCTCTTCACTTTATAAACGCTCATCGCGCAATCGCGCAATATCGGACCATGCCATGCCATGCGGCCGGTCGTCTCGGCTCGTCGCTCTAAGCTTTTGTCAAGCAGACCACTATTCGCTATTCGGCTCTGTGAGTGCCTACTTTGCCCACTTGTTGACCCTCATTACGCCGCCCTAGGGTGCAGGCGGACCCTGTACGGGTCGGCAAAATCTTGGAACCGATGGCGCAATTGCACGCGTTTTCTCGTGTCTGGCCGCAGTGCCCCGTTAGCATGTTGGGTAGTCTCGGGTAGATGACGTGGGGAATGTGCATTCGTAACTTGTCTGCCAGGTCTTTCTCCGGATGGGGTAAATGGAAAGCAATTGCCGCATCACGGACGTATTCTAGAAGTGTTGGAAATTTTTGTAATTTTTCTTTCCATGTACATTTACTGAGCTGCGAAACTCGTTACTGGTGATTTCTTCGCCCCAGTTGTATGTTCTTAATGTATATGTTATATTTTATATTCATGTTGGCTGTCGTCAAGACGCCTGCTTCAAATTCCTATACCCGTTTATTCCCATTCGTATGCCTTCATGATGATCCCTCGAACGCCTGTGCTAAATGCTTGATATAAAACGCCAAAAGGAGACTTTGCAAACACGACAACACCCTACACAGCCAGCTTCTGTAGGGCCCCCTCAAGCGCCTCTTGTTGCGCCTTGAGCTCCTGCTCCTTCAGAAACTGCGCATACTTGGACTTAGGGTTGTGGATTCCGCACTCCGTCTTGCTGCGACCCTTCCAGCGTCCCGCACGCTCATCCTCACCCGCAGCGACAGGCTGCGTCGAGTGCCAGTCGCCGACGCTCTTGTAGCCTTGGTTCAAGAGGTCGTTGTAGGGCACGTTGTTGGCGTCGATGTACTCCTTGACCTGGGCGAAGGTCCAGTTTGCCAGCGGGTTGATCTTAATCAGCCCGCCGTCGTTGATTTCGATGATGTCAAGATCGCCACGCTTGCCGCCCTGGCTGCGACGACGGCCAGTGATGGCGGCCTTGACTTGGAGTTCGGCGTAGGCACGCTCGGCAGGCTCCACCTTGGCAACGTAGTCGTAGTGATCCTCGTTGGTCTCCCACAGCTTCTCACCGTAGCGGGCGTTGAAGTCGGCGACAGTGTCGCACCCCGCAGGCTTGTAGATGTGAATGGGGGTGTTGTACCTCCTGCGGATGCGGTCGACCAGGGCGTATGTCTCATCGAAGTGGAAGAGTGTGTCCAGGAAAATCATGTCGGTGTTGTGCTTGTAGGGTCCATCCATTTTAGAGAGCATGTCGAGGGTCACGAGGCCAGTCAGTCCAAAGGCAGTGGTCTGGGACAGTCCAGGCAGAGATGTGATACACCATTTCAGAATGTCTGATATCATGTCAGACGAAAACCCCGTGTTGCTTCCAAAGCGGGATCACTCACCCTGAGGCTCCAGCTTCTGCAGTTGAGCGTTGAGAAACTTGAGGTGAGGTTTGCTGAAGTAAACTTCAGGCAGACTGTCCTGGCTTGACGATCCCGAAGCATATCCAGACTCTGAACGAATGCTGGGTGACTGAGCCCTGGGCTCGTTCTTGATAGATTGTGACGACATGCTGTAGGAACCCAGGTGTACTATTGGCACGTGCGAGCAAGGTATGTGTAGAATAAACGGTGTAGAGATTTCTCTTCTGGAACTTGCAGAAGATACTATTATGAATCGATTGCTCGGTGTGGTGTACAAGAACAGGACACCCTCCCTTTGGAGAATATATCGGGACCCGCCATCAGGTGCGCTTTGAAATCCTTCTCCGCAAAGATGCGATAGCTGGGGCCCTGGGGGTGAAGACGTGCGATCACGCAATTCACGCTAGTCCATGGAAGCTCAAAATTCTTCTTTCTAGACTTAGGTAAGGCAGTCTGGCCAATGGAGTAGCGGCACAATGAGGCTGGAAGCATTACATGTCTGTGCATTACTCTGATGGCGCTCATCCGCGGGCGCTGTATTGGTGCTGGCGCGACATCCATTGTCCGGCGTTGTGGTTTTGTCATCAACGTCGCTCCTCAGCCTCACCGAAGTTGGCCGGCAGCGGTGAGATTGCTGTCTGAGGTCGCGGAGTTACGTTCTCCTGAGTTCCTCGTTACGCAAACAATGCTGCGAGACACAAACATTTGCTCAAGCTTTTCGACATCGTTCGAAGTTGCTCTGCTCTACTCTATTGACGTCGGCCGATTGGATTCGGGTCGTCGGTTTCGCGATGCGACTAGCCGTGTCTCACAGCGGTGTCTCGCATGGTGCATCGGAGGCTTGCTGCGATCGCGATTAGTATCGAGTCTCTATTCGGTGTAGCATAAACTGATATTACCCACTCTCCTCTTTTCATCTGGAGTTGTTGCAGACGGCAGTTGAAGTGCTGCCCAATATTCTAGCAGACTTTTCACCCTATGATGCCCAGCACACCCCTGGATTTTTGTACTACGTTTTCGTAATGAGGGAGCAAAGTGGCCATCGCTCTTTCCTTTCAGGTGTTAAATGTTGAATTGTGATCGTGGTGGTGGTGGTGAGGTGGTGGACGGCGAGCGGGGTGACCTTGATGTTCCCTATCGTTCAGAGCCGTTGAACCTTGTCTTACCGAACACACCTGCTCAGTACGTCGAAGTCGATTGGACAGCTTAGATGTGCATACATACTGCACATACTCATTCTAACTTTGCATCAGTACTGCAGAGAATAGGCGTTGTCAGGTGTAGTTCAATCAGCTTGATTTCGCGTCATACGCGTGTGATTTTGGGTTGTTCTACTATCTGGTCCTCTGCATTCAAACACCGGCCTCGACCATCTTCTTCATACCGGCTCTGTCGTCGGCGCTCAATGAGCCTGCCCGCGCAGCCTCTTTCCAGGCTTCCAGCTGAGAATACTGCTCCGCGTCTAATACGGGTTTGAGCTGCTTCAGTAGCTTGGGCGCGTATTTGCCTGTTGCGTAGACAACACCTGCGTTGTATTTCGCAAAGAGAAAAACGACCAGCGTCAAGAAGAGAAGAGGCCCATCGGATTTCCTCTGCTTCTGCATTCTTCGTGCCATATCGCCGAGCATCGTAGATTTTGAAGACTGCAGTGTCGAGTCGTCGGGGGTATCGATCGATTGCTTTTTGTTGAACTTTTCGAGAGAAGATGCCAGCGCCGAAACATCCATGCTGTGAGAATCAAGAGCAGACTCTATCCTTTGGACGTTCTTGCGTGTCCGGCGACTCAGTAACAGGCCCTGTGACGTGGCTTTCGATACTGCGTCCGGAACAAGGTCCTTTTGTATGTACTGCGCAAGGAGGTCTGACAGTTGATCCTGTAGTTTCTGGTCCTCCACCCTGGTCAGTCCTTCTGAATAGATTGCAACGCGCGTAGACACGCGGTCTGTCCAAAATTTTGCGAAGTCTATTTCATTCTGTTTTTCGAGCTCAGAGATTTTGGCAGAGAATGCGTCGTCGATCGCGCGCTCTAATGCTCGTTCTTTGATAAGATTCTGCAATATTGGGTTGTCCTCAAGAAGTTGATAGAAAGTACTGGATAGCGAGAACCTGGCGTCTGTTCTTGGAGCTTCTTGGATCCGGTGCCATTGTGAAGCGGCATCAGCTTTGGCTAGGTCGAGTAATATGCCTCGATGACGAGAGTAGCTGTCCTCGCTGAGCAGGCTCTCGCCTGCACGATGTATACTAGGCGAGAGCGTGCGAATGGTCTGTTCCACCTTCTCTAGAATGACGGCATATATGCTGTCAGGAAAGTTGGCTATGACGGGCTGCTAGAAGGTATCATTAGAACTTTACATGGAGAGAAGACCCGATGGGATTCACATACCCCAAAATCAACGTCTCCGTCTTGAGCCATGCTTGCTAAACAGTCTTTGCTGAAATTGGAGATCCAAGCTTCGGAGATTGCGAAAGTTCCCTCGAGCTTAATACCTTGTGTACCTTCCAACTCCGCCCGCGCTTCTTCCACGGATGGTAGTATGGCCAGATGATCAATTTGGAAGGCATTGACATCGATGTAGGCAATTTTTCCAGATTGTAAATTGCTGATGACAGTGTCATGTGTCTGCTGTACTAACTGCACCGGAACGCATTGAACACCACTCGGTAGTCCAAAAATGTGCAGCTGCCCGGCAAACTCCGGCTTTTCGAGCAAAGTGTTAATAGTGCGCTGTATAAACCAGGTCGGGGGATTGCCAGAAACATCTGTTGGTCGTAGGGTGACAGCTCTAGAAGAATGATTAGGAGAGCTTTCTTAGAACATGATCAGATACTTACTGTAATTGGTGAATGCGGTCTTTGAGAAGATCGGCAATAAACTCCGAAACCATCGTGTCGTAGGATTTGCTGTAGAGGTAGCCGTTTACTTCTAAAATCTCTAGTTCGAACGCTTCCAGAAGCATATCCAAGCCGCTGTGCTTGAGACCATGTTCTCGGGCAAACTCATCCTTTGAGATGAGTCCATTCGTCACGCCGACTTTAAGGTCTTGATCAATAACGTCTCTTTGCGTCTTTGTCATGATTTCGAGGCCATTATTGCCACGCACGAGCATAACGCCCTCAAGTTCTTCAGCCATGCTACTCACGGTGTCCACGCTTACAGCGAGGTCGCGCGACAGAGAGCCGACTATTACTCTTTGATTGGGAACACCGCCATATACTTTTATGTTAGTCAAGGCTACACGTGGAGTAAGTTCGCTCACCATTATTGATGTTATCTTCAATCGCTTTGCGAATGTACTTGCGTGTAACAAATCCGTCGCCATGAGGATCTAGCATCAAAAGGCTACTTGGGTCGTCATTCAGAGCCAGCAGCTCAAAGACCTCTTTCGCATCTTCAGCGGAGAACATGGTTGCTAACGTCCGTGGGGCGGTCGGTCGAAAGTGTCAGCTACTAGTGTTGAGTGACATGAAGAGAGCGCTGGAACCTCAGTTGCATCCCAAAAGAAATACAACAAGCGCAAAATTGAGCAAACGGCCACGGTAAGCAGTATACCTCTTTATTGATAATGGAGGCGGTGATGGTGGAGGAAAGCTCGGGGAAGCGAACTCGCTGATTGGCTGACGACATCATGGAAGTCGCGACGCTTGGCACTTGCACTTCTGATTCGAACCTCAACAGCGACCCCAGAGTGTCAGTTCGCCGCCCATCGCTGTCGCTCTACCGCCATCATGTCTCAATTCCGCGCCACAAAGCTCGACATTGGCTGCTTCACCAAGATTCGTAACATTCGCGACCACACGAAGCGCAAGGTCTTCGCCGAGAACGAGCCTGAACGGTATGCGCTCTTGCGCCTCTTCAACGCGAAGATCGACTTACTGAGATACTGTACAGACAAGCCCTCCGCTATATTATTCGCAACACCACATTACCACAGCGTGTGCGCGCACAGGCGCAGCTCCAGCTCTCCCAGATGCACTGCTACACAAGGTTCACACAGGTCAAGAACAGGTGCATAATGGGTGGAAAGGGACGAGGTGTCTTCAGTGATTTCAGACTTGGACGTGTGCGTAACCTCGAATCCGCAAAATACATCAGTGTGCTGACCCATTTTTAGTACCAATTCCGTATCAACGCCCTCGCTGGAAACCTCCCTGGTGTGAAGAAGGCAAGCTGGTAGGCGGACACAGGTGAGGGGCTGTGATATATGTGTATACTACGATAGGGCAAACAAATGCATTGGGCGGCGTTCTATTTCACTTCTGAAGATCAATGGCATTTGCAGCATCATGCTCCATCTGACGTCAAGATGAGATGCGCTTTCCCACAGTTTGCTCTTTCCCTTCTCGGCGACAGCAAACGGCTATCCGCAGGAACACAAAATCGCCACAGCAACGCAAACAACTCACTTGAAACTCCAACGAGAACTCAACCTCCAACTTAGTCTTTCACCACCAGACACGATGTTCAGGCGCAAAGAAGACACGATCGCACCAGATGCATCCTATCCCACAAATTTGAAAGCGCTCGGGTAAGCTCACACATTACTGTGGTCGTACACGCGATTAATGACAGCGCAGCTTCTTTATCAATAACCTAGGCCAGATCCGAATGATCGAGGCGCCGGAGAGGCATTTTCTGTTCAATGCCACGAATAACGAACGCCACAATGAGGTGCGCAATGAAGCTCTACACAGTGCGTGCAAGTTCCTGGGTACATCTGTGGAATTACATGCTAATAACTTCAGCCTGTTCGCGTGCGGAAGTGATCAAACGTCTATCTAAACTCGGCATCAGGCAGCTTTACCTCCCTCAGTTGTCTATGACAAAGCCCAATGGACCTCATATGCCCATTCTCACCCCTCCATTGGATGTTCTCAGGACAAGGGAGCGCGTCGTCGTCATCGTCAATGACACTCTGCAAGATCTCGGTATCCTCGCATACCGACAGCTTCAGCGCAAGCTCGGTCTCAACGGTGGGTCTGTGGTCAACTTCGCAAAAGAAATGATCAACCGTTCAGCTCTAGACGATAGTTCCAAGGATCCGCAGACAGCCCAGAGCCTCTTCGAGGACGGTACTAGCGTGGAGAATGATGACCAGATTCCCGGTCTGATTGTAATGAACACAGGCCAGCGTCTTTACTCGCACAAGTACAACCGCCCTGTGACCATGCGAAGCTGGGATGCACTTCCGCGGAAGTCGATTGCACACGACCGTATCAGGATATACGACCAGGAGAACTACGTGACAGGGCACCGCAGTCCTTCAGAACATATTCGGTCTGTTTTCGACAACCTTCTATGTAATGCGGACTACGTTGACCCCCAAACCGAAGTATATGTCATTGCGATCGAGGACGGCGCGACCAGTCTCCTCGATGTGGTCAAAGGCAACAGTAAGTAGCCATACTCCTGACGAGCTGACGAGGTGTTGTTAACATGGAGTAGTCGACAAGTACGGTGCGCGCGTCACTGCGATGGCAATGATCCACACAATTGTGGATAATTCTGAGATCACTGATCCTAGACTTAAGGCTTTCCTGTACGGACGCGCACGTCAATGGAGGTACTCCGATCTGAGCTCCAGCCCTACACAATGTACACAGCTGCCAGATGACTATTCTAGCGACCCTCCGGGTCAAGCTAAGCCTAAAGTGCCTAAGATCATTCACTGGAATGATACGCTGCCAGCAGCTGGACCACTGCCTGGAATCACGAAGTCAATCTCTCGTCTCACACTTGGTACTTCTGGCGCCAGCAGCGCTAAACCTGCGGAGGCAGATACAGCTGCAGATGTAGAATGGGGCAATGGGGATGTACCGTGCCCTACCTTTGCTGGCGGCAAAGAACCGACCGGCGAATGCGTCTTCACCGAGCCCGGCGTCCAACGTGCCATCCTCTCATTCTTCGAAGAAGTCGCCCAGGATCCAGAGAGTTACCGTAATCCGAACTTCACCACAGTTGTGAACATACCTCAGCCCACCACCGACGCTCCATTCGCTCTCGATGCCAACGCCACCATGCCCGACGCCGCCGACATCCAGCCAACAACTCCTATGGTGACATCCGAGCAGGCGGAGCTGATGGAGGCGCGTGCGAAGCTCGACGATATGCGCACTGCGCTGAAGGCCTGTCCTGACGACGTGGAGATGCTCGCCAAAGGCCGTACGAGGCTGATGGAGAAGATTGTCAATCAGGAGACGCTGATCAAGGATCTGCAGGTGAAAGCTCTGGGCAGCGGGTCGCTGGGTGCCGGCGAGGCAGGAGGAGTTCGTCAGGAATGGGCTCACGAAGTCAAAGGATCGCAGGTCCCCTTTGCCGGTACCATGGTTGATAGCGAACTGCTCAAGGCTGCCGGTCTGGGCGAGACGGCTGGCGAAGAGCTGGAGAAGGCTGGTGCGACGGGTGCCGGCAAGGAAGTCCTTGGAGAAAAGATGGGAGAGGAAGTCGACGACAAGAAAGCGTTCCTCTAAGCCCAGCACGGCGGTGTTCTCTCCTTCTACAAGACAACCACGGCAAAGCGAGCACTTCCCTCGATAACGAGCATTACAGTAGCATAAACACTAATGAGTGGATTTTACATCACACCTGGTATCACAAACAAACAAGCACAAAAAAAATAACCAAAAAACGCCTCATGGTACCGCACACATGCTCAAGCCTAGTGCGCAAACCCGACCCCCTTCCCTTTCCCCTCGCTCCCCAGCTGCTCCCCATACCCCGCGTGGACCTGGCTGTGATACTCCTCGCGCTCCTGCACGGGGCTCACCTGCTGCAGCGCCTGGAAGCCGTGCTCCTCCCTGGGGCCGTACCAGCTGGGGGCGCCTGCGCCATTCGGCGCCGCGGGGGCCATCTGGCCGTGGGCGTGCTGGACCCAGCTGGGCGCGGGGACGCCCGGGTGCTGGTACGCGGCAGGCTGCTGCTGGTAGTGGGATGCGGGTGCGCCCTCGAGGTCGCCAAAGGCGCGGGTGCGCGGGGTGACTGGCATTTTGCCGGTGTTGGTGTTGGTATTGGCGGTGCTGAAGGTCATGGGGTTGGCGGTGCCCGGGGTGCGCGGCAGCTGCTGCAGCTCCCACATGTGCTGCCACTGCTGCTCTGCGGTCATTTCGTTTGTGCCGTCCGGGGTGTAGTCGTTCCACTTCTCTTTCTCGGCGGCTTTTTCGGCTTGGCGGGTGCGGTGGGCGTCGCGGGCGGGGGCGGTGGGGTAGAGCGAGTAGAGGGAGAGGGCGAGGAAGAGGGCATAGATTGAGCTGTGGGGGGTGTTAGTTTGGCGTTGGGGGTTGGGGGTCGGGCGGGTAAGGGAGAGGGTTTGTTGGGCAACGTACAGCATGATGCAGCTCACGGCGAAGCTGCTCTTGGCCTGCATGCAATACTTCTGGACGGTCGCGTCCTCGACGATGTTGCAATTCTTGGTGATGTACCAGGGGGCGCCGTTGTTGATGCGCTTCGGGTCGATGGTGTCGGGCGAGGTCTGGATGTGGATTCCGTAGGCCCAGATGGCGAGGAGGGGGATGTGCAGGAGCACGGAGAAGATGGGGAGGAAGACGTGGAGCAGCCACATGGTTACTTTGATTAGGTAGAAGAACATGCAGACGACGCCGATTACGAGGTGGTATTGGGTGTTGCTGGGAGATGTGTTAGTATGTTGTGATCATGCTTGATGCGGTTGTCGGTCTCGTAAGGACGTCAAGATTGCGTATGTTTGGACGCTATGTGTTTTGGAGAGAACTCACAATCCACTCCAGACTAATGGAGTCTTTACGGGCTTGTAGTTTGCGTATGCGTAGACAATTGTCGATGTATCCGAGTTGAATCCCATCTTGCCTCCTTCATTCCACAGGATAGTTCGGTAGAGGTTTGGCGACGCGATTCCGAAAAGCGCAAGATTGGCGACGGTGAAGGGGAACTCAAAGAGGATCAGGAACCAGACGTAGCGCGCAAGTCGCCATTCTCGCGGGATGAAGAAACGTCCCATGGTGGTTGATGGTAAATTGATATCGGCGTCGAGCTACGGTATGAGCTTCAGCTGAGCTCAATCCAGATGGGGGCGGGACGGCGCAGTCGCTTAGAAACTCGGCATAGGTGAGGTTGGTCGTCAGTAAGCACGATGATGAACATGCAACATCAGCACGTCGTAATCGAAGGTCGCATGCACTCAGCGCGAGGCCGGGGCGACCCTCGTTCTTAACAGCCGTTCGCACGGGCAGCCGGCCGCTCTGCAGCACGCCAAAGCGAAGTCTGCAGGCTTACCTCCAGCGACTGAGGGGCGAAAGTCCTTCTGCAGCCGCTGAGTGGCACACGCATATTGGACCATCACACAGCGTGTTGGAAGTGACTGCCAATCAGAGCCTCAGATGGCGGGAGCTAAGACGGGCACATCCTTGCTCGTGCTAGCCAAATTGGGTAAGATCTGTATTGGCTCGGCGCGTAAATTGGTGTTTAATGGTATGAACGTGGAATCTCGATAGCGCTTGTTCGTGGCGATCATGCTTCGCTTGCAGAGCTGCGGGTTCGGAGTGAAGTGACATTGGACTGACTATATACTAGGACGCTGCATGGTGGATGTTGCCGGATATGTGTACCGAAAATGACAATGCGCTCAACTCAAGCTGATGAACAAGTGGGACGATATGCTAGTCTAGCATACTATTTCTTACCACCACTTCTCGACAAGCACGCGCTCCGGCGCGATCTTCTCTCGCTCCGTCAAATATTGCGTTATGTCGTCAGTCATATCAGGAGGACCGCACACGTAGAACACGGTGTGTTTGGCATCGTCCTTGTTCCCAGCGGCGCTCGACAAGGCAATGTCATCGATGCGGTGCGTCCATGCAGTTATAGGTACTTCGGTTGCAGAGTCAAGATTCGGTAATGTTAACGACATCAGCGGCTGGATGGGCTGGTCGTTGCTGCGATCGACTTCTGAACCATCCCATGTGCCCGTGAAGAACAGTTCAATGCGGTCTTTGGTGGATTCGGAGCGAGGTATCCGGAACAGGCTGATGATCTTGGGAAGAAAGAGGACCTCCTCCTGACTGGTCTCTTTCGAGGGCACCTTTGTCGAGTAGAGGAGACGCACTTCGAGATTGGGGTAGTTCTGGTTGATGTAGGACATCATGGACATCATGGGGCTGTCACCTCGTCAGCGACTTCGAATGACCTACATGGCGGCTTCCCTACTTGATGCCTACACCGCCGGCGATGAAGATGGCGCGTCTGATCTTCGGGCGCTCCATGTTCAACCCAGGCGGCGGGAAGACGAAATTACCGCCCACGCGGACGGTGACCTCCTTCCCCTGTATCTCCTCCACGGGCTGCCACAGCCATGCGGCGGGCGGGTTGTCTGGGCTGTTCTGTATGGCGAGCTCGAAGAAGGGCGAGTGGTCGGGGTCGCTCTGGGGCAGCGCGTCCCTCGGCGACGATGTGATGGTGAAGCCGCCGGCTTTCTCAATGTCAGGCACGAAGACGTCGAGCCATTGGCCTGGGAGGAACTTGCCTCAACCATCAGCGCATGTCGAAAGCGGAGATGGGAAAGGAGCCGACAGTACGTTGAAGCCGTTCTTATCTACAATGTCGAACCTGAACGTCTTGATGCGGTCGTTGACAGCCGTCACCTGACCGATCGTCGCTTTGTGCAAATCACTACTGCGCGGCTCGCTCGCGGTGCGCTCCTGGTGACTGATGCTCCTCGCCTTGGCCGAGCGCGTCATGGGCATGCTGCCGCTGTGACGCCGGGTGCAGTGTTGGGGGACGACGAGACAGAGACGGGGACGGGGACAGAGACGGGGACGGGAACGGCGGATGGGGTGCTGGCGGAGGGTGTGACGGAATATACACCGCTGCATTCGAGCTGGCTGGAAGAAAATGCTGCTGAGTGGGTGCGGTGGGGTTCTTCGCTGTTCCCATGGACCCCGCCCTGTCGATCGAAGCTTAACGGCGGTGGTGAGCTATGACGCTATAGGCCGAATCGCGGTGTCAGCCGCGGCTAGCTCTAGCTGTTCGCGAAGGTCGGGAGCCTCTCGAGTCTCGTGCAAGCCATGTCCTCCTGACAGCTTCTCACTACCAACATATCTACGTAATTTTTATTTTTGCTCGACATGGAGGGCTGGCACACGTGCGACGACGGGTGCAAGCTCTACACGAAAACCTGGGCTTCGGAAGGTCCCGCTAAAGCTCGGCTCGTCTTCATACATGGGTAAGCCCGGGTTCTTTGACAGCATAAGGTTGTACTGTGTAAGGCCTGACAGCAACAAGATTCAGCGACCACATCAACACTTACGGAAATTTCTTCCCGTACCTTGCAAGCAAAGGTATCGAGGTGTACAGCTATGATCAGAGGCAAGACTGAACTTTACCTGAGCACTAGCAGTGGGCTGTTGCTGACTCTGCGCAGAGGATGGGGAAAGTCGGTAACCAAGAAAGCCGAGCGTGGTCATACTGGACCCACCGCCAGGGTGCTCGATGATATCACGTCGTTCCTCAAGTCGGTGATACCAAGCCCGGTACCGCTGTTCCTGATGGGCCACAGCATGGGTGGAGGAGAGGTGCTGTGCTACGCTGCCCATGGCCCACGTGAGGTGCGACAGCATATCAGAGGGTACTTGCTGGAGTCGCCATTCGTGGATTTCGATGCCAAGTCGAAGCCATCGTCGTTGACCGTCTTCTTCGGAAGACTTGCCGGAAAATTGCTGCCGCATAGACAGCTTGTCAACAAGCTAGATGTTAACCTTATCTCTCGTGACCCTGAGGCTTGTAAGCGCTTTGAGGAGGACGAGCTCTGCCATGACACAGGCACACTCGAGGGTTTGGCTGGGATGCTCGATCGAACGGGCGAGCTGGCTGCAGGTAAAGTCATCATCCCGGATGATGCTGGAGAAGGCGGAGTGACCAGGATCTGGATCGCACACGGCGATTCAGATGGCATCACTGCTTTTGCAGCCTCGAAACGCCTAGCAGATGCGCTGCAGGTCAAGGACAAAGAGTTCAAGGCGTACGAAGGATACTACCATCGCTGTATGTTAAAGAGATCCCGGATGTACAGCGTGCTTGAACCTACTGCTGACGACAACAGTACACGACGAGCCCAGTCCCCACAAGGAAGTATTCATGGATGATGTGGTCAACTGGGTACTGGCTCGCAGCGTAGAGCCGGTACAAGTAGATGCTGCCAAGCCAAAGTTATGAGTCCAGGCAAGTGAGGTGGGCGTGGGCTTCTTAAGCTGTTAGCGTGGCACGCAGTTTGTATGGTATGGTGAAGACTTCGAGTATGATAGCGTTATAGTGTAGAGCCTTGAACAAAATATTTACCCTTCAGCACCTAGTGCTTTCCATATATTCAAAACACTTGACCAATCGCACTTGCCGTAATGGGCGTCGTCATCTTGGATGCAAGGCTCTATGCAGGTACGTATGAATACCAAGTGCAAGGTAAATTTGAACGCGCGTTCTTTGGTGATGTTTTTTGTAGCTAGTGAAACAAGCAAAATCCTTTTGGATCTTTTCGAGGCAGAGTCAGCCCTGGTGGTGACGACTCCAACGACTCGGCGTACGCATGTTCACAAGATTGGCGTCTCTTGCAAGGCTTGATTCACTGTACGAAGTAACAGTACGGTCTGCTGCAGGGCGAGCGGGATGCCTGTTGTGTCGCCCCACTTGCCGGGCGATGATGTCTTGACCGAGCTTAAGTGATGGCGGCAGCGTCCGTCGCGGCTTGGATTCTGGAATACCGCGGAATGACATGACTGCACTTGCATAGAGCTGCCACCAGTGACCAGGACCGCGCGGAGGCTGTCATTGCGTTCTACCCATGCTGTTGCGCGTCCGGAGAGATGGCCTTGCTGTCTGCGTACGCCCGCCCCATTCACGACGCGCCGCGCTCTTTCTCTCGCAGGCGGCTGCATCAGCGCAGTCGCACGGGCTGAATAGTACATCGCCCTACCCGACCGTCTCGGGTATCTTCCGCCCACAGCTGCGCGTCCTGCAAACGTGGACACATACAAAGGGGCTTTCGAGCACACGATACCCATACGCATACCCATACCCGCAACACACGCCTCGCTCGCTCAATTGGACTTCGATCGCCCACCGCACACGACACATCGCCGCTGCTATGACGAGCCTCACACACAGCCATGGGCACGCGGGCCACGGGCACCATCACCACCACCACGACAACACCTTCCTGCTCTCCAAGAACAAGGACGACGCTGGCGTGCGCATCACCCGCATTGGCTTGTATGTCAATCTGGGCATGGCGGTGGGAAAGGGAGTTGGCGGCTACGTCTTCAACAGTCAGGGTAAGGTATATAGGAGGAACGGAGAAACGCCCGCAATTCTGACCGACTACAGCGCTTACTGCCGACGCCATCCACAGCTTGACGGATCTTGTCAGCGACGTCATGACGCTGGCCACGGTTGGGTGGTCACTCAAGCCCCCCTCGCAGCGATTTCCCAGCGGCTACGGAAAGGTGGAGAGCTTGGGCTCGCTAGGTGTGAGCGGTATCCTGCTGGCGGGAGGCTTCCTGATGGGCTGGTCTGCCCTCATTACCATCATGCAGCAGTTCTTCCCTGAATTCGCAGAGACCTTGTCGAATCTGGGCCTCCTTGCACACTCCCACCACCATCACGGTGCTGATGATCTCGGACCGAACATCAACGCTGCATGGCTGGCCGCAGGCTCAATCGTAATCAAAGAATGGCTGTATCGCGCAAGTGAGTATTCCCTTAACAAGACGAACAACGCAACGCCTACTAATCAGCACCCAGCACTCAAAGTTGCCAACGAGCGGAAATCAACTGTCCTCGCCTCCAACGCCTACCACCACCGTGTTGATTCCCTGACAGCGTTCGTAGCGCTTCTTCTTATTGCCGGCTCCAACGTACTCAACAACGCTGCGTGGTTAGATCCTGTTGGAGGTCTGGTCATCTCGCTGATGGTGGTTCAGGCTGGCTGGGGCAACACAAAGTCTGCGCTGTACGAACTGGCTGACGTCGGCGTGGAGGACGAGATGAAGGAGAACGTCACAAAGGCCGCTGCCAAGGCGTTGGAGAGCATAAACACCGAGGCTGAGAACATCGAGGTTCGAGCGGTACAGGGCGTTAAGGCTGGCCAGAATTACCTGATGGATGTCGAGGTCGGTGTGCCCGGCACTTGGACTGTCGACCAGACCCGCCCTATCGAGGATCTCATCCGTGAAAGAGTCGGCGCAAAGGTTCGCGGTGTTAGGAAGGTCCGCGTGCGCTTCGTCACCAACAGCACAGGTGAGCCGGACTTTTTGGACGAATTCATTGCTGGAGATGTCTCTGGAACAGCCACTCCAGAGGCCGAGCATGACCACAGCCACGACCACGATCATGCCCACGAGCACGATCATGACACAACGCGGAGGAGGAAGTGACCTTGTACCATCATTTTTGTATAGACGAGGAACAAAGAACGGGCGGCGTCCTGGAGTTAGACCACGGGCTCACGGCATATATCTACTCCATATCAGAACCTACGGTGGTTCAATACATGTGTTTTCTGACCCACGTCCACTTCCACGCTAATGCTCATTCCAGTCATTACCCGCGGCGAACGACACCTGTACCGATCGGCGACTGCACCGATGCCCTGTAGGCAAACCCCGATATGTAGCCTGCGCAGTCACGACGTCGGTGCAGGATTTATCCGCGGGCCAATTGCGAGCCATGTTCGCCGCTGTCTCCGGCGGCAAAATGCATGATGTAGGTCGGTGTCGATTTGTGGACCCTGAGCTTGGAAGCGGCTTAATGTAGATACGACGACGACTATCATCTTTCGCATGCCCGACCGATTCTTTGGTCTTTTCCTTTCAATTCCTTCTTCCCTAACAACTCAGACACATCGCGACAATGGCTGACCAGTTCCTCGGCTTCGATCTGAGCACCCAACAGCTTAAGGGTGAGCCCCACTACAGCTACCCCACCACGCAGCGCTGACCGTGGGGGAACTCAGGAATCATCGTCGGCTCCGACCTCAAGCTTCTGCAGGAAGCAAAGGTGGATTTTGACGCAGACTTTGGCGCAAAGTATGGCATCGAGAAAGGCGTGCTCACCAACCCTGCCGAGGGCGAGGTGTTTGCGCCCGTGGCCTTGTTCCTCGAGGCTATTGATCTCGTGCTGCAGCGCTTGAAGGAGCAGGGCGCGGATTTCTCAAAGGTCCAGGGCATCTCTGGTGCGGGCATGCAGCATGGAACTGTCTTCTGGAGCCATGACGCTGAGCACCTGCTCGCCAACCTCGATGCGGGCAAGACGCTGCTCGAGCAGCTCGAGGGCGGCGCAAAGGGCGAGAGGAAAGGTGCTTTCAGTCATCCCTTCAGCCCCAACTGGCAGGACGCAAGCACACAGAAGCAAGTCGAGGCGTTTGACGCAAAGCTCGGTGACCCGCACAAGCTCGCTCAAGCTACAGGCAGCAAGGCCCACCACGTATGTCTTCCCAGCACCAAGGAGAGATTGGAAGAGAAGACGGTACTGACACGCCATGCAGCGCTTCAGCGGCCCCCAGATCCTCCGCTTCCACACCAAGTACCCCGAAGCCTACGCCGCCACCTCGCGCATCAGCCTCGTCTCCTCCTTCCTCGCCTCCATCTTCCTCGGCAAGATCGCTCCCATGGACATCTCCGACGTCACCGGCGCCAACCTCTGGGATATCCAGAACGGGCGCTGGCACGAGGACCTGGTCGCTCTCGCGGGGGGCGCCAACGGCGCCGCGGATCTGCTCAACAAGCTGGGCCCCGTCCCCGAAGACGGCGGCGCCAGCTTCGGCACCATCTCCAGCTACTTCTCCCAGCGCTACGGGTTCCCCAGCTCCGCGCAGATCGTCGCCTTCACGGGGGACAACCCCAGCACCATCCTCGCCCTGCCGCTCAGGTCGTCCGACGCCATCGTCAGCTTGGGCACCAGCACCACTTTCCTCATGAGCACCAACACGTACAAGCCGCACCCGGCCTACCACTTCATGAACCACCCCACCACCCCGGGCCTGTACATGTTCATGCTGTGCTACAAGAACGGCGGCCTCGCGAGGGAGCGCATCCGCGACGCCATCAACGGCAACGCCGCCGACAAATCGTGGGACAAGTTCAACGCCGCCGCGACATCCACCCCCGCCCTCGGCCAGGAGAAGGACACCGACCCCATGCGGCTGGGCCTCTACTTCCCGCGGTCGGAGATCGTCCCCGCCGTCAAATCCGGCACCTGGCGGCACGCCTACTGGCCCTCGTCCCACCTCCTCACCAACGCAGAAGACGACGCGACCACCTGGCCCTCGCCCGCCGCCGACGCCCGCGCCATCCTGGAATCGCAGCTGCTCTCCCTCCGACTGCGCAGCGCCTCGCTCACACAGCCCCAGGGCGACCTGCCCCCGCAGCCCCGCCGCATCTACCTCGTCGGCGGCGGCGCCGCAAACCCGGCCATCGCCGCACTCGCAGGCCAGGTCCTCGGCGGCGCAGAAGGCGTCTTCAGGCTCGAGATCGGCCCCAACGCCTGCGCCCTCGGGTCTGCCTACAAGGCCGCCTGGGCCGTGCTGCGCCGCTCGGGGGAGCGGTTTGAGGACTTCCTCGAGGGGAGGTGGGATGAGGCCGCGTTCGTGAGGAGGGTCGCGGACGGGTACCAGAAGGGCGTTTTCGAGCGGTACGGCGAGGCGTTGCAAGGATTTAGCGAGTTGGAGCGCGTGGCGATTGAGGAGCGCGGGGAGCAGGGGAGCGGGAGCGGGCAGGAGGTGAAGGAGGGGGCGGTTGATAGGGGGATCGTGAGGGCGAATTGATTGAACCCGAGGGATGGGTTTGTATGCGGTCTGGTATCTATGGGTTGTCTATCGATGTGTGTGCGGTGGGGTTACGAATGGTAGCGATAACTTTCGAAGCAATGACGGAACGACTTGCGTGTCCGCAGGCTTCCAAAAGCACAAAGCAAGTGCCCGCCCACCTCTTTCTCCTCCACGGCAGCGCTCCGTAGGCTCGAAAAGCGCAAGCAGGTCCCCGAGCGCGCTCTCCTCCCCTTCACGACAGCGCGCTCTCCGCGAGCTTCATCTCCCACACAGCGCTCTTGCGCATCGCCGCCCCCAGCCCCTCGAACCCACGCTGATGCACCTTCCGCCCCGCCAGCTCATTCGCAAACTCCAGCCTCTCGGCCGCGCCCCACGTCCGCTGGTGCACGCACGCGTACAGAATGCCCGCGATGAAGGTGTCGCCCGCGCCCACGGTGTCCACCGCGTCGACCGAGTACTGCGGCTCGTCGAGGTGGGGGCGCCAGCCGATGGTTTTGTCGTGTATGGGGCGGCCGCGGGGGAATTTGCGCACGGCTGCGGCGCCGCCCTTGCCCCAGGTGCAGATGAGGAAGGCGGTGGGCTGGGTATGGGCGATTTGGGTCTTGAGGAAGGATTCTGCGTCGGGGATGGCGGGGCCTGAATAGGGGGTGCTGGCGGGGCCTGAATAGGCGTTGGCGAACCAGTTCTGTGGTGGATTTAGCGATGCTTGGAATTGAGTGTGTACAGAAATTGTTGGGGATGCCACGGGGCCCTTCAGAGGCAGATGGGTATGCTTGTGGTGGGATTCACGCGAGTGTGTTTAGGGAGATGGCCGTCACTCACCTCCGCCCAATCTTTCGAGTAGAAGACCACATCCGCACAACGAGCGGATTTCTCCAAGATCCAGCGATCCGGCTTCTCCAACTCGACGCTGATTGCGACCTTCTGATTGTACCCATATGTAGATCGCAGCCACGCCACGCAAGCATTTACCACCTCAGGGATCCTGCCCTCAAAGTGGATCCACACCTCTTCCTTCATCGTATCCGCAGTGATCAGCGGTACAATGGCAGCCTTGAACTCCTCGAAAGTCATGTCATCAAGCGGATTGTAGCTGACAATCGTCCGTGTCCCATTCGGTGGGGAGACGATGTAGCTGCTGGCGGCACTCTGTTGGCCCGTCCGGTACAGGAAGAGCTGTGGCGACACATCTGGCAGTGACAAGATGACTGCCTTTGTGTCCGGCGAATTTGGGTCTGGGAGGACGCTCATCAGGGAGAGTTTCGTGTGGTAGGTCAAGGTGTCCTTGTTGAAGTTGTCGTCCGGGAGCAGCTGAGATAGGACTTCGAGTGTGTTGCCCGTGTTGCCGCCGCGACGGCGCTTCATGCTTTTGGCGCGTAACTTGGTGTTCTCTTGGGGGAATTCGGGCACCCTGTGAGAAGTCAGCATGCTCATGAGTAGGAAGGACCTCTGTTCGGATTTGGATTGTGTGACACGTACTCGAGGATGGTGTCCATGTAGATCGCGCCCACGCAGATGATGTGCGGCATGGCTGCGTACTTGGTGGTCCTGAAGAGTCGGTGTAGGAAGACTCAAGTCGGACTCGCGATGGTCTTTTCTGTGGAACTCTGTCTACTATGATGTCATCGTCACGCGGTCGCGTGTTGAGGGAAGGAGCCATGTTGTTCAGTGTTTACATTGGTTGGAGACCTTTCGCGCCGAGCTACTCAGTAGAATATCGCTAAATAACAGTAGGCAGTTACGCTCCTCTACGCACGTTCGTGCTCATAAGTGTAATCTTCTTCTTTTTCTTGCCCTTTCCAACTGCGGGCTTCTTTGCTGCCGTGGACGATTCTCCCTCCTCGCCCAACGACATTGCCTGTGCTTGAGCGATCATCTCCTCCTCTTGCAGCAGGTCCTTCTCCCACCCTTGCAACCAGCCGTCCTCGGCGTCGTGATCCAGTGGCGCGAGCACAGGCGATGCGCCTGCAATTGCTGTAGTGCCCCATACGGTGCGTGGAGCGGAAGGGCTGCTAGATGGTGAAGCCAACGAAGCGAATCCTTCACCGCGGCGGGCGGGCCAGGGTGGTGACGTCGAAGCCTCGTCGCCGTCGATGGTTTCACCGTCTGGATTACTGGCGGACGCCAGAGGGAGGAAGTCTGCGGCAGAGAACCGCTCAGTCATACTAGGTCGCTTCCTTCGCGCTGAGTTGAACTCCGCGTACTCTGCCTTCTCTGCCCGCAGTCTGGCCTTCTCTTCGCGACCCTCCTTGTCTTGATGCTTCTTCCGTCTCCTCTCGATTTCAATTTTGAACTTCTCCAACACTTCCGGCGCAACAGTGTCAGTCCAGTCACATTCTAAAAAGCTAACCTCACATCCGTACGGCAGATGTGCGAGGTACTTGGTTCGTTTTCGAAGTTCGTCATCAACGACGTGACCAGTCGAGATGTGTTCCACGCGTGGAAGAATAGTTGCTGGAAAGGCAGCGAAGTTCTCGAAAGCAGCTTTGAGAATACGGATGTCGAGCGGTGCGAGATAGTAGTGCATGAGCGCCTGGTAGAAGTAGTACTCCGACGGTGTACGGCTTTGGTCGTGATGTTGACGATTGCGGATCTCGGCAAGCGTTGCTGGGATGCTTGTGCGTGATGTCTGAGAGGACATGGACATCTTCCGTTGCTGACTGTTCTCATTCGATGCTGATGCAGATGCAGACTCCCCGTTGGTGTTCTGACCTGGGAAGAATTCCAGGGCGTCTTCGCGGAAGACAATGGCTGCTCTCTTCGGCTTGGGCTCCGCTGGCTTGAGCGCAGACTCTGGAGGATTGCCAATTCCTCGGATCTTCTCTTTTGACTCTTCAATATTGCGAATGGCCTTCTTCGCCCACTGTATATTGTCCTCGCCAAACATGACTTCGTCTTCCTGAGCCTGCTGACGCAGCTCGACGATCTCCGTGTCAAATTGTTCCGTCATGTAGTCTTCAGCGCCTCGAAGTACCCGTGCGTAATCCATGACCTCGGCAGCAAAATACCAGGGAATATCTTCGTCTTTGCCCAGCACTTCAGCGCCATCGCGGGGCATGGCCAGCGTGCTTCCAGCTGAGCGCATTACCAAGCGAAGAACTACATCCCCGCCCTCCCGGGGCGGTTCGCTCTCTTGCCCTACGTACCAGCGTACAGGCCGTGTCTCTGTGGCGTAGATGGTGTCGAAACACAGTGGACACTTCTTGGAGCGGGCGCGCTTAACAGGCTGCTGTCCTTCGTCTTCAGAATGCATATAGCGGATGAGACAAGGTAGACAAAAGATGTGTCCGCAGCGAGCCATTCGCGGGGCCACCGGAGCTCCAAGACAAATGGGGCAAGACGCGTCCTGAGAGACTGATGACGCCAGAATTTGGAGGACGTTATTCCAGTCCAAGTGAATATCGGCGTCAACCCCCTGGGCACGATAGTCACCACGCGGATCGACAATGAAGCGGTAGTTCGCGTGTACATATCTACGGAGGTCAGTCTGCGAGAACATGTCCCGAGGCATTCGCCGCTTACCTTGCTTTGTCACTCGCATGGTAGCCAGAGCCCACACCCCAGGTAGGAACGCGCCTAGCACTCCTACTGTGGCCGTGGCGGTCATGGTGGAGGTTTTGGGGACGAGGCGGAAGGTTGAAGTTCATCAGATGGGTGATGGACGTCTGTCCCTTCCGGTTGCCGTATGGACGCATAGCGAGCTGGCTCGTCAGTACTGCATCTATCTGTCTGCAGAGCCTCTGGCACATACCGATTCGGCAATGGCATCCTCATCGGAAGACCGAAACTTCTTCGAGCCTTTGTTCTGCTTCTTGGCCGCCTGGTTGCTCCTCGGCGTTGGGGAGTTCTTAAAGGGAAGAGCACCCCGCTGCTGGCTGAAGAAGGTGGCGGTCGCAGATGCGGACTGGGTTTGTGCGGGCGATTGCGGCGCGGCGGGTGCAGACGCTTTGGACGAGGAGGCGGCCGAAGGTGGGTTCGAAGACATAATGCTACCCGCACGAGGGGTTCGCGATGGCGGCTCTCTGGCGCAATGGCGACTACACTGTTCCAACACAAAGACCAAGGAAAAGCAAAGCGCACGGCGAGGGAGTAAGGATACAGGGGGGTTGTGTGGGCACTGTTTGGTTGGGTTGCGAGCGTTTGGGTCCCCCAGAGGGTTGGACTTGGAGAGTCAGAGAGTGGAGTGGCGATCGATAGACCATCATGACGAGCGGCTGGACCATCTCACGTGTTTCTGTTTCTGCACTAATCGATGCATCTCCAGGGCTGCTTCCGGTGCCTTCTTTCGCCCGAGCACACCCATCATACGTGTTATGTACATGGATATGTTCCTTTGTGTGCGAAGTGAACAAACGCCTCGGCCACGCATCGTGCTCGGCGTGGTGCATGGAGGGCAGACTGGAGCTTTGGGCAGTGGTTCTGCGTAGCCGGCCAGATGACTTCATCGGCCTCACACATCGCGGCGGCAGTGAACATCGCTCGCCGCGTGGGGTGTGTGAATGCGAACTCGGTACACGGTACCTTCGCAGCATGCGCTGTGCAGGAGAGTGAAGTATTTGTGCCTCGCAGCAGAGGCCGCCGCATGTCAGTTCCTGTCACCGTCACCGTCACCGTCATAGTGGGTTCAGGTTGATGCTTCCGATTTGCGTTGCGTTGCGTTGCGTTGCGTTGCCTCTGCTTGCCCAAAGCGAGTTTTGAGTCTGTGCGCGCGCTCTGCATCTGCATCTGCATCACCGTCAAGCGCTGCGCTCCACTCCCATGAGCCTTCAAAGTCCAACTTGCGCCCTTCCCCAACTCCAACCCGCATCCTCGCCTCCCATCGCCGGGCAGTCTCGACTGCGCACATGTTGTGCTGATACAATGACAGCGCGCCTGGCCCGCCACCCCGCTGTCCGTCCCGTCCGCCCCGAAGTCGCGCGATCAACTTCATCCGCACCCCAGCAGTAATTCTGCGGCCGCATCATCGCCGCCTGCGCGCGTCGCCCGCCCCGTTCCAGCTGTCCCGCCCATCGACTCGGCGCAGTCTGCAGCTCCCCGCCCCTGCGCGCCCACCCGTTGCCTCGCAGGTTGGACGCTTGGTCGTGCTGACCAGCGCCCGACATCGAGGCAACACTGACGCCTGTCGCCCATGATGCCAGGCCATATTCCGCCCGGTGGGCCGTTCCACCAGGGCCGGAAGCAGATGGATCCCTACCAGTACTACGCTCCGCCGCCCCAGACGCACTCGCCCGTCTACCATAACCCCTACGCGCACACGCACGCGCCCTATCACCACCCCCAGCACTATGGCCCACCGCACGGCTATCCCCAGCAGATGCCGCATATGCAGCAATGGAACCCGTACCATCAGCCCCAGCCACAGCCGCAGCCGCAGTACAACATGCCGCCCCGCCAATTCCAGCCTCATGCTTCGCCTGTCGTCGTCTCGTCGCACCCGCACATGGCAGGCATGCCTCCAGTGAACCGTTCGCTCGGCCAGACGCCGCCAATTGTCCACTCGCACACGCCTCCGGTGCAGCGCGTACTCACCCCTCATCGCGTGCCTTCGTCGCCCTCGGTCCACTCACAGGTGCAGACACACTCTCCCACCCCACCTGTGCCCTCCACTGTCCCGAGCCCCCCTCCCGTCGTCGATGCAAAGCCGGTGCACGTCGCCTCTCCTCCGTCACCGCAGCCGACGACCTTTATGCCCTTCTACCCGCCATTGCCATGGCTTTCGGTCCCTGATGCAGACTTCCCCGCTCGTGCAGCAGGACGGAGAAGGAGGAAGAGGGGTCTTGTGCCTGCCCAAGAGCAAGGTCTTGCTCTGCCCTCGCGCGGGCAGGACGTCCAAGAAGATGTCAAGGCTACCGATGAGACAACAGCTGGAGAACTCGAATCTGCGGGAGAGCCAGAGGAATCCCAGGCTTCTACAACCGCTGTGCCTTCCGATGCCGAGGTTGACACTCCGTCCACCTCTCATCCTCCATCAGAGATTGATGCTGCGTCGGCACATCAGCTTGCTGCTCAAACCATCGTCCCTGCCCAGAAGCACGCTCGCAACACCACCAAGCCTGCCGTGCCGCTCATCCCAATTAAGCCCACCAAGGCAGCGAGTGCGGCGTCGGTGACTCAGAAATCAGTCAACTCGCCCCCTGCCGAGAAGCACCAGTCGAAGGCTACCGACGAGATTGCTGCGTCGGCGCCCGAAATTGCAAATGCTGAAGAGGCTCCCAAGCCTACCGCACCTGCTGCGCCCAAGTCGTGGGCTGAGCTGCTTAGAGCGAAGAATGCCGCAGCTGCTCCTCAAGCCCAATCGCAAGCTCAACCACCAGTCATCTCGAATGGCGTTGCGAACACAACTGGACCTGCTCCACCAAAGAGCAACTCGCTTGCCGACGTTCTTGCATCCTACTCTGTCGAAGCCGAGAAGAAAGTTGCCTTCATCGAACCGCGTGGCCTTGTAAATACTGGCAATCTTTGCTACATGAATTCTGTGAGTTTTGGCTCTTCCTGTAAATTTTTACCGTTTACTAATATCAAGTAGGTTCTTCAAGTACTCCTCTTTTGCGCGCCCTTTTATGATTTCCTTGACCAGACGGCAAAGCGCGCTGTACACAGCTTCAAGTCCGAGACCCCTCTTGTCGATGCGATGATAATGTTTTTGCGAGACTTCAAGGTCATCGACTCTGCTAGCTCTGTCGAGCAACTGCGCTTGCGTTTGAAGACGGAAGAGCTGGAGCAATTTGGCGACCCCTTGACACCCGATTACGTCTATGAAACCATCAGACGTCTGCCTCGCTTCGATAACATGAAGCGAGGCTCGCAGGAAGACGCCGAGGAGTTTCTCGGCTTCCTTTTGGCCGGTCTGCACGATGACTGCGCCCTTGTTATCAAGAAGGGTAATGCTCAGTCTGCATCATCCAAGACTGAGCGATCAAACTCTGCAGATGGTGAATGGCTCGAAGTCACAGCGAAGCAGAAGACCTCAGTCACTCAGTCTTCTGGCACTGTTGAGGTCGAAACACCCATCACGAAGATATTTGGTGGCAAGCTTCGCTCAGAGTACAGGAAGGCCGGGCAAAAGCCTTCAGTAACCTTTGAGCCCTACCAGCCTCTGCAGCTTGACATCGGCGAACCCCACATCAACAACATCTCGGACGCCCTGAAGAATTTGACACGCTTGGAGACTTTGGATAGCGCTGCGAGCGGTGCTCGTGCATCTACAAAGCAGGTGCACATTGAGACACTGCCGCCTGTCCTGATCCTCCATCTGAAGCGCTTCCACTACGACGAGAAGGGCCCACAGAAGATTTGGAAGAAGATCGGTTACCCTCTGGAACTGGAGATTCCAAAGGAAGCTTTCCCTCAGCACAAGCGTGGAGGCTTCCTGGCGCAGGGCGGTTTCCCCAGATACAGGCTTACTGGAGTCGTCTATCATCATGGCAAGAACGCTAGTGGCGGTCACTATACAGTTGATCTCCGCCGACAAGAAGGTCGGGAGTGGATCCGTATGGATGACACCGTGATCCGCAGGATTCGTGCTGAGGATGTCGCCGAGGGCGGCGCAGAGGAGGACCCCAAGCTCCTCGCCGCTGCACTCGAGCAGCACAAGAACGATTCTGGCAAGAGCAAGAACTTCTTTGCTCAAATTGATGTTGATGAGGAGGCTTCCGACAAAGGCGGCTGGAACCAAGTCAATGGCACGGACAAGAAGGACAACACGAAGAAATGGGCTGGCGTCGTGAACGGTACAGCCACACCCAATTCCGCCGGAAAGAGAACTCCTCTTCCAAAGGAAAACGTCAGGGATAATAAGGTGGCATACATCCTGTTCTACCAACGCATCGAATCATGAGGGAGTGGATTTGAGCGGGGAACAGGCAGGGCGTAAGCTCACGAAATCACGATCAAAAGTCATCATTAGCAGCATTGCGAACATGGCATGGAAAGGCACGTCCACAAGCGCAGAGCCGTGGATGAACGTTCATCGGCACCATCAGTGGTGCACAAAAGAAGAGGGGGGTTATTTAGGAGAGCAAGATGCCCTCACAGGGCGTCAGATATAGCAAGAAAGGCGATATGTAATTCACAAGAATCCTGTGCTGTGGTGACGAAAATCGTCTTGGCGCGTTGCCCCTCCACCCCACCTTCCTCGAACGTC
The DNA here is from genome assembly GCA_002116315.1 of Epicoccum nigrum. NCBI lineage: Eukaryota > Fungi > Ascomycota > Dothideomycetes > Pleosporales > Didymellaceae > Epicoccum > Epicoccum nigrum. Next base: position 810,968 of record KZ107852.1, read on the forward strand.
AAGCTCTCGCAGCTCAGTGTTGACGGACATGACAACAAAGTTCCATTGACGTCCACAATGCTCATCACAGAAACACACAAAGATGTGCCTACTCAGGCGGGTGGTGATATGAGTGCGTTTGCCAGAATCATATTTGTCTGTAACTGAAGCTTACCGTGCCGCAGGGGTCTTCATCTTCCACCCAACCATTGCCAACTACCCACAAGCAAAGTTCCCTGGTGTCGTCGTGTTCTCAGAGATCTACCAAGGTGCGTGAAACCTTGATCCGCCAGACATCACTCACCTAGAGTGGCCGGATTTCCCCTTCGCGACACCCACCTACTCAAACTTCACATAAATCACGTGCGCCCCAGTGAACATGACCTTGAGGTCTCCAACAACACCCAACAAAGCTCACAATAGTGCCCAGTAACCGGTCCCGTGGCACGCTTCGCACGCCAAATCGCCTCTCAAGGCTACATTGTCGCAGCGCCATCATCATACCATGAATTTACCGGCCCGGAGCCTCTAGCCTACGACGGCCCAGGCACCGACGCCGGCAACGAATGGAAGATCACCAAGAAAGTAACCGCCTACGACGAGGACGCCAAACTCTCCGTCGACATCCTGCTTGACCTGCCCACGTGCAATGGCCGCATCGGCGCGACCGGTACGTGTCACCTTGCACCCTACTCTCCCCGTCACATGTGCTCTCCCTCTTCGATAAGACGCAGTCAGACTGATGGATGATTGCAGGCATGTGTCTCGGCGGGCACCTCGCATACCGCTGCGCGCTGGACCCTCGTGTCGCAGCAGCGGTGTGCTACTTCGCGACCGACATACACAGCGCTTCGCTGGGCGCGGGTAAGAAGGATGATTCACTGCAGCGCGCGGGCGACATCAAGGGCGAGCTGGTTATGATCTTCGGCAAGATGGACAACCACGTGCCGCCTGAGGGGCGGGACTTGATCCGCAGGACGCTGCATGAGAAGGGAGTGCTGTTCAGCTTTTACGAGCCGGCTTGGGCGCAGCGTGAGTCTCCTTCCCCTTCTTGAATTCGGCGACCTTGCGCGAGAGGTGGTGTGGTGTTGGCGGATCGGATGGCCGGTGCTGACTCTGTGTAGATGCTTTCATACGCGACGAGCTCAGCAAGGGCCGCTACGACGCCGCGCTGTCGGGCGTGTGCTTCGAGATGCTCAAGGAGCTGTTCAACCGCACGCTAAGGTCTGATCTGGGTCCGAGGAGCGGCGGGGATGTGGAGATCGAGGATATCTGTTAGAAGGCTGCTATTGGGGAGGTTGAAAGCGGGACTGAACACACACGACTGCCCAAGCGGGTGACTCGGACAATACGAAGACATGCATGCTTCAGATTTGATAACGAGACTTTCATATAGCTCCTGCAGGACAACTGCTCTGAATCACAGAAGTTGCGTCCTAACGAACATACCCATTCACTCGGCATCAAGCCACGGTTGTTGCAGGCACAACGTCAAGACAGCTGCCTGCTGTAGCATAGCATCAGTGCGCTCGCCTCGCAGGACATGCAGAAAACATTTCAACCATTCATCTCATCCACTAAATCATCCCTTCCCTCACATCGGCCCCAGACCACGCACTCGGAGAAGTGCAACACCCACTCCCCCCCCCCCCTCGCTCTGCATTCCCCCCAGCTCCACATCTCTCAGCCGCGTTCAGACAGGGCAAGACTACACACCCCCGTTAGCACATATCCACGCATCTCCCTGTTCCCTTCTCCCCTCCGTTCGGAAAGGTGGACTCACGCTTCCGCACGACCCGCACGACTTGTTGTCGCCCTCGATGGAGGCGCCGCACTTGGGGCAGCTGCTGTGAGCGTCGACGAGGACGGTGGCGTACTGCATTTTCGCTGTTTTCTGGACTTCTTTTTGGAAAAGGGGGTTGTTCTGAGGATTCGTTGGTTTGGTGGTTGTCAGATGGATGGAGGGGTGTGTTGGAGGGGTAAAGTGGGGTTGATATGGGAGCTTCTGCACTAGCGGGCGTTGTGAGACCTGCTGACTCGGGGCCGGTGTGAGAATGGGCGGGGTGGGGGCGCGATTGGGCGCCGTGTGTTGTCGGATTGCCTGGGTGGGTTTCGTTGCTGGTGGATAGGGTTGGTGGAAGGCGGACGGGGGAAGGGAGAGCAAAGCAGGCTGTGTTTCCTCTGCTCTACCTGACGTGGCAGATGACCTGCCCGTTGATGACAGCAAACCACCCATCCTCCTTCCCCTCCATCTCACGAAACGCAGCAGCGATTTCCTCCAGCTCGGCTTCGCTGGCGTGGTCACCGTCCAGCACGCGCTGTCTGTAGTCGCTCTTCACTGTCCGCTCGGCCCAGAGGCCACACCACTGTGTCCCCGTCAGCGTCAGCATCGCATCAACCAACCCTTCCCCGTCTCACAGATCGAGCGTGAAAGATGAAGGACTCACCCACTCCCTCTCCTCGGGGGTAGAGAAACACCAACTCCCAATACTGGCCTCGATATCTCCCCTCGGGATCCCCGCCTGCATCGCAACAGAATGCAGCATCTTGCCCATGTTGGGGTACGCCTTGAGTCCCAGCGCAACCTTGATGTATAAATCCTTCCACTTCTGCATCCCCGCGTGCTCGGGATACCAATCCATGGCCCCGTAATCGCAATCTCTGACCGCTACGATCCCGCCCTTCTTGGTGAGTCGGATCATTTCCTTCATGGCGCCCAGCGGGTCCTGCAGGTGCTGTAGTACCTGGTGCGCGTGCACGACGTCGAACGCACCCTGCTCTACGCCTTGCAGACTCTCCCAGTGGAAGATGTCGCCGACCTCGAAGCGCACATTCGCCACGCCTTTCTCGCGGGCGTGTTGGCGCGCGGTCTCGATTACGGAGGGGGAGGGGTCGATGGCGTAGACGAAGCCCGAGGGGACGCGGGAGGCGAGGTCGACGGTGATGGTGCCGGGCCCGCAGCCGACGTCGAGGATCCTCACGTCTGGTCTCAGGTAGGGGATCAGATGGGGTGCCGAGTTCTCGACGGTCCGCCAGCTGTGCGAGCGCAGGACGGAGGCGTGGTGGCCGTGGAGGTAGGCGCCTGACATTATGATGGGAGGGAGAAGATATCGTTGGCTGAGATTCTGAGTGGTGAGAAAACAGGTTGAGTAGTAGACAGTAGTCGTAGGTAAGTATACAAGATGAAGAGTAAAGTTGCGTGAAGCTAGCTGTTTATCAAAGACGGTGGATTTTTATAAAGCTTTCCTACGGCTATATGGGCATTACCGTGTTACGGTTACAGACATATCGGTCGCTGGCTAGCCGTGAAGACTGATCAATGGCGCGTGGAGCTGCGTTTATGTAGGTCTCAATGATGTTCGGAGGAAACCCCTCTTAAGTCTCTCCGACACCGGCCATTTGGGTACTCAATGACGTAGCCTAGTCGTGCTTTATCACATCGTGTAGAAAGCACATGTAAGGTACTACAACTCGTCACAACGGAGTGGAACTGTCATTTATTTCCTTGCATCTATGTTATTCTGCACCACTGCTCACTAAATCATCTAAGGAAGCCAACATGTGGAAATCACTGAAGGATAGTGCGACGCCGAATACAATAAATTCTCATTAGCCTACTAAAAGTCGTGATGTGAAGCCGACTTGGCATTTTTGCCTATGTAGATCCAGATGTCCTGAAGTCGTGGGTTCTCTTGTGATCACAGGTGGAAGTGAGTGGCAGCTGGCCGAGCACACTACAAGGATGGCGTAAGCAACGTTTTTAATGGAGGAACTCCAGGTCTAATCAGCAGACCCTAAACATATATCAAAGACCCAGAGGTAACTATAATAAAATGTATATCAGCTGCACTTGCTTCTTTCCCTTTCGTAGTTGAATCCTTCCAGTGCTCAGTATCCAGTCGGCCATGAGAAAGTACAGTATCGAACATTGCCCAGGTCCAATTACCATACTGCACCTCACTATTCCCGAGCAGACCAATTGGACATTCTGAAAGACCAAAAAACCACGCTGATACTGCCGTCCCTTGGGCCTTGCGGCAAACGATCCATGGAACAGTTACACAGCGACCAAAACACGAACATATCGTCTGTGTAAAAACCGCAGCCTAAAATATATATCAAGAACTCACACACTTACATCTTGAAGGAAAAACTCATCCGCACGTTACAAATCCATACTATACATCTACCTCGAACCGCCCAAATGCGCTTCTTCGCTCTAACCGCCCTCACCACCGCGCTGCTATGCGCCACCGCACCGTCCCTTGCGCTCGAGCACCCGCACAACCACGACCACGTCGACAGCACTCTCGCCACCAGCGCTTCGGCAGACACTGTTGCTGCGCAGGCCCTTGCACACCCACACAACAGACACAGCCGCACATCCATGCCCAGCACGTTCCTCACCAGCGCTTCCCCAAGCGGCAGCGCGGCAGCGGAGACTATCGCTGCTTCGACGAAGAAATGGCGTAGGGGTATTGATTGCCCCAAGTATCTATGTCCGCGTGGATAGTCGTGGGCTAAGGTGTTGATAGGGTGGGGTTTTGTGAACTTCGATTACTTCCATTGCACTGACAGGTTACAGCGCGTCGATGTGGGTTTTCAGAGGCGGCTGAGAAGATGCTTTGCTTGTAGGAGGATAGCATGGGAAGCATCTCAATAAGCTACAAGTTGCATTGCAAGATGTCTACTGTTCCGATTTTGTGTCTACGAAACAGGAAGCGCAAGTGTGATAACACCAGCATGAGGAAAGGTGTTCGCTATGTCACTACCAACTCAGTACGAAACAGTGCAAAACAAAGTACCAATTATATGTCATAAAGTATAACCACGCTTTTCGCTTTTCGCTTTTCCTATCGCCACAGTACGGGCCTCGTGAGTGGGGTATATAACATACAGGCTCATAATAATGCAGCAACAGCACGGTCTCCAATTAAAACCAGTAACACCGCTGGACACGTCAACCCCTACAAAGGGAAAAAAAGCCTAGAAAGCATAAAACCGCCTCAACACAGACATCCTTTGTTTGTTCTTCTCGGCTTTCGCTCGCTTCTCCGCCTCTTTGATCGCGGCACACACCCCTGGAGACGTGTCCAGCGGGCGCCTTAAACTCGCCCCGCGCCGAGGCGACCTCTCCTGGCAGGCGGGCGCGGTGGCGGCAACGTCATTGTAGCTCAGCCCGATGGTGGGCGAGGTTGTTGTGCCGGGCCGTGCGACGCTCAGCAGCGAGGTCTTCTTCCTGAGCGGGCCGGGCACCGAGGGCGCGGGTGCGGCATCCTCGTTGTACGACGGCGAACATGTGCTCACGCTGACGATGGGTCTAGTCTTTAGTGGAGTCGGTGATGAGAGTGCAAGCCCAATATCTGCGTGTGGCGGGCGCAGCGCCGGGTGGATGTGCTCATAGTTGGGCTCCTGGGGCACCAGGAATGCGCTGACGGTGTCTTCTTCGTCTTCCGAGAAGCGGAACGCCTGCATGTGCGCGATGGCTGTGGGTGCGGAGGGTTTGGTTGGTGGGCCGTTGCGTGTGGGCACGGGGGTGTTGGTGACAGGGACGAGGCCGCCGAGGAGGCCGCTATCCTCGACAGTCTTGCTGTGGCGATCGGTGTGCTCCTCGTAGGCGCTCGAGCTAGAAGAGTAGTTGCTGACCTCGCTCCATGCCTGGCTGTGGTTACTACTGGTGCTGTCGGAGCGGCTCATATCAATGTCTGAGTTATTGGAGAGGGCGAAGGAGTAGTATTTTGCCAGCTCGGCAGCGTCAAGAGTGGGTGTACGCGGGTGCGGCGAGGTTTTGTTGAGAGAGGAGGAGCGTTCTTGCGGCACAGGAGGAGATGAAGGTCGGATCCAGGAGGTCTCCGGGCCGGCCCCTTCAGGTAGTATGGATAGGGAGGAGCGGTTGGACTGGTTGGTGGGAGTACTACTTGATACACCTTGGGTGGGAGAGCTTGTGGTGGCTTCGTTCAGTCCATTCCCATACCCTTGGACAAGGATCTCGCAATGAGCCTGGGGTTTGAGTACCGAACTGTTGCGGCGCGAATTTCTCCCAGACAAGGAAATGGAGCCGAATGAGCGAGACGGTGAAGATGTGGACACCTTCAAAGGCGCTGGCACGTCGACAGAGCCTCGCTGGCTTGTTGTGCGTGTTGAGAAATAGTCTTCCCTTTGGCAGTCGGGTCGGATGGATGTGAAATCCGAATCTGAGCTATTGAGAAACTCATCAATCGCTTGCGGTACGTTGATCGTAGTGATTGTAGAGATGGCTGGCGAGACGACGGAGGGCGTAGATGCTGTCGAAGTACTGGACCACGAAGACTGGTCAGGCAGGAGACAGCAAAGTGGGTAGTCGGCAGTATCGACATCTCGAACCTCCATGGGAGCCCGCAAAGCAGAGGCGAGGTATTGCAGAGTGCCGTAGATGAGGAACCACCTTGCCTTGCGAGCATCGACGACCGACACCTTCTCGTCACGCTGGTTGAGTGTCGAGCTGTATACTTGCTCGAATTGAGCATACTCTCGTACAATACTTGAGTTAACAACAGCCAAGTCATGTGAGTTGGTTGCTGCTAACAATGCAGCACTGACAGTCTGGGCAGTGTTGGCCTTGTTGTGCTGCGGTGCTAAGGCCAATTGTCTTAATGCCTTCTGAGATCCCGTGTTCTTTGATGTTTCGGTATAGTTCGGGATCAGTGGTAGTGGGTGTGGCTGCGGTGTGAACTTGTGACGTTTATCAAAGCTGTCAACATTTTGCAAAACACAAATTCCGCCACTTGCTGGCCCCTGTAGAGCGAAGTTTGCGGTGGATTCTGTGTCAGCAAGGTAGTAATACAAATTTTGAAAGTCGAAGTACATCGACTTGTAGAGCGCCTTTGGAAAAGGGGAACCTCGGGGAGGTGGCCAATATCCATACTTCTTCACATAGAAGCTGTGCAAGAACCGACGGAACCTGTTCATGTGTCTTCTGGCTCCAGATGAAAGACCCAGATACGCAGAGGAGAGGTCCTCTTCGAGAAATTTGCTCAATGCAGAAGCCACATGACCGAGATGAAGATCTACTTCAAGGTGAGCACGCGTGATGAGAGCCTTGGTGAGCCTTGACGTTGTCTAACCGGCTGTTAGTTGGTAGCTAGCATCGAATTTTACGTACTCACTGTATATTCAGGACTCAACGACAAGCTTTCGTTCATGCCAACGCAGTGAGCAAAGGCATCGATCCAAGCGGACCTGAGCTTGTACACTTCAGCGTAGTACAAACTGGCGAGGGCGTAATCGGTGCATTCAGCGAAGTCGCGATACCCTTGATCTTCGGCGTATTGGAGGAAGTCTTGTTGATTGTCAAGATGTCCAGATCGGAACAATTTGATCCTTTCTTGTACATCGACGAAGGCCTCACCCATGTTGTAGCCCACGAGGGGCTTGCTGAGAAGGAAGGCAAAGAAGTTACGAGTTGTAACGTGCCACCTGAAGGAATCATGGCGAGAGGTATGCTCTGGAGCTGGGATGTAGAGATTGACAATACCATATTCACGGCTTGACAAGGTCAACGGACTGGATAAGCTCAGCAATTGTTGCGTCTCGAGGCCATCGCGTGATGCGATCTGCGCACAGCAGACATCAAGAAGAGATGTGCACTTCTTCTGTCGCAAAACCCGGAAAGGGATGCAGAAAGACGGACCACGACGAGATGCTCCCTGAGCATAGAGGTGCACGTAGCAGTCGCCGTCCTTGAACCATAGCTCGTTATCCTTGACAGGGTTAGACATAGGTCCTAGTTGCGAATGATACAGTCAGCTTACTCTTCGAAGACCATCCCAGTCTCCGACGGTTCTGGTCATTCCAGACCATCTCTGTACCCTTTCAGCAGCCATTGACTTTGAAGTCGCAGCTGCACAGCTAACCGAACGTCGAAGTGAGAGACGAAAGTCGGAGATAGTGTTGAAGTGTTGATCAGCAGTGCTGGCGATCTCTACCCGGCGGCCGGGCAGGAGGACGTCATCGGCTGTTTGACTTCGTCGATGAAATTGTCTACCGCGAGTAATGGATGTTATTTCGTCTGACGTGGGGGCTGTGGCGATATGTGGACCCTGGAAATTCTCCGTAAGGGATGGGCTATTTAGTTGACTTGCGAGCTGGCGACCACCACGGATCGATGATTGCGAGGCCATGACGCTTAAGTAGGACGGGCAAAGCCTACACTGCAGCAAGCTCACGGGCAGGGATACAAAATCTGTCGCATCAAGCTACCTGGTCTGTGAGCTGACAGTGGAACAGTGCAGGATTGTACGACCGCGCTCACGGACCCAGCTCCATACATATACAGGTGAGAGTGATAAGATACAAAGCCTAGCGCGGGCCCTCGGAAGGCGAGGCTGCCACGCTGCATTGCGAATGACCAGGGCCAGCGAGCGCAGAGAGCTGATCGGCTGCTTGAATGTGGACCCAGACCAGCCCGGAGTTTGTGGCTTGCGCTCGCCCGCCCCGAGTCTCTGGGGCTCGCTCAGCTATCGCGAGGCTAGCTGGATCGTGCACCCAGTTCGCGATGGTGAAGATGCACCTCTACGCTCGGCTGAGCTATCCAGCGTTCGGCTTCACGTCGATGTGGTTCATCAAACGCCTGATGATGAAATGAAGAGTGTTGAATTAATCATCACGATGTGCACCACGAGTAGCGCAGATCATTGTCGTCTTCAAATCACAGCAGCATCCATGCAAATGTCGGCGTTCCGAGGCTCCGCCCGCAGATCTAAGATCCGCGCTAGACATGGATACTGATCGCGCTTCCCGCTTAGACGAGCTGGACCTCTCGAAGACCGCGAAGGCGCCTTCAGCTGAGCCTTTGTACTTCCCCTCTTCTCAAGGCTGCCCCAAAAAGCATTGGTTGAGGTCGCTGGTTCTTCTCTGGCGATGTTGGCCTGCTGCACTCGCTTCGAGATTCCCACAATCACTTCACGTATCACAGCCTGGACTGTGCAGCCACGCTTGTGGGGCCGCAATTGGAAATCTGTCTCTCGGCTCTCCACCTCCACCAAATGCATACGCACCTAACAGAGTACGTATACATCTGCATGCAACGATGTATCATATCACCGTTTATCAAACTGTTCGTCAACGGCGGGATCCACAATGCACTCACCATCTATCAATGGTATGATCATAGTCTATCTGTGGCGTTCTTTAGATACGGATCGCGCCTGAAGCCGAGAACCTCACGTGCACTAGGTGCAAAGCCAAGGGCTGACATTAACATGTGTCTCGAGTTTACAGTCGCCTATATTCAAGAGGTCCACAGCATGAGTTCGCAGCACTGTACATATGCAGTCGGCCTTTAAACAGCAAGTAATTTTCCGTGATTTGACGCAACTGTTCCACAGCGTCTGCAGGGCGATCCGGCACAAACTCAGTCCCCGCCGCCACTGAACTACATTTTACAGTCTGACCCTTAACCCATATGTAAAGAAGAGTCGGGTACTGCATAAAAAAGCGCCTCATCGCACCGGTGCCGTTATGGCAGTTGAACGCGCAATCCACACAGATTCAGATTCACAACTTAGCAATTACGATCAGTGCTCCATGGCATCATGCAGTCTTCCGGAGTTACACCTGGAATCCCAACACATTGGCTGACAGATGGAGGGTGTAACACGGCTGCCTCCGAACGTTGCACGAACCGCAACTAGAGCAACTAGAATATCCCGAAACATGGAGTCAATCTTCCGCTTCCGCGTATGCAGGTGGATGATATTCCAGTTGGGAGCTCTGACGTAACTTCAGTTTACGCAATTAAGATGAACAGATTTCCGGACGAATATGTATAAGTCCTTGTTGGGAGATACATGTCGCAATCATACGCATCATCGTATTATGTTCTCGTTGGCAAACTCTCCGGTCAACGGGAGCTACTCACTCTTGAAAAACAATGTCATCTTGAAAGCAAGCCAAGGTCTTGATAGACTTCTGTTGATTGGAGAGAACATGAGGTCGAGAGGCTCTCGTAAGTCCGAGGACACTCACCCACTTTACAACTTCTTCACTACAAAAACTGCCCCGTTTAGCCAAATGGTGCAATTCTTCTTGCTCACAAACGTCCCCGATATCCATTCCTCCATTCTCAAAAGCCACAATCCATGATCCGGGGCCCACCACGACAGGATTAAAGCTTGGCAGCCGTGTCTTGGTGGCACCATGGGAATCTTTTCACCACCGCATCGCACTCCTGAGTTGCATATCCCAATGCCTAGCCAGAGTCGCCACTGCTAAACAAGCGACTCAAAAGCAGGTCTAAGAAGCCTTGGCTTTGCCTTGGCTATGTAGATAACGCCAAGCCGCGTGCGCCCGTGGTCCTTTCTCCGGGTCGGCTATCAAGCACCACGAGATCTTTGACCTCGACACTTCTAGCGAGCGCCACTTCCTGCTCCCATCCAATGCGAGCATTCATCCTGGCTACAGGGTAGGCACGTAGGGTAGGAAGGGCGCCTCGCTGCCTTCGCCAAGCAGTCGATCTGTGGGCATGAAGCATTTCCAGGCTCGGCCATGAAGCTTGGGGTCCTGATCTGTGTCATCCTGAGTAGTCAGTGGTGACGGCTGGATCTGAGCGCGGAAGGGTGGCGGGTATCATTGCTGTGATTGGTGAGCGGTGCGAGGACGTTACCGTGCGGGAGGGGGAATTTGGTGCTCTTGGCGGGAGGAGCGGGTGGGCGCCAGTTTGTGGAAGGGACAGGTCTAGACTGCTGTAACAAGGATGTTACTGGGTATGTCTGAATAGACTACAATGCGGTTGCTTGGGGCTTCGTGTACTGTATGTTTGCAAACTCAGCGGTACGATCGATGACAGGAGCAACTAAGAAATATAAAGAACAAGAAGCTGCGTGCCTGCATCCGAGTAGACAGGTCGCTATTCACTTCCAATTCTGCCTACAAAAGGAAAGATCGGACTAGTGTGTTCCTTATGCCACTGCACCATCCATTTGTGATGTTTATTCTATAGTTATCTCTCAATGCTGTTGCGTTCTGATTTGTCGAGCAATATTGCAAATGTTAAAGGCATCATAATATCGAGACACGAATGAAGGAACTTGTACTGTAGCAATACACAAGTAATCCAAGTGACCGCAAGCTGCAGAAATACAGCTGATACCTACTACATCTTACTAACCTTGACCAGACACTGCACTTTGAGGGATTCAATTTAGGAAAGGTAAGAAGTAAAAAAGCCGAATGACATCATAGCCAAACCAAAATCATTTTGATCGTCGAGTGACTATCAATCAGACGTGAAGTCCTCCAACCGGAACTATTTTTGCAGTGTAGTCGGCTTCTGGTCGGCCCTGATAGGGTGCAGCAGACGTTAAGCTAAGCATTCTTCTGCCGGAAGAACTCTTTTGCATTCGTCCTCAGACCCATGTCCTTAATGATTTCTCTCTCTTTGCTTCTCCATATGACCCACGTTCCACCCACTACAATAGCAGTCAGCGCCAGTGTGAGCACGAAATACAACCAGAGCCACCCAGAGTATACTTTTTCATTATCGCCGGCACCAAAGTTGAAGAAGGTAGTGCTGAAAAAAGTCTGTAACGGTCAGTTGAAAGCAGTCAGGCTGTATCCATGCATACATACAGCAGTGAAAGTTGCAGGCAGGAAAACCACCGTGACGGCGGTGATGACGCGCATCACCGCACTATCTCGCGAGGTAGCAATAGCAACCTGATGAGAAGTTGCTGCTAGCCTGGTGCCGGTCTCTGCGATTCTGATGCTGTTCGCTGAATCGCGTTGTGCAATATTGCTATATACCTGATTCACCTCGATTAATGGGGTACTGGCAAGAAGGCAAAAAAAAAAAAACTAACGCTTTGTGACAGTGCTTGTAGGCGCTTGGTGAGATACCCTGCACGATCTGTGATTCCCAGATTCCAAGAGCGAAGAAACGCATGAGAGTCTTGCATCGTCCGCTGTACGTCACCAACTTCGCTTGCAGACACGTTGTTGGCCTCTGCTTGTATTGCGTAGCGAAGGGCTACCGAGTCCATGAAGTCAAGTAGCTGCTCGACCCATTTGCAGGAGTACAGCGTCCACTCCAGGTCAGCATTCAGTTTGTTTATCTGCCGCGTGGTGTTGTCGAGGTCCATTGTGAGCGGATTGGCAGTGCCGGTATGATCGTGTCTGACTCCCATTCTGCACTCAAGCTGGAAGATGTCTTCTTTCTTTTCGGTGAGTGACTGCACACGCGTTTCCAAATGGTGTTTCATGAACGAGCTGGGGATCAGGAACGGCGAGCACCCCTTAGTCGCGAATCGGCTCAAGTCAATAGCGTCGGAGATGGACAAAGAATGTTGAGATCCCGTCTGTAAGAACACATACATACAACGGCGGGAGAAGCTGTATGTAAAGGATGCGGCAAAGCAGGAACTCCATGCTCCGCCAGGCATAGATTGCAAGACAAAGGCTGAGGAATCATTAGATGGACCTCAAGAAAGGTATGAGGTGTGTGTTACCAAGGTTTTCTCTTGTCGCTTCTTCCGGCGTCTGTAATACAAATCCAGGTATCGATGGCATAGCATCAACGCATACCGCGGTGCCAGTCGTCAGCACGGAAGGGAAAATCAACGGCACGCGCATCCATACAGCCAAACGCTTGAACAAAGGCTTGTCTAGTGTTAGAGGCAGTAGATTATCAATCTGAGCATGATGTCCTGAGAAAGAATGCCTACAAATCAGATAGAAGGCTACGATTGAGTAGACTGAACTCACAGCAACTTTATGGTGCTCCCGGAAGACTTCACTTGTAGAATCGATGGGCCTGTCGGTTCTTCCTGTTTGCATGTCAAAATCGACCTTAAGAAGTTTCTTTCCTGGTCTACCTTGAAATCCTTCTCTATGTAACTTTCCACAAGCTGTTCGTTCACGGGTCTACTGCGCAACAAGCCATCCGGAGACGTTTCTACGAGTACTGCAGCCGGAACTGAACTTGAGGAGCATATCTGGTCACAAGCCTGTTCGAAGTCGAAAAGATGATACGCCATCGTGCCTTAGCACCGATATTTTCGAATATCCAAGATGCTCTGTAATACCAGAGACCTGGAAAACAGCAATACGCTATTGCCAGGAAATCGAGAGGCTGGTTGAACGATATAATCGTAGTAGCGCCCGACCTCCTACTGACCTGCGCGCGCGTTTTCCGTGTTTGGAACTTCTTAGGATTAGAATGGAAAACTTGGTCGGCATATATTGTTGAGATCAAAGTGGAGGATAAGAGCAGTCGATTTTTGGAGGAGTAGCTGCAGCTTTACCGGCACTAGGCGGTGCAATAATTCGTGTCCGCCCCCCAGATGGCCAACCTGACCACCAACTTCATAAACAGCAACGACAGCAACAACACTAGGTTTTAACGAAAGACTCCTTACAGGGTATGCAGTAAAGTAAAAGCGCTATCTAATTTGCAAGTTTAAGAAGAAAATTCCTACATGCTGTTGTATCGTCTTAGTTGAAGTTGGTGGTTGGGTTAGTCATCTGGGGGGCGGACACGTATTGCACCGCCTAGTGCCGGTATGCGAAATACAGACTAGTCCAAATAGGGATATGGTCCGCACCTACGCTCAAGGTAAGCCAACTTGACATATCCATACTACACTTTGGAATTTCTGAGCTCGCATAGCAAGGTGTATCATTTGGCAGTTAAATTTGTCACAGCTGGTCCGGCGACAGACAGTTCAGGACTCTGTTCACACGAAACAAAAGTCAATAAGTTTATCAACTATATACGCTATTCCTGAACATACTTTATAATCTTGTAGTACATATCAATTGAGACATCGAAACAAAGGCTTTTGTTGTCTCTACCTGTTCCTGCAAGCTTCTCAGTGTCCGATCAGCCGTGACAAGGCTTGGTGCATGGAAATCGGCATTGAACAGTCAAGCTACGTCTTACTCGTCCTGAACCTTGCACAGGCCTGCGAGAGCGTCAGAATCAAGAAGAGAAGGTACCCAAGCACTCCGCCTACCTCATATTCATTAGGAGTTGGGATCATCAGCAGCACTACCACCATTTCGCTTCGACATCTCCGGCTGCAACTGACTCTCAGCCTTGCGTTTGCCCTTAGCCTGCTCAGGCAACTGTGGTCTTTTCCTAGCGTTGCCACGCTTCCACTGCTGCCACGCGATCAAGACTTTCCTGCTTCATAAGCGATTCCTTGACGTAGTCGCTCAGGCATGGGTTGCCAGGGGTGAGAAGAGTGGCTGCTCCATTCACTGATTTAGCGTCACTCTCATCGTTGTCGTTGTCGCTATTGTCGTCGTTGCTATTATCGTTGTGGTTGTATTCCTCTGCTGGGAACCATTCCTCTCTTGTAGCATCGAGGAACTCTTGGAAATGGAGCATCAGATCAGGAAGGACGGGGTGAGCGACGTTCATCTTATACATAAAAAGGCGGGAGTAATTGGCCAAGACATTGGAAACTTCCTCGTTGGTTCGTGCATGTCAGACATGAGCTATGTCATTATAGATAATGGAATCAATAGATTTTCGAATGCTTTCTTCTTGTCGATCGATGAGTTTCATTCCTTCTTCAATCAGAAGTTCCTCTGCTGCTTGAGGATCTCCACATGCGAAGTCGCCGCGGAAGATATTTGTAGCTTCTCGGCGGGTATTCATTGCGAGGTTGGATATGGTGGAGATGGAAGAGTCTCCGACGAGCTCGATGGTCACTAAAACCATCTCACCTCTGATTTTGGTTGCAAGTCGTCATTTTCCCCTCACTCTAGTCACTTCAGTCGATAACCAAATACGAGTTTAACTTCGAGCATCAACTCTTCCGTTCGCAAAGTCTGATTGGTGCACCAGAAGTGTGATGCAATAGCATCGGAAAGGCTTCCCATTCCAAGCAAGCCGGCATCAATCTCTCAGCGCTGATTTGCTGAGACGTGGTAGCTCGAGAAATAACAAAATGTGTAGTATTTAGGTACCGTAAGTTCCCAATAAAATACCTTCTCGCTCACAAATGGATCTCTACTATACGCGTTGGCTATATGAAGATAAGCCATCCCAATTGACATCCTCCACCCATGGATTCTTGTTGACCCTCGCCTTCACAACAGGGGCAAGTTTGCGGAACGGGTTCGTTGTACTGTCGACCCACGACGCTACCACTGAAGCTCCAATCCCAGAAGACGCGTTATCATCGCAAACTCGATCACTTACGCTGCCGTCATCGTCGAACCCCATCTGGCTTGTTTGAGAACTTTCGTATTGCGCATCATCATTCTGGCCTGTGATCGTGCTCGCGCAACTTCTTGATGATCTCGAAACGCTGGAGACTGTAGATGGCGCATATCTTTCTTCGAAGCTGCTTGCACAAGGCGTTTGAGGTGTATTGAGCTGGGTATGCCACTGCAGTTGTCGATATCGTCGACGGAAAGCGTTCTCTTTCATGAGAAAGGAGCGTTCAACGAGGCTCTCCAGATCACCCTACAGCATGTCAGATCAAAATCAAGACAAGTGCGACATACTCACAAATGTCAGTCTGCCATCGAGTTCGTACTCTCCTGTCGAAGCTAGACGGTACTGGAACCCGAGCTCTAGTAATGCGTATTCTTCAATCCAGGCCTTGTCGATGAGAACTGCATCGTACTGGGTGCAGGAGGTTGGTGGAACAAAGTGGGGCGAGTAGTCATCTTGGAAGAAGTAGGAGTGGATGGGTTGGTCTCCAAGGAAGTACGTTCGTCCACCAGCTAGCTGTTGTTAGCGCTTTCGCTGAACATAGTTTCAAATTATTTACCTGATTTGCGGCTGTAGTTGAGCTTCCATCCCATGTCTCTCATAGTGAGGAGCAAATCACTCCCCAGAGTCAGCATCGGAGCTTCCCAGAACAGGGTGCTTCGAACAACCAAATCGCTGGCTGTTCCACTCAGAACCACATCACCAGTTCCTAAATCAGACGAGTCATCGAAGGCAGTTTGCACGCCCATTTTTGTTAAAGAGTCTTGCAGTCTCGCTAGTCTAGCATTATCGGTGTTGGAACGCTCAGAAAACACGATTGTCTGCTGATTCTGTCGAGCATACGAGTTCCCAAAGCCGGTAAGGGACAATCCAGACGACGAAGGTTTATGTGACGTGGCAAAGCTGTTATGTCGCTCGCGCCTTGACCTGGGTCCATTATCATGCTTTGTGTTGACTTCAGGCCGCCAAAAACTATTCTGAATGAATCTTAGTGGTGAAGACAGAGTCGAGGGAGAAGGCCCCAAGGCTTCGTTGGTGAATTCGTTGACCTCGATGCTGCGTCCGTGATCTCTGACAAGCGTTTGTCGGACGGGACGTTGCGTGTCTAGCTCCTTCTTGTCTTGTGAGAGCCTCGATGCCTTGAGTAGTTTCTCATAGCCTTCAAAACGCGCTTTGTTTTCCTCATCTCTCTTACGCCTTGATTCTGCGAGCTTGACTTCGTTCTCAATCCTCACTCTTCTTTCAGTTTCGACTTGGGCCTGAAGAAGCTCCAGAGACTTTTGTATCTCGCTTGCCGTTTGCTGAGCTGTGGTCGCATCTTTATGTGCTAGCTGCTCCAATCGTGCGGCTGTCTTAGCCTGTTCTTGGAGGTACACTTTTTCATGAAACCATTTCTCTTCAGCTTTTCGTTGCTCCTCATTCTGTTGGGAGATCAACTTTTCAAGACCGTGTATGATCCTTAGCTTCTCTTCCGCAGCGGCCATGATATATTTCCGTTCGGCAATGGCGTCTGCCGCAACCTGATGCTGAGAACTCTCTCTGTCATTTAAGCTCTGCGCAAGCTGTCGAATGGTTTTATTGTATTCTTCCGTAACATTCGAGAGCCGCTTCACCTCTACATCATTGTTCGATGAGTTTTGATCGTTCTTTACTTGAGCTAGCTTCTGCTGTTGAGCATTAAGCAAGCGCTCAATCTTCGAAAGACGTGAATCATTCGTGTTCGGTGCCATTGCAGAAGGTAGCGGGTGTGTAACTGGTGGGTGCATAGTTGGTGGGTAGCCCTGTGGTGCCCCACCCAAGCCGGGCGATGCGAAAGGGTTGAACTGATTCCAGGCCGGGTTGGGCGGAGGGGGCAAATATGTAGGGTATCCGTATCCGGACGGGCGTTGTGGAATATGAGGATAGTCATCCTGCGGATTTGGCTGGTGTGCACTTGAAGACGGTGCAGTAACCGTATCAACAGTAGAACTCGTACTCATTGATACTGTGTCGTCATAAGAATCGTACTCTGAACCCGTTTCTACGTGCGCTCGTTTCTCTTGTTTTTTGCCTGATCGTGAGACCGGTGTGGGCTCGGCAACCTTGTCAACAGGCTGCTTAGAAGAGCCTTGTCTGCCCAAAGACGCCACTTTGGAGTCTCCCGTCTCACCCTTCTTTTTCTTCGTTTTGGAGCCCACGAAACCCCACTCATCATCCGATAGATTGCTATTCCAA
Organism: Epicoccum nigrum; assembly: GCA_002116315.1. Classification (NCBI taxonomy): domain Eukaryota; kingdom Fungi; phylum Ascomycota; class Dothideomycetes; order Pleosporales; family Didymellaceae; genus Epicoccum; species Epicoccum nigrum. The sequence continues at coordinate 828,363 of KZ107852.1, forward strand.
GCCGAAGATGCAGCGGCAGCGGCAGCGGCTGCAGTTCCTTCTTCCCGTTTTTTAGTATCTCCTGTCATTTTGGCGGCTGTCCTGCTCTTGTTTCGTTCTTCAGCTGCCGAGAAGATCCAAGGATCATCTTCAGTGGTCAGGCGTGCCTTTCGCCTGGGATCACGAGATACTACAGTGGATTCAGCTGCATCGTCGTCTGTGTATGTGTCGCGAGAATCTGGTGCTATCGGAGGGATAGGCGTACTTCCTGGTCTCGAAAATGCGTTCTCAGCTGCCGGATACTTAAACCTGACACGCGGACGTGCATTGAACGATTGGAGAGACTCGCGTTGTCGAGCACGCTTTGCCCAAGAAGGCCTCCGGATGTTCTCATCATCAGTCTCATCAACTCCAGAATCAACGAGCTGCTCCTGGTCCGTCTCTTTTCCTGCGTCATCGAGCATCTGCAGGGCACGATCGCTCCAGTCATTTTTGACTTGCTGAGCCGAAGTCAAACGGATCTGCTCATGCGATAGAGTTGTCCAGGTGAATAGCAGTTTGTCAACCACATGTTTTGGTTCCGTACGAGAATTCCAAACTATCATCTCTCTCGTCGTTGTTGGCAGCGCTTCCTCTGGTGCTTTTCTAGGTACAGATCGCAAAGCCACGAGGCCCGCCTGTTCCTCAAGGTTTTCATCGGACACTGTCGCTTGGAACGGAGGCTCCTGTACTGAAGGACTGAAGACGAGATGGTACAACCATGTCGCAGTGTCAAATGAGTTCTCCTTCCACACATCTAAGGTAGTACGCTCGCCGCGAGAATGTGCATGTCTCTGGACTGGGTCTTCGATATCTTCAAGCTGCGCATCTTCCACGAGTTGTCGATTAGCTTGAACGACAGTCTCGACTACAGAGCGCCATCGATTAACTGGGGTAGTGCCTTGCCCTGCGCTATCTCCTGTCATGTGTCTATACTCTGTCAGCGTCGTGGTATTTTGTAAGATGGTTAGTCGACTACTAACAAGTGTGTCATCTGTTCTTTGGCAAGTTGGACAATTTGTAACTGCAGAGTCAAAGCAGATTTGATGCCTTCAATTTTCCGAAGAAGGTTTTTGGCCTTGGGCTTCGCCATACACCATTTTAGCTTCAAGAGCGTCTTATGCGATGAAGTGTCGATAAGCAATTTCAAATCATTTTCGATATCCCTGTAACCAAGCATGATAGTCTTGGTGCCCTCAAAGAATTGAGGCTTACAAAGTCTCTCGTAGTGAGCGATAATGTCTGCGAGGGTTTGGAGACTCCCAGAGAACAGCGACAGCTCACTCGCGATGGTGTTCATCTCTGTGGGGGCATTTTTGAACGTCGAGACCACCTTGAAAACGACCTTGGAGAGTTGCGCAGCACCTTGAGCTGTCGCAGCCACTGCGGGTGTTAATTCAATAATGTATCATTGCATTACTGCTACTTACACGTGATTGCGCTGGCCACCAGGCCAACGACTTCAGCCATTCTGGCCAGATGATGAACGAAAGTGAAAGCAATCGCAGTGGAAACATCTCAGGAGAGAGCAGTCGAACTCCATAAGGGTTGTGGTATTGCTGCGGACTCAGCCCCCATACAGATGGGGGCCGCTTTACAGCCTGCTCGTAATTTATGCAGTAAGCCGGCAGGTCAGCGCACGCAACAATGCCATTGGCGGAAACCAACGGTGGCTGATGCAAGGCTGGAAGGTATAGCTCGTACGGGAATATGCCTTAGCGCAAAACAGGAAAGAGGGTGATTGTCAACAGTGTGGTGCTGTTCGGCTGTGATCTTTTGAGGTGTTGACTAGGAATGCCACCTTCATTGCAGCAAGTGCGAATGGTCGGACTCAAAACAGGGTTCAAACCGAAAGGCAGCTGCAGCGCGATCTCCAGGATCAATACAAGATGGTCAAACACAAGACTATTCTCACAACATTGACATTTTCACGTGTACCAAAGACAATCATCTGGAAGGTCGTAATGGAGTTTTCATTTCGTGCCGGACGTGCCTGACCTATCGATTTCATAGGAGGGGCCCATGCATTACCTCACGCCATAACCCAGGAATGCTGAAAAAGAACCGTAGCCTCACCGCTGTACATTTAGTACTTCTTGCCCTCGCGAAGGATGTCGCTGTACTCCTCGAGAGGAGACCTTGTGAGAGCAGTCTCGCGCCACAGGTCGGGGGTAAGGAATCCGTATGTGTTGGCGACGGCGACGAAGGTGGCCTTCAGTGTGTTCTCAAGAGTCTTGGTGGAACCAGTGGACGCGGTGTAAGCATCCTGGACACCAGCCAACTGCAAGAGACGCTTGACAGCGGGCGAGGCAACGAGACCGGTACCGCGGGGGGCGGGGATGAGACGGACGGTGACGGAACCGCACTTGCCGGACTCCTTGGTGGGGAGCGAGTGAGGCTCACCGAGGTTGGTACCCCAGTAACCACGACGGATGGGGACAACGGCGAGCTTGGCGATGATGATGGCAGCGCGGATGGCGGTCGCGACTTCCTTAGAGGTCTTGATACCGAGACCAATGTGGCCCTCGGAGTCACCGATGACAACGATAGCCTTGAAGCGGGTACGCTGACCGGCACGGGTCTGCTTCTGGACGGGCTTGATCTTCATAACCTCGTCCTTCAGCTTAGGAAGGAAGAAGTCGACGATCTGGTACTCCTTGATGGGAAGAGAGTGGAGGTAGCTGTCAACTGTCAGTCGCTATCCCTCGCACTGTGGCTGCCTTGCGCGTGGACGTACATCTCCTCCATGCTCTTGATCTTGCCGGCCTTTACGAGACGGCCGAGCTTGGTGACGGGCTGCCATTCCTTCTCCTGCGCGATTGTCAATTCTCTGCCCATATCCTCATATTTCTGTTGTGCGCACCTCGGACTTGCCGCCACGGCGACCACGTCCACGGCCGCGGCCACGGCCACGGTCACCACCACGGTCTCCACGAGATCCGAATCCGCCGCGAGCGGGAGCAGGAGCGTCAGCCATTTTTATGTCGGTGGAATGGACTACTGTAGAAGAGTTATTAGCGACTGTCGACGAGTGTAGCAGGCGCGATAAACGTACGGTGGAAGTTCCTGAGGTTAGTGCTGTTCACGTCGCGAAGGAAGTTGCGAACTTCAATATTGCGAGCAGGTGCGGAGCTAAGCGAGGCGCTAGCGCCGACGCGCAAGTGGGACCTTGAAGTGTGGATGTGGTTCCACCACCACCAACTCCTCGTGCGCGCCAAATACAGTAGTCTATTGTATATTTATGCATCTGTGTTGCAGAGTAGGACTGCGTCTGCTTGGTGCATTTGACTGTTGACCTCGCCTCGGCTTTCAGCGAGTGTCTGTCGAAGATTAGCAAGGCAACACTATAGACAAGTGCATGGTCGTATTTGCTACAATGCCCAGGCAAACCGCATTGGGCAGTCTTGAGGTGTGGGTGTGCAGCATGCTTCTCTTACTTGATCCAGTGCGCAGCTATCACGCGTGGGTGTCATCTGCGACTTCGTGGTGTAAGGCTTGGCTGCCTTCAGGGCTGAGAACGTCACTCGCGTATTCACATGCTCATTCATGCCCATGCTCAGCAACACCACAACACACATCGAACAAAACGCCAGCTTTGGCTGCCTCTATGGTTTTACTATCTGTTACTGCACTCTAGTCTTATGCAATCACTATGTCTCTGCTGAAGTCTGTTCTCGGCTCGTTCTCGCCGCCGCCATCGAAATTCCGCAAGTCATTCGAAGATCTCCATGCACGCGAACATGAGCTGCCGTTCTACGAGTCCGCACCGCCGCCGCGAATACCCCCACCAGTGACCTCTTCAGTGATATGGAGCGCCCCCAGAGCTGACTTGTCCCCTGCACCACGTGTTCCGGACAACGTGTTGACGCTGCAACGACGCGCTCGCTATCTTGAGCGGCAGCTCCAGGAGCTACTCGATGCGCAGGCTGACGGCTTGATGAACGGTCTCAAAGGCAAAGACGCGATCCCTGATGACTTGGTGTCAAACGGCAGTACCACGCCTACAGTCAGCAGCGTTCGCTCGGCGGACAGAATCACAGAAAACGGGCATGATCAGCATAATAGCACAAAGAAGAAGGTAGGCCTCGAAGCTGCAAGGAGAGGCATCTTCAGACGGATACAGCAGCTATCAAGCGTCAAGGCTGAGGAACTCGACATGCTGGATGAAAGGCTGAGGGCTCTGCAAAACAATGTCGAGAAGACTGAGTCCTGGACCCAGAAACGGACGCGTTTGGAGACAAAGATCCAGAATATTGAGAGCGAAGATGCCAGTACGAAAACAGAGGCTCTTCAAAAGGAGGCTTCGCAATTAGATCAAGACATCAGACAAAAGGAAGAGGAACTGTGGGCGTTGAAGCGCCGACAACGGCGAGTTCTTGATGAGCTTTCAGAGACAGAGAATTCGAAAGAGGCAAAGCTCTCGTCATACAAGACTTCACTCTCAATGATGGATAAAGAGGTCTCGACTTTCCTCGCCCGCCCACCGAACCGCGACCACACACCCCTCTCTCCCTCGCCATTCCCTACACTACCTCCAAATCGGAGAACCCTCGAGATGGCTCATGAATACTGGCAGGACGAATACACGAGGCTTGCTGAGAAATGTGAGAAGGTTGATATCGAGCGCGTGGCACTTGAAGAAGGCTCGATGCTGTGGAACGACATCGTGAAGAAAGTAGATGATTACGAAGCGAGCCTGCAACGGTATATGCACAGAGTAAGCAAAAATGGTGCGACAGATCCAAAGCGTCTGCTGGATCAAATGGATGCTACAATCACTTTCATGGACGAGAAATTGGAGTATGCTTCTTCCAGAAGCTGGAATCTTCTCACGTGCGCCATCGGAGCGGAGCTCGAAGCGTTCCAACAGGGTAGGGACCTCCTGCACGAAGCACTTGGGGTCAAGCGAAAGGGAAAGGAGAAAGCTACGAGCTCAATGGTAGAGCTCGAGGACTTCAAGCTTCTGCCAGAAGAGGAGATGACGGGCTCAGCGATAAGGATTGGACGCTCACCACCGAAACCCGCTCCACCTAAGCCGAGTTTGTTCGAGACTGACGATTCGAATGATGATCCTGATCCCGAGCTTATGATCTCACATCAGGACACTGACACCGATTAAGGTGTGTTGTGTTGCACTTTGGTAGATGAGTTGCTTTTGAGCGAGGCGTCCAGGTATTTGCATTCTGCCACAGGACGGCATCGGATACTGTATTTGCATAGCGAATCAACAAATCAAGATTTGAACAGCAGCCGGTGAGTCGGTTCCATGGATGTGCAATTATGTTGTTCTGTGCGACCACATTTACCGGGGCCGGGGTACCTTCCTGTTCCTGAATGGACGTCGCGGCCGAGCACGGAAGCTTTCTCCGCACGTCAACTCCACACTAAGAATCCAGTAACCCGCAACACACTAGCTGCAACTACACCTAGGCACTTGACGCAACCTTGGGCTTTCACCAGTCTCGCGATATACCGAGCATGCGATTCATATTTCCCACGGGTCTGTGGTAGGCCCTGAAGATGCATGGCCCCGCGGAGCCCCACTACAGCTTTACCATACCCTCGATACACGATGACACGACACTCGATTGCCGCATATACCATCCCGACGTCTTCGACACGACTGGAGGGAGCCCACGATGGAGGAAGCGTGGTGTTGTGATGGCACATCCTTATGCTCCAATGGGGGGCAGCTACGACGATCGCGTTGTTAGCATCGTAATCGATGAAATGCTGAAGACTGGCTACGTAGTAGGAACCTTTAACTTTCGGTGAGAATGGGACCACAAGATGGCCGAAAGCCCACTGACAAGTTATAGAGGTGCTCACGGCTCCAAACACAAGGGCCGTACATCCTGGACCGGGCGACCCGAGCTTGACGATTACAGTTCTTTTGCCGCATGCTTCATGCAGTATATGGGCCTCATACAGCCCTTCCCAACTACAGACACCCAATTTATACCAAATCAATCGCCAGTACGCCCACCGACTCAACGCAGCAGCTCCCTGTCCAGCGAAGCACCTCTGGTTATCCTTGGAGGATATTCGTACGGCTCTCTCATTTTAAAGCACCTTCCACCCGTTCCAACAATATTGCAGCGCTTTAGCAGCCCGCTGGCTGGCTCTGCAGCCGACGAGATCCTGCTGCGGGCCCACAAGCTGGCTGATCAGAGTAATCTGGATTGGATCAATGAGGCTCGGTATGCGGAGCGGGAGAAAAGAAGAATAAAGCACGAGCATAAGACATCTGTGACGATTGGCGGAGAAGAGACGAGTCCTGATAAGAGGAGAAGTAGTCGAGAGGCTCAACGAAGTTTGGATGTACCACGAAGCCTAGATTTTGGACGACGTTTGAGGAGCCTCAGTCATCGCGGTCGAAGACCGGGGAACTCAGCAACATCACTTGAACAGGCTGATGTAAGCGTCGCAGCTCCGGAGGTTCGATATCTCCTCATCTCGCCTCTGACGCTCCCAATTTCCATGTTAGCCGCGCCTGCGTTGGGCCCAAAAATGTGGTGTCGTTCTACAAATGCCGATCTCTCGACCATTGGCAAGCTCAGCTCGTTGGTAATCTATGGTGATCAGGATATCTTTGCATCTGCAAGAAAGATTCGAGAGTGGTGTGAAGCCCTCAAGCACAAGCATGGCTCAGCATTCTCGAGTGTAGAAGTAACAGGCGCTGGACACTTTTGGGTCGAGCAGGGTGTGGAGAAGGAGTTGAGAAGTGCACTGAGGGATTGGGCCGTCGAAGAACCTCCTCGAGCTATGCGACCATCACAAGCCAACATTGACCCCAGTACTACGGTTATACATTAATTTACTTCGCCTGAGAATGCTCTGTGCACAATTCTTCATACCACATTCCAATGCACCAATGCACCAGTGTGTCAGTGTGCCGGGGTTTGCGGGTATCCCAAGACTTCATCCCACGGCACCAAGCGCTACAGTCTTGGCTATTATGGGCAGCACGTACGAGGGTGGCTCAATCCACCTTGCGACCTAAGCGGGTATGAAGTGTGCTGTGCAAACGAGAACGTTCGTGGGGGCTGCGGTGATGTGGAATACCCATTGACCAATCAGATGCACCAACTCAAGAACGTGAGCCATCAGCCTTGAAACCTCACAAGTACAGCCCGCGATGGCGTTTATCCTCAGTCATGCCCAAGATTTAAACGAAGCTTCTCAAGTCTCAGCAGTGTTGTCACCAATGGACATTGAATGTGAATGCACCTGTCTTGGTGGCCTCTTATCGTCGCCTCTCATTGACGTCCTATTGGTTGCGAAAGCAAAGCCCTCCCGTACAAATTCCAAGCTCCTCTCAGCTGTTAATCGTTCCTAGTAGTCGGTGAATCTGTGAATCAGCCTTATCGGTACACCGCTCCGCGTCTCAGCCTTGAGAGGGCTAATATAGGTCTGACGTCCGCCGCTCAATGACATTCAGACCCACAACGAACAGCCTACTTTCTAGAGACTGTCGAACGTAGTCACAATGCCACCGTTCCACCGGGCCGGTAACGCTGTGTACCAAGATGCCGGGCACGTCTACGTAAGAACGCTAATCTCATTTCCAGGGCACCGCTTACCAAAATAGACTCATATCACGGATCCAAATGAACGAAGACGTATGGCTCTTGCTGAAGTCGACAAGGCCCCGTTTGGTTGGTACCATGTTCGCCTTGCCGTGGTGACAGGCATTGGTTTCTTCACAGATGCGTACAGCGTAGGTGCTGATTATGTCTTGCTTAACCACGTCTGACGAGTTTAGTTGTTTGCCATCAATCTCGCAGTCATCATGCTCGGTATCGTGTACTGGCAAGATGAACTACATCAGGGCGTCATGCCTCATAATGCCGACACTGCCATTAAAGTTGCAACCTCTGCGGGTGCAATCTTCGGGCAGTGCATCTTTGGGTATCTCGGAGACCGTTTGGGGCGAAAACGAATGTACGGCGTCGAACTCATGATTATCATTGCTTCAACACTCGCACAGTCGCTGTGTGGGGAGTCTAGTACTCTGTCGATAGTCGGTGTGCTAATATTCTACCGAGTGGTAAGTGGACTTGCAGCCTATCGTATATGTTCGAGTCAATACTAACCTTTAGTAGGTTATGGGAATCGGCGTAGGCGGAGACTACCCATTATCTGCTGTTATAACTGCAGAGTTTGCCAGCACAAAATTTCGTGGCGGAATCATGTAAGAAGTACCGCTTCTCATCACAATATTCTCTGTCCTTACCCTAACAACAGAACAGTGCGGCCGTCTTTGCTATGCAGGGACTGGGTCAGCTAGCCGCTTCCTTGATGACACTCATCGTTGTAGTGGCGTATAAAGGACATCTCCAGCCCATGGCATCCGTCGCTGACTGTACCGATCAATGTATCAGTACCGTTGATAAGATGTGGAGGATCATCATCGCTTTTGGGGGCATTCCAGGCTGGTTTGCGCTATACTACCGGCTTACAATCCCAGGTAAGCAATGCAGACCCTGCAGGAAGCTTTGCTGACAGGCGCAGAAACACCTCGATACACTTTCGACGTGCTTTACGACGTCGAAAAGGCAACTGTTGATACCAGGAAGTATCGCTACGGCAAGAAAGACAATATTGTCGACCCTGTCACCCAAGCTCAGACACGGCGCGAAATGAACGGCTACAAGAGGCCACCAGTCACACTCATGGAGGTATATAGCTTCTACACGCAGAAGAAGCATGCAATAAGACTCTTTGGCTGTGCAATGTCGTGGTTGTGAGTCCTTTCCAATACACACTCATTCCTCCCCACCTGCTTACTGACATACCCAGCTTCCTCGACCTCGCTTTCTACGGTATAGGCTTCTCCTCTCCCTCCCTCGTGAGCACAATGGGCTTCAACAAGCGCGATAACCTCTACCTCACGCTACGCAACATCGCCGTCGGCCAAACCGTCTTGATCTGCGCTGGCGCCCTCCCCGGCTACTGGCTCACCGTCTTCACGGTCGATAAGCTCGGCCGCAAGGCGATTCAAATCGGCGGCTTTGCGATCCTGACCATCATCTTCTGCGTCCTCGGCTTCGCATGGCAACACCTTACAGACAGACACCTGTTAGTCTTGTATGTCATGGCGCAGTTCTTCTTCAACTTTGGGCCCAATGCTACCACCTTCATCACACCTGCGGAAATCTTCCCCACGCGCGTGCGCTCGACCGGCCACGGATTTAGTGCCGGCATGGGCAAGTTGGGCGCTGTGTTTGCGCAGATTTTCTTCGCACCCATGATCAAGCGTGGGGCTACACATGACAATCCCACCCCGTGGATTCACGGAGTCATGCAGATCTTTGCACTATTTATGTTCTTGGGTATGTTAACAAGTTTCCTTGTTCCTGAGACTAAGGGCGCGAGGCTGGAGGAGTTGGCGGGTGAGAGGGAGGAGGTGTATGAAGTGCAGGGGTCGTGGAGGAACAGGCACGATGTTGAGGCACCGGGGGGAGCGAGGGCCAGTGGGAGTGTGGTGAGTGGAAGGAGTACGGATGGGTTTTGGAGGCAGGGGGATAAGGAGAGTAGGAAGTGGTGGCGGGCGAAGCACGTGGAGGTAAGCCAGCACGAGGAGGTGAGACAGCCTTGATGTGCGGTTTTTATGTGGATTTGGATTTTGAAAGTTTATCTATTTTGTCCTGGGTCACCTGGTGTTGTTATTGGCAATTCTTAATTATTCTTATAGTCTCCGTGGAAACAAACGCAGTATCCGTGCTGCTCTGTGAGGTTAGTTGGGCGTCGCTTCCTACTTTATGTCGACTTACATAGGTACGTACCCCTCACAGGATCTAAACGTCTCATCACCACCGAACGTCCTGTTCCCGCATTATTACGAATTTAATACGCTCTTTTTGTCTCCGAGGATTCTCTGCAGGCTGACATCATGCAATTTTCTCTGTCCAATGGTAACATGCAGTGGCGCAGGGCGCGCACGTGATTTATGTAACTGCACTGCCTCGACGCAGCCGCCCTCAGCCTGATAGCAACTTGACTTTGGGTATCCCAAACATCCTATATTTCTCTAGGTTAGTAACGAAAGAAAAGCACGATGACTACGAGTTCGCCAGATAATTCTGCGCATGGCGTAGCGAGTCAAGACCTTCCTCATCCAGACCCGGCTCCAGATGTCTCCCAGGACGAAGTGACGCCAGCCTCGCTGTCTCAGGAACTGTCCGGGTTCTCACCTTCATTATATTCAGAACCTCCATCCCGATACCTAGAGCAAATTTCATCTTCGGTGGAAGATGAGAATTACCAGGCTCCTGAACGTGCAGCCCGTATTAAACGCCGTTTAGAAGGACAGATGCGCCATATGCGCGCAGTACTGCCAATGCCGCAAGTAGATGAGCTGGGAATTATCCCTGAACTATTAGAAGACCCTGGCGACTCCCCTGTTTCTGCTTCCGAACCCATAAAAGGTCCAGATATAGCCAAATTATCGCTAGAGGCCAGTACATCAGATCTCATGGCGAACGACTTCTCTAGAAGGACTGGACCACGGCATTCAAATATCTTTCCACAAAGCTCGGATCAAGTCAGCGTTGCGAGCTGGCAAACATTCGAGACAGCTCTCTCCAGCATTGGCAGTTACACGACAGCTTCGAGCGGTCCGCGGGTTATTTCGCACTTTGGGCAGTGGACTGCCTCGAATACCGAAGCATGGATTTCTCATAGCAACATGCCCTGGACCATTGCGATCAATAACTCGGAAGTCAATTTATCTGAGTGGGTATCCTGCGAACCTCTGGTAAGCAGCATAGAGAGTCTCCATGGCAAACTAGATCTAGACGCCCGAGATGCTCTCCGGAAAGAGCTGCTTCCATTATGCGATCCGTCTTGGAACAGCTCTACGTCAGTCAAGAGTTCTTTTACAGGCTTGGTATCAAGAATTGAACAGATCTACAGCAGTTATCCCGTATACCGCATGGAACAGAACGGCAGGTTCCGCATTGTACCACTTGATAAGAAAGTCTTTGCAGAGAAAGCAGAGCAACTAATCTTGAAGTATGCAGCTACACAGCCACATCTACAGCATTTCGTCAGGGTCATTCTACCAATCTACGAACCATTTGGCAGCCAATGGCTACAGCTGCTCCAAGCGCATAACCTGATACTCGATCCAAAAGAAGCTCTGGATTGGTCAGGGCGTGGTCAGCACGTAGAGTATTCTCTTCAAGAACAAGAATCCATCCCTCTTGTGTCAAAGGGTCACCTAGGATATGGTGCATCAGGCATAGTAGATCGAGTGAGATGCCGCCGGATCGATCTTGCACGCAAAACGATTCGATGCATCAGACAGCTGACTAGGGGAGAAGCTGCAAAGGAAGTTCGCCATCTACAGCAACTGCAACACCGACATATCGTCCGCCTTGTGGGGACGTATATGCTGAAGAAGAATCTTAGTATTCTTATGTATCCGGCTACTGAATACAGCCTTGACGGGTTCTTGGACTATTTACATGATGGCTTACATGACTGCTTCTCCAATAGTCCAAGAACATTCAGGGCCAAACACCTCTGGGGCAGATGCGGCACTCGTCTGTTCGCATGTCTGGTAAATGCAATCGCATTCATTCATGCCGAAAACACTAAGCATATGGACATAAAGCCAAGAAATATCCTCGTCGACTACCACGGTGATCTCAACATGGCCAAAGTATACATTACAGATTTTGGTATTGCTCGATCATACCAGTCCAAGGAGGAGTCATTCACCGACTCTCCTATCTCATACACCCGGATCTACACAGCTCCAGAAGTGGCTCAACAAGCTATTCGAGGGCCCCCGGCAGACATCTTCTCGTTAGGTTGTGTCTTCATGGAGATTCTGGCTACTCTGCTCTGCACGGAAGAAAACTGCCAACAAGAGCAGCTTCGAAAAATCCGAGAGGGTGGTACTGACAACTCGTACCAAGCCAATGTCGAGAACATAGTTCGATGGTATGAAAGTCAAAAGTCTCTCCTAACGGCTCGACTGGAGCTAGTTATACAGGATACGTCTCGGGAATCAGGAAGCAACTCGGATCCCAGATGGATGTCTCTACTACCCACGATGCTGGCGGTCTCTCCTGAAGAGCGTCCATCTGCTGCTGGGTTGAAAGAGCACACCCATCACCTTGCTTGTGGATCGTGTGATGCCGGGCCGGAGCCGTTCAAAGCTGCGACTTGAGATCACCCAACCGGCACAGTCGCACCTACTGGGATGGGAATACTCCAGAAAATCTGCGACCGTTTCCTAACTACGAGACTACGAATCGAACATTCTAACGTAGAGCAGCGAACACTTTGCAAAGAAGAGAGGAGACTACGTACAAGCCTACGGAAAGGAGTCAAGCAAGTCGTCGGAACCAACCACAACCCTCCCCTCTCCACTAGACTTCCCCAGTCCTAAACCCAACGCTGTGGACGACACTTTTCTCCCAAACTATCAGTGAGCGACTATGGCGTATGCAGCGTGTATGTACGCATCGAGCATCATCCTCGCCAGCCACTTCACGTGCTAGAACAAGAGCTTACCATAAACGCCGCGCCACTGTTTCTGGCCATAGCTATAAGAGGGGATTACTTACTGCCCGGCTAGCACTGATGCCGCCGTGGTAAGGACTCGTGACGCAGATAACAGGGCAAAAGGGGAAACACTGGGGAGATAGGACCTACGCTATACCAGCCATTCTTCTTTCACTCATCATCAGCTTTCCAACGCTTATACATCTCTGAACATCGTCCTACCATCAAGTAGAGCACAAGCGGCAATCTAGAAAACACCCTGAAGGAAAGCACAACGACGGAAAATCAGAATCCAAATCAGCCTGCTGAAAGGCTCTGATTACGGGATATGTCGACTTTGCTCTTTGCTGCTCATTTGGAGAGATAGAGGCGGTAGAAATCTGCCTTGTTTACTATGTATATCACAGCATGGGTGATGGGATGTGCTGGTCACTCGACACCTTCAGCAAACAGATACTTCTTCTAGTTGATATCTTCCCTAAGAACAGAGAAATTCTGCCACAATGGCCGCTTAATCCTGCTGCCTGACGACCGTGAAGAAGCTCGTCGAGCATCGTGACCTCCCAACCAATCAGCGGGCTCGCTAGCCCAAGCAAAGCGCGGATCTTTCTCGAATCGACCTCGGACCTTTATTTGCCATCTGCATCACCACCACCACCACCACACCACCAACTGTCACTACCCTCGGCCACACACGTCGACCTCAACCAACCCACCCACCAACCCCACCAAAACCAACTCATCAGCAAAGATGCCTCGCCAGCGTGGAGGAGCCGCCCCCGTGCGCCCCAGGCCCACCGTGCCCGCCGCGAAGCCCGCGCCCGCGCCCCAGCGCCAGCACAGCACCGCCGCCGCGCCCGCCGCGCCGCCCGCGGCCGCTCCCCCCGCTGCTGCGGGATCGCAGGGCCCCGGATTGTTCGGGCAGATGGCATCGACCGCCGCGTACGTGCCCATCGCACATGCTGGAACATAAGGAACGCAGATGCTAACAAAAGCCGCAGCGGTGTCGCCGTCGGGTCCTCGATCGGCCACGCGGTCGGCGGCTGGTTCTCCGGCGGCTCCAGCGCGCCCGCCGAGGCGTCCCCCACTTCGACCGAGTTCCAGCAGGCCCACCAGGTCAACACCACCGGCCAGCAGGCCCAGGCCGGCCCGTGTGCCGACAACGTCACCAGCTTCCGCAGGTGCATGGACGAGAACCAGGGCTCCCTCAACATCTGCGGCTGGTACCTGGATCAGCTCAAGGCGTGCCAGGCCGCCGCCGGCCAGTACTAGATGGAAGTGTCTGTTTTTTCCCGCGTTTGCTGGTTTCGAGCTGGATGGATGGAGGAGAGCAGCGAGGAAGCGGAAGTGGAAGCGGAAGTGGAAGCGGAAGGGAAGGGAAGGGAGGGCGGAGTCTCGCGGATCATCTGTAATATAGGACTGAAAGGCGTTGCAAATCTGAACTGAGAGACCTACCCTGGTGCATTGGCGCTGGGGGGGAAACAAATCGAAATCATCCCTCTGCGGAGTGATTGCCAGTCGACACAATCACACAACCAGGTCGCAAGCACGCACGCAATAGATACCACACCCACCATCCCCTTGACGAGCTTCTTCACGGGTGCTGTGCATTAGAATAGATTGACCACGCTAACGGTTGGTCGCGCTGGGGCTGTAAATCTCGAGGCAATCGCCTTGATCCAAAAGCCTTCATCAGAGCCTCTCTAACAGCCTCCACTCCATTCCATCCCATGCTTCACGTCCAAAAGTGTGTTGCTATTAAGCCAATGCGTGATATTTCAGGAAGAACAGGGTCTATCGTAAATGCTAAATCCAGATCCCGCCAAACCGATCCGATCCGCCGCTTCGCGCCAAGGGAGAGAGTTACGTGAGTAATGCAGCAGTGGGAAAAAATAGGTAGGCGGTTCGTTAACGCAGACATGACGTTTTTGCTCCTGTCCGATCTGCCCGCGCACGAAGAGGGTATGCAGTATGCTAGCAGTCAAGCAGATGCTGGATGTTGATGGAGGGTGGGGTGGGTATGACGAAACAGCACCAGCGAGCGGAAAGGCGGCTCGCTGTGAGGAAGGGGTGATGCTGAGATGGATGGGTATGTTCGTGTCTGCAGGTCGGGGGCTGGGCTTGGGCTGGACGCATTATATTCAAGCGGAAGGGTGTCCATGACCACGCCGGTTGTCTCCGCCGCACCTGTCGAGCGGGGCACCGCTTATAAGATGGTGCACTTGCTCTTCTTCTTCGTCGCCGTCTGTTGGGGACGGGGGCTAAGGACGGCGCTGCGGGCTGTTAGCTTGGGGCGTTGGGAAGGGCGCGCTGTACACACCGAATGGCCTCGTCGAAGACGCTCTTCAGGTTGCGCTGTGTGAGCGCAGAGCACTCGAGGTACTTCTGCGCCTTGATCTCCTTGGCGACCATGACGGCCTGCTCGTATTGGATGGGCGCCATCTTCTTCTGACGGAGCGACTCCTTGGTGCCCTCGTCATCTCGGAGATCGAGCTTTGTGCCGACGAGGATGATGGGGACGCCGGGTGCGTGGTGGTCAATCTCAGGGTACCACTGCATCCTGTCAGTTGCATGCTACTATGATGACAAGCTGCCGTGCGGTGTGGAGACTCACCTTTGCCTTTACGTTATCAAACGACGGAGGGCTGACAATAGAGAAACAGATGAGGAAGACGTCGGTCTGGGGGTAGGACAGCGGCCGCAGCCTGTCGTAATCCTCCTGTCCGGCGGTATCCCACAGTCCCAGGCTGATGGGCTTTCCATCAACCATGACATTTGCCGAGTAGTTGTCGAAGCTGGGGTCAGGGTCAGATTAGCTCCGGCGTCGGTCCTAAAGGATTCGGGCAGACTCACACAGTCGGGATGTACTCGCCGGGGAAGGCATTCGTTGTGTATGAGATGAGAAGACATGTCTGCCGTGTTCGTTAGGACAGCAGCTCGAGCACAGCAGTAGCAGCACGCGGTGGCTCACCTTGCCAACGGCACCGTCGCCGGTCACGACACACTGTCGACTGTCAGTCAGCGCATCATTTAATGCAGTTTACATGTCCGCACCTTCAGCGATTGAGTTGCGGGAGCAGCCATTGTAAATTAGTGACGCGTCGTCTGATTAGGGTTGTGTCTGGTTATGCGGGTACTGGGGCCCTGTCGGCGGAGGCGCAGCTGCAGCTGGGCTGGGGCGGTCGGCGACGAGTGGAGCTGGCTGGGCGAGCTGGGCGAGCTGGGCGCGGGGCGGAGGGCTCAGCGAAGGGATGGGATGGGCAGTCAGAGCTTGTCGGGCAGAGGTCGTACGCGGTTTGCTTTTCGCAGCAAGCAGAGGTCGCGGAGGCTATCTCTGCAGTAGGGGGCGTCTCGCTTGGCGGCGGCGGGTTGAGCTTGCAAGAAGCGCGAGTCGATGGGTGCCAGGTGGGCCGAAGCGCGCGGGGGTCGGTCGAGTCGTGGCCGGGAGGTGATCAGCTCGCAGCGCGCAATCGCAGTCGCGGTAGTCGTCAATAAAAGCAGGGCAGGGCAAGGCAGCGTGTGTGCTTTAGTACGGGCGCGCGATGAACGGCTTCTGTGTGCAGGCTGTGTTTGCAGTACGAAGTACGGGTGTGTGATATGCAGAGCAGCTGCAGCCACGCCCGCTGGGGATTGCTCGCTTTTGGGGCGGCGGCAGGCACGTCGGACTACTCCTACACGGTACATGGGCACGTCAAACAGGCCTGCGACACGACTCTCACCACCGCCATCCTGAGCCATGCCTCTGCGATGCCCTGATAGGCACCGCGCACGGATCGGCAGCTGGGAGAGCGCCCGTCCACGAGCAGCAACCTGGCGCTGCCGACTCCCATTCGCACCCCGATTCGACCACCACCGCCGAACCGTCGTGACGACCTTACGTAGAAGTTACCTATGCATACATTACTGTGGTCTAGCAGTTTTAACCTCGACTAACCATCCTGCTGCCGTCACTGGTGCAGCGCTGCTCGTCATTCTTGCTGTGTGCGCCTGCATACCGACCGCTCTTTCACCCTCTCGCCATGCGCGGCACAGACACAGACAGCCCCAGCCCCAGCCACAGCGCTTTGCACTTGACACACACTGCGGATATGCTCATGTCATACGCGGTGGGCCTGCTGGGGCTCTGCTGTGCATTATCGACCTCCCCGCCCTGTGATTTGGCATCTGCGCTGCGTTTTCCCACTCCTGCCGCTCCCATTCGCTTGCCGGCAGCCACCTCACACGCAAACGGCAAACATGTGGGCTTCTTGGTTTTGCTTCTGCATCCGCCAAATCGCTGCGCACATGCATGATGGTGCATCAGCGCACGTTTGGAGCCCGCACTTCCGAGACAGCGGACTCTGCGTCTACCTTAGCAACGCGACCGGACTTTGAGTGACAGCCTTCTCCGTGCAAGGTGTCTTGACCTTGTAGGTTTTATTTAGGTGTCTTGCCCTTGTAACTTGTGGGTCTTGTTTAGGTGTCTTGGCCTCGTGAGTTTTATTTCGGCTATCTAAGTTTGGGTATCTTGTGCAACTCCGCCGGGACTCCTTACACATCATATACCGAGGCTGCGGTATGTCTGCATCTTGAGGCCGACCTTCTCTCTCACCACGCGAAGCTTAGTAGAACACGAACAACTCGTCCCCGGCTTCCTTGTCCTCGCCCAAGAACTCTTTCCTGAGCAGCAGCTTGATCAGCGGTTCGTGCAGGTCTTTCATGTCAAGGATGCCGCGCTTCTTCTGGTCAATGTATGAAACATCGACCACCACTCGCTTGAGATTCGCCGTCGACAAAGCTTTCTCGTCGAGAAGTGCAGAAAGTCGGTCGGGTGTTCCGACGCCATAGTCTACCCTGCAAATACAATCAGCGCAAGGTCGATCGTGCGTCTAAAGCCACGTACCTGTTCCTCTTCAAACTCGCAACCTGGTCCGCGAGCTTCAGATGTTTCGCGAACAGCTTTTCCACCTTTGCATCCTTGACGCCCTGCTTGGGCAGGCCGGCCTTGAGCGATCGGCACACATCAGCCGCGCGGATGCCAGAGGCAGTGACCACGATGGTGTGTGGTGCACCTGTGGGCTTATTTGGTGTGGCTTTTAAATCGCCAAACTGCTTCTTCAGGAACACGGGCAGATTGTCCAGCTTGCGGGGATCATTGAAGCTGGTGCTGTCATAGACGGTGCGTGCTGTTCACGTCAATCAATGTAATGTACGTCAAAAGTGATACTGCGAAACTCACCAGGGATGAACTTGTCTTCGAGTTCGACACTGCTCAGGTCCTTTCCGTACAGCCGTGTTCGAGCATTGACATAGTCGGCAACCAGCTGGCCATCCATGCGTTCAAAAGCATGGTTTACGCCCAATTCTTGATCCAGATCATCCTCGTCAATGTTCTTCGCCTTCGTCTGCTTCTTCAGCTTTCTCTTCGCCTTCTTCTTTTCCTTCTTGCTATCGATGCCACCTTCTACATCTGCCTCGGCCTTTCTCTTCTTTGAGTTTGCTGTGACATCAAACTCGGCCTCGATGAGAGGTACACCGCCTTCTGAATCTGAGTCTGACATGTTGCTTCTGTTTTGTGTAAGGATAGACAGTCCCGCGTAGCATGCGCCAGGAAAAAGTCCAGCGATATATTCTTATCGATAAGGAAGGCACAGCACAGCTAGCACTACATTCAGCTTAGCGTCGCGCGTCGCGCCTGCCGTCATGTTGATGTTGATTAAAGGTCAACAAGCTCACACTCACATCAGCCGCATTCCTATACCCGCGCAACAATGGCAGAATCCGCGCGCAAGAAACAGCGCCTGTCTCATGAAATAGCTGCGACTCCGAACGCCACCGCCCAGACCGAACCGATCACGCCCTTCCGCCGCGCCATCAGCGCAGGCCCCACACCCACCTTCCGCACACCAGGTACCACAGCCAGGACCCCGCGAGGTGGACCAGCAACACGACCCATATCAGCGCGCAGAGTAGCCCCAACAACTCCCCATGCGATCAGAGCGCTGAGAGAGCGAGCCAATGCGGCGCGGACGCCAGGGAACAACCGGCGCAGGAGTGGGAGGGTGCAGCGAGAGACGCCGCGAGACCTCTTGCGCAATCTCAGCAGAGGTGCCATCGCCCCATGTCCATGTCTGAATCTTGGGCTCTACTAACCTTCGCACAGCGCTTGCGCGCGACACCCGCCCCATCGAACCAGAACCCCAGACCCTGCCACGCCGAAGTCGCCATTCCGCCCTCGACCTGCCCGATGTCGTCGACAGCCCCGACGTCGCCGTGCCGCGGCTCAGCATGCCGCTGGAGGATATGTACGACGACGACAGCTTCCACGAGCGGCCGCCGCGCCAATCCCTCCTGCCAGAGCTGCTCGACGATGTAGACGGCGCAACCGTCCAGTCGCTCGAGTTCGGCCGCCGCGCGCTGAGCGAAGACCCGCGCTACAGCCGGCGCGTCAGCGAGCGCTTTGCCGATCTGAGTGAGCTCGGTGCTGGTGGGAACGACGAGTTCGAGATTGACGGCAGCTTCATCCACCGCCGGCGCACCGGCGCCTTTGATCTGCAGTTCGACCAGACCATCGTTGAGGAAGACGAGGACACGGTTCAGGCGCTGACGGGGCGGCGTGAGGGCGATGGGCCATCCAGCGACGCCGATTTGGGCGTGTTCGGCCAGCAGGACGACATGGAGGAGCCTACATTCAGGTTCCACATCCCCGACCGAATAAGGGTGCCGCGGACGCAGGAGGAAGAGTTGGAAGATGCGACAGCTGCGTTTCTCAACTTCCCCGAGGACGAGGAAGGCTACGAGGAAGTACAAGAGACGGAGGATCCAGAAGTCGAGCAAGAAGAAGAACTCCCCTTGCCTGAACAGCAAGACCCCGAAGACGAAGAGGAGGAAGAGCAGGAAGACGAAGAAGAAGAAACAGCCCTCCACCTAGAAAGCGACCCCCCACCCCCCATCGCCCCGATAGGCTGGGAACCCTCCTCCCCCGGCCACCTCCCCGACGACCCCGAACTCGCCGCCTACCGCGAGGAAGAATCCGCCCTCGACCGCTCCCTGCGCACCCCCGAGCCCCCCTCCACCACCCAGAAACGCCTCGGCGGCACGCGCCGGAAGGAAACAAAGCTCTCCCGCGTGGGCCTGGACTACCCTTCCTTCCCCGCCGCGACGGTCAAGAAGCTCGCCCTCAGCTTCATGAAGAGCCAGGGCAGCAAGGCGCAGCTGAATAAAGACGCCGTGGCCGCGCTGGTGCAGACGACGGACGACTTCTTCGAGCAGATGGGCGTCGACCTCGCTGCGTACGCGCAGCACGCGGGGAGGAGGGGGATCGAGGAGGCGGATGTTTTGGCGCTTATGCGGCGGTATGTTATTTCACTTGCTCTGTCTACCACTGTACAACATTTTTATACAGATGCGACTATATTCCTACAACAATACTGACGAGTGATTTTCTTCTTCAGGACAAGAAAGACCAGTAGTAACGCGTCGAGCTTCTCGCTCGCGCAGAAGATGCTGCCCCGCGAGCTGCTGCAGCAGCTCAGGATGGAGCCGCGGCCAAAAGTCAAGGGCCAGAAGAGGAAGCGCTTGGCTACCGTGGTGGAGGAGGAAGAATGAAGGGGTTCGGTAGTGATTGGGGTTAAAGCAGGGAGGGCGAGGAGGCATGTTTACGACCATTCCGAGCTGTGGCGCACGCGCCGCTGTGTCCCCGAGAGGGGCTTCTTGACGACCATCCAGAACATGATGGATGTGGCGAAACTCAGCGCGTACCTGCAGGCGTTAGCAAGGACTCTCGCCAAAGCAATGAGAGGGTTGGGGGGGGGGGGGGGGGGGTTCACCCAGAAATAATAAATGGCTGTTGTATACTCCCAGTTGTGCCCTGGCCACACCGCCAGAGCAACCCCCCTTCGGTCCCGCACCCAAAGCCGGCGAACAATTCGCCCTCTGTTCCCACTCTCTTTTCTACCTCTCCTACATATATGCGAATCAAGGCTTCCT
>KZ107852.1:848877-868171 GCA_002116315.1 Epicoccum nigrum
GGGGGGGGGGGGGGGGGGGGAGCATACCAAGTAAAGATATACTGCGTATGGTTATTCCTCAGGTTCACCGTCGGCGCCCTGCCGATCGGCACGCCCTTGGGCTCGCGCTCGTAATTCGTGAGCAAATCCGGCGCTGTTACACAGTCAGCCCTCACACATGCCTTCCCCTAACCATCTTGAAAGGTGCAAACTCACTCATCGTCTCCTCAACCCACACCCGTTGACTCCCCGTATGCTGAGCCATCTCCTCCACACTGGGGAAAAACCACTTCCCCTCCTCAGGCACATTCTCCGGCGTAAACATGTTCCGCTTGGGCGGAATTCTTAACAGCCCCTCGACCGTCACCTCCCCCTCGGGCAGCGCGCCGTTCGCCCTGCGGAACCACTGCTTGACGGCATCCTTCCTGATCCAGCCGCGGCAGCACAGGATCTTATGGCTATTCCCCCTCTCGTCGAACCGCTCCAGCGGCGTGACAACCGTGTACCCGTCCTCCCCATCCTGGATGCGCGGGCCAATCAGCATCTCCTGGTCGTGGCGGAGGACGCCCTTGGCGTACACCCTCCTGTAGTCGAACGACTCGACGGCGTCCGGGTCGATGCGCAGCGGCAGCTCCAGCGGCGGGAAGGTGAGGCGGTCCTCGAAGCGCGCGATCAGCTCCGTCTTCACGCCCAGGCGGTACACTTGCCAGCACCCCAGCGCGAAGGCCGTGATGGGGATGATGGCCAGGATGATCAGCCCCGGGCCGTGCTGTTTGCCCACGCGCGCCATCTTCGCGGGCCGGTCGAGGATCGAGACGAAGTTTGGGTCCAGGCCGTCTGGGCCGTGGGCGCCGCGGCGCTGGGGGAGGGGGAGGGTGTTGGGGCGCGAGGTGCGCAGGGTGGGTGTGCGGAGGCATTGGGAGCCGAAGAGGTTTCTTTGCGCGCGGGTTATGGCGGAGGGTTGTGCGGTGGAGAAGTGCCTGAAGAGGCGGAGGAAGGGGTGTGGGCGCGACATTTGTGGTGTGGTTGCGCCGGGCGCGCGGGTGTGTGGGACTTTGGGAACTTTGAGATGGTGGAGAGCTCGTGGTTCTGAGATGGAGAGGCGGGGCTAGGACGGATGGGGGATGGCGGCCGCGGGAGTGAGAGCCGCATCGACGCTGCTGGTGGATGTGCATCTGCCTGGCATCAGATAGGCTCGGCTACATATAATCTGCTTGATCGAAATGGCACAAGTGCAGAATCCAGTACTATCTGCACCCATCGCCGGCACAGCGCAGTCCTTTGGCGTGGACAAAGATGCACTCGTCACGCGCCTAGACGCTCTGCTAGAGCAGTACCTATACACTCTCGATGAGTACGAGAAGCTCATGCGGCAGCTCTCGAAGAAACTTTCATCCGTATGTAATAGAATGTCTCCACTTGTTCTGCGAACAAAGTGTTGACAATGTGTGCCAGGGCTACTTCTCCCTCACCCAGGCCAACTTCCACAACCGCTCAGGTGTGCACTACGGCCAAGACAGCTACGATGAGCGCGTGCAGGCGACGCTCAGAACGTAAGCATCACTTAAGAAGACAGCTTGTGTGCAGCTTGCTGATGATTGCAGTGTCGTGACTGAAGACGAGAAGGCGAAGCCGCACTTCAAGGCCGTTTCAGCGCCATCTGCCGCGTCTTCTGGAGCCAAGAAGGCCAGCCAGGCCAGCTCAGCAGATGAAGGAGAGCAAAAGGAGAATTCAGACGTACCTGATGCCGAGAGCGATGTAGCGCCGGAGGAACCAGAGAGCGAAAATGAGGGTGCGAGCAAAGCTACCCTCCCGGATCCGATTCGCATGTTTGGCATTCTTGTTCCACCGGCTCTGAGGTCGGCACGGACATCTTTCAACGAGGCGGTGGAAGGGCCAGTGGTAAATCTGGCGACTGTTACGGGGGAATTGAGGGCATTAGAGAGGGAGATCGGGAGAGTGAGGAAGGGAATCAGGAAAGCTAAATAGTGCGGCGGCGGCGCAGACGAGAAGTATTGGGTCCTCTCAAAAGAAGTACCGAGCGAGACGCGCATTTCCTCAACCCGGAGTTGAACAAATGATGCCACTAGGTGCCAATACCGGTGGCTGCTAAGCAATAAGACACCAGTCACATACCCATCCCATCGCTCGATTTTTGCAAAAATTGCAAAGATTACAGTGGACCTAAGTCCTGTAGAACTTATGCTCCATACAGTGATCTATCCGCTGCTGAGAACCCCTGGAGTGAAAGCCAGGTCAGTCTTCAAAGTCGCCCTGCGCAACTTTTAATCACATTTGATTCTGTCACGATTCGAACTCGAGACCTCCGGTGAGGTCAACTGTTAATAGGATTCGTTCGAACCGCTAAGCCACCGTTGCAGATGACTTAGTTTGATTAAAATATGGGGGTTAGAGACAGGCTATATACAGCGAGGAAAGTGGAAGTGGAAGTAGTGGTGCTGGTGGTGATGCTGGCTGGGAGGGAACGAGCAATGAGAGTAGATAGCTTTCACTGTGCTTCGAGGTTGGGGGAAACGTGGCGTCAGCCTTTACTATGGGTTGTACTGAAATCCTTCTCATTTCTTGATATTCTCTACTCCAACTAAACTACGAACGTGGATTATCTGCCTCTAGATGTCTTCTTGACCCTTTCACTGGATTCACACACGAGCGCTTGTGTAAAGCAGAACTACTACGATGCTGTTGTGGAAGTGAAGATGTACAAGTATCCGGACGGAGTCCTATCATCGCATCCATGTTCTCCTTGTCTACTCAGTCTGCTGCTTCAAATGGTTCTGGTTCTTACTCCTTGCCCTTCTGGTGCGTACGTATCAATTCTTGTCGAGATTTGCAGCTGAGGTTGGCAAGAAGCTTTGGGTGGCGGTGAATTGAGTTGGGGTGTTGAGGAGTTGAGTAGAGCGATCGCCTGGATATGTTGCTGTCGTACCGATATAGGAAAGTTGGGTTTGTTGGTAAGTGTTTCCGCGGCTGATCTGCTGGAGTGGTTTTGGTTGCATGATGAAACGTATCGGTATATTTTTGGTGAGAAATGTCGCTGGAGTGGACCGAAATCTATGAAGTGGAGCGCCATGAGAACAGGATCTTGGAGTCTGGTTTAACGTCCATCATGGTGTCCACCAACGTTCCCCTTTGAGATGAACACTCCCGTCTCCCGTCAAGATTCAACACTTACGTTCCCCATTGTAATCAATACTCATGTCTATGCTCTCCTCATCCGCCGCCACAAAAGGTTCGGGCCCATCCCCACAGCTTCCGCAAGAAAAGTGGTCGAACGACTCCCTCAAAGACCATGCAGGTGGCCGGCTGTCTGGATTGCAGTCCAGCATGAGTCTGAACGTTGTCACCAGCTTCTCAATCTGCACCTTGCTTTCGCGGCCCCTCCCGCGAACGGCATCCACAAATTCACTTGTGTGCGCATCGAACCAGCTTCGTATGAATTCTAGGTTTGCTTCGTAGGACTTGCCATGTCGAACCTCAGAGAGAGCCACGCGGTGATTCAAGCGGTGGGTGCTTGACAATACCACCAAAATCTCCAGGAAGACACATCCGAGAGAAAAAATGTCCGCTGGGAAGCCTCGTAGGCTTTGCTCAACGACCTCCGGGGCGGCGTAGATAGGCGTAAAAGATGTGGGCGAATCGGTGTTGGACTCTTCTGCCGAGGCATAGGCGCGAGCAATACCGAAATCAGCAATGGAGACTTGATAGCGACCTCTGACTACGTGAATGAGGATGTTCTTCGGTTTGATATCCATGTGTTTGATGGAGCAGTTGTGTATGAAAAGTATGGCATTGGTCAAGCATCCGAAAAAGGTCTGGAGTACGTGAGCGAACCGATTCGAGGGTGGACCTTGATCGCTCAGCTCATCTAGGAACTCATCAAGGTTCCACTTTGCTGCAGGATATAAAAGAATTGCAAGACTCTTTCTCAAAGTGTAGGTACCAACGACTCGAACAACGTGCCGGTGCTGGGCACGTTGCGGATGCTCTACTTCTGTGATAGCCATCTCTTTTGTAAACTTCCTATTGCATTGAAGAGTCTTTCGCGCAAGCTGTATTCTTTGACATCTCACACTTTGTACAACAGCTGTCGTGCTGTAGCCTAGAACTTTGCCCGCAACAAGAGGTATCAACGGTTCTTCGACTGAAGAGTATTCTGCATGCTGGCCACGACCAGACCAATTTAAGGCCTGAGCTTCGTAGGGAAGTATACCACGGCTACGGAGATACGTGAGCCACTCGCTGGTGGACATATGGCCGTCTGCGAACATGTCGCTAGGGACCAAGTGTTTGAGATAGCCTATGTCGAGCGCGAACTTGTACACCTCCACCTCAACATCGAGTTTTACAACGCCACCTTCAAGTCCACTCCAAAAAGTCCTGATGTCCTCTGTCACACCTTCTATAGTAGGCTCCAGTGAAGTGAGAGGTGATTCTTGAAGTAGGTAAGAGCTAAGTGTCGAAAGGATACATCCTTTCCGTAAGAAGATATCATCCTGCGGACGACCAAATGGAAAAGTGGTGCGTCGAAGCAGGCGTCTCTCTATCGCGTCGACCAAATCTCTAAGTTTTTGCTGAGCGACAACATGCGAGCTAAATCTTAGGGTGGTTGTTTTTCCAACACTGACCTCGTCAGTTGGTTGCGTCAAACCAGCCCATCTTCTTCTGGGGCTGTTTGATGCTGTGACATAGCTTGCAAGGCTAGACTGAGCTGTTGCAAAGGATTGCCTCGTTTCAAAGCTGGATATGGCAGAGCGCATAGCATTCAGGGTGTAAGATGCGTTGTGGGGTTGCGCGCTGCTGGGAGTAAAAAATCCGGCGCTCGGTACACTCTTTCCAAAGACGTTGAAGCTCGATGGAAGTTCGGCCAAGTCGCTATTGTCGCTCTCGGAATTGCTGCTTTCATTTTCGAAGTCCTCGTTTGCTCTGTCGACATCGCTCTCGTGAAACATGTTCACCCCTTCATCTGTACTGAGCACATTTTCTTGTTGAGGCGAAGCAGCATGTTGAAGATTGTCTAATCTCATCATGCTTGCGATGACAGCGTTTGGCTAAGGTCGTGTTGTTGTTGGAAGCTGAGCGGTGGGAATGTTGCTTAACTCGAAAGCCAGCACGTCAACGGACCCAAAAGTGTAGCACTGTACAATAGCCTGTGTTATTGAAGATTGAGGTCTCAATTTTTGAGCAGGTTGAACACAATTGACGTGGTTTCGCATCGAGGTTAGGACTCAGCCATTCAATATTGCACCCAGTAATCGCAGCCATCTAAGCGCCCATACTTGGAGGCGGGGTATGTCAGCCTTACGAGATACTTACCATGAAGTCCGAAGCATGACCCATAACGGTGTAAAAAGAAAGTTATTCGAAGCAAATACCAGAAAATCACCTTTTGGAGTCATAGGTACGTTGTCGCCCTTAGGCTCTGGGTGGTCATACATTGTGTGCACGACTGGGGGCGTCCTGTGCTTTCGGAAGGAACAAACTTACGGATTGCTTCATCGTGGTTCCGAGAACTGAGATTGTGCCGTAGCTCTCCAGCGGATAGTTGTGCTGATTCAACTCAACTCGACTGTCTCCTGGCATTGGTGTCGATTTCAAACGGCACGTAGAGGATGGAGCGTGATCATGTTGGCTTGTGGTCCAGGTCCCAGTATAACGCGAAGACAGGGAATTCGTAAGATGGGATAGCATCTGTTCCACGAAGCAAAGGGGGTTATTTTGAAATCGAGCAATGTCTTGATCGTGTTTGTGTGCAAGTAGGTACTAGGAAGCGGCGTCCGACCACAACTATGGAAGGCATCATGGACACAACCAACGTCGATCTTGTAACGCACACCTTCAGTCGTTATAGTTCCTGCTGAATGTTGTTGCATTGCGATGCATGCTTATTTATTATACATCGAATCCACGTACGGCTTCAGCGCGCACAGCCCAAACTCAACAGCTTCCTCTGTCCTGATCGTCCTACTACCTTGGTTAGGGACAAGATTGACCCACGAGTCGAATAGTGAATGCGCGCTTCCCTTTCCCAGTCCTTTCTCGGCAAGAACAGGATCATTGGCAACCGCAGGCTCTATCCCTGCAACGCCTCCAAATACAAGAAGGAGATGGTTGAACTTTTCAGGCGCTTGCACTGACGGGTTTTTTGTGGTTTCTGGAATAATGTCACGCACGTCAACGCCGCGCTCAGACGTGCCAACGGTGAAGTCGTAGCCACCATCAAATTCGCATTCAGAGAACACAGTGCTGAGAGACGACGCTTTGCGCACAGAGTAACCCCAGTAGTAGCCGGATTCCTCGCGTGGTAACGAAGAAGAACATGCCGTGACCTCGAGGCTTTCGCATTCGGCCTGTGAGAGTTGTGGCCAATTTCTGGGTGGCTCTGAGCTGGCAAATCGGACTGTCGTTCGCATCGCAGTTTCGATTGGCGCGCCTGATGGTACTGGAACAATGATGGGGAATGGAAGCCCACATTTGACGTACACGTACTGCTCCTCTCCTTTCTTACTGTTCTTCTTTGAGCTCTTTCTGGCCGTGGGAGGGTCTGCGGGACCAGCGACAACGCCTTCTCGAAATTGGCACCACTCATGCGGTCGCAGATGATGCGGCATATCCATACTCGGCAGTGTTCCTGTCCACTCTAGGTTCTTGTGTTTTTGGAAGATGCTCAAACTTGGGTCATCGTGGCAGAACCTAAGATGCGGTGGACACTCAGCAAACGCAAGTACGTGGTAAAGGAATTGATCAGGGTTCTGCCACGGTTCATCCCCCTCTGGTATACTGTCAAGGATTTCTTGCTTCGATTTCGACTTCTTGCCCCGTGTGTATCGGTCAGATACCACATTGGGAGCAAATCCAGAAGGGTTGTCATCGAACACGATAATTTCATCAACACAGAATACCGCAGCAGCTCGCGCGATGCGCCCCACTTGCATCGTCTTGTGATCCGGCTTCTTGGCATTGAGTAGCCAACTGCCAGGTAGAGCAATACTGACTGTCCAATTTCTGGCTTTCGTAGGTTTGAATACAGCCGTAGGGCGTGAGGTGTCGATCTCCTCTGCATCCTCAGGCTCTACTCTGCTCTTCTTACTTGTTGCGTTGTCATTTGCTTGGTGTACGACTCCCGAAGCATGCTTGCGTTTCTGCTAGAAGATCAATAATTGTATACTGAAGGCGAAAAATTGTTCGTACCTTGCTATCGACCATGGTGTGTGGAGAGCTTCGAAATCGATATACTCAATTGGCCACTATAATTTAATACTAACCGACTACTCGAGACTCGAGATGCTCCTCGACACGTGAATGCGTGAAAAGAGGATGGTCGAGATTTGTCTGAAGAGTATTTTTGGTCATCCTAGCACGGTCCTGCATTAGCGCGAGAGTTTAAGCGGGGCGTCGATCCGGACCTTCACATACCATAAGGCAACCACCAAGGCCTTATAGTAGGCTCGTGAGTAATTCTGCCTCTCTTCTTCTTTCTCCCTCGCTGCATAGTTCTTTAGGTTGCTATTCAGGACGTGTGAATATCCAGGATGGTGTCCGAAACGTCGGTATACCCATGCATACTTGTGATCTCCTGCTTACATTACGCAGCAAACCCTCATTCGGCGACTCCCTGTTCACCTTCTTCGCTCTATACCTCACTACGCTCTTCTCTCTCGATAGCTGGGCCGCCGCTCGCAACTCTCCGTATCGCGCACCCGGCAACAATGCCTTCTACCGACCAGTGAACACACCACCAGCACCGGACAGTTACCAGGGCGGCATGCACGGCCGCGGCAACGCTGGACCGGGAAGCGGAAGCGGCGGGAATGGGGGCAATGTTGGCCGAGTACCACAGGCGAGGGACTCAAGACCACCCATGAAGTTGTTTGGAACGGCAGCTTGTGGCGCTTGTATGTCTTGAAGAGCTACAGATGGGTCCGTGGGTCTTTGGGTCAGAGACACCATACTGTCATGGACATCTGTCAGACATCGTCCACGTATAGTACCATCATATCATACGATGCTGATGAGTTGCATGTCAAGTAGCAATTGCTCCATTATCTTGACAATTAATCAGAAGATGCGAGGAGCAATCTCTCAGAGTTCACCTCTGAAAACCCATGTGAAGCACTCGCCCGTCTTTAAACTCATTACGATGTCTTATTATTAAGGTTCTATCAGGACGAGAGATCAATTACAACCTGACTTGCCCAGTACCTTGCGGTCTTGTCATGCCACCAATACATGGGAGCATTGAGATCGTAGAGCTCTCGGCGAGGTCTCAGGAGTGTCAAGGTCCAATCTATGACCGATAACAGCACATGCTGTAACGACTACAGATTTTACCCACGATACGCTACCCAAAGTTGGCCAACTTGTAATGGTGCGGTTCCATTTACGTCATAGCCTTAAAGCTGTCGGAAAAATTCCGCATGCGCTACTATACATATGATACTGCTGCTCGAATATGAGCTTTCAATTCCACATATCTCCGCTCATAATTTTTCATCATGTCGATTCCTTCAAAGCACCGTGCCGCATATGTACATGGCAAAGGCGAAGCCCCCAATATCGCCGAGCGCACTCTCGGCGAGCTCAAGCCTGATGAGATCGCCATCAAAGTTGCAGCCACAGGAATTAACCCTGTGGACTGGAAACTCCGCGATTATGGACTGTTCATTGTGCCCGGTTGGGAATATCCAGGTATTCTGGGTTCCGATGGCTCCGGCACTGTAGCAGGTGTGGGCAAGGACGTGTCTGACTTTCAGGTCGGAGAACGAGTCTTCTTCCAGTCTGGCTACGGAGACGATGACGTTTCTACCTTCCAAGAGTACATCAAGATCCCAGCTGAGGTTGTTGCTAAGACACCGAAGAATATCTCAGATGAGGAGGGCGCTGGCATTGTACTGGCTTCGATGGCTGCTGCAACCGGATTCTACGACAAGACTGGACAGGGATTGAAAGCACCATGGGAGCAGGGCGGAAGCGAAGCTGGTAAAGGCAAGGCTGTGATCATTCTCGGAGGCAGCTCTTCGGTGGGCCAGTACGCCATCCAGCTTGCGCGACTATCTGGCTTCGATCGCATCATCACCAACGCTAGCGCTAAGCACCACGACCACCTCAAAGACCTTGGAACTCACGTCGTTTTGGCCCGCGATGCATCTAGCGCCGACTACCAGAAGGCCTTGGGAGACTTCCCGCTGGAATTTGTCTTCGACACAATCTCCAAAAAAGAGACCGAAACTGTAGGCGTCCAGGTCCTGCAAGCGACCAAGACCAAGTCACGCGTAGTGACCACGGAGCAAATTGACGAGGACGCGAAGAAGCTGGGCGAGACGAAGGAGCCGCAGGTCCCGATCCAACAGATCTGGGGCATTGCCTTGAACCCTGATTTGCGCCAAGTTATCAAGGGCCTCACAGACAGCCTTGGAGGAGAAGACGGGTGGATTGCGAAGGGGCAGTTTAAGCCGAACCGCGTTGAGGTTACCGAGGGTGGATTGGAGAAGCTTCAGGAGGGAATGGAAAAGAACAGGAAGGGCGTTTCGGGTGTGAAGGTCGTTATCAAGTACTGAAGATGAGGCGACAAAGATATCATTCCGAAAAATATGTTATGTAGTAACTGATACTTGTTCTATCGAAATAATATATCATGTGATTTCGTTTTCCCTTCACATACGACCATAGGACGTTGAAAACAAGGCTTCCCGTTCGCTCAGCCCTATTTAAGCAACGTACCGGCGGATTAGTAGTTAGGTGGGTGACCACTAGCGAATACCCGCTGTTGTATGTTTTTGTTCTTCCAGTCTCCTAGATTTTTGGGGACTTGATTGGTTCCCGTAAGCTCGGGCATATACTTTCCGCGCACATATAGTTCCCGCGCACCCCACCCAAAGCAGCACAAGGTATTAAGTTGCGATTATTGCACACAACAACAATTATATTTGCCACTGAGTACACATAGAGTTAAGAGTACGAGCTGCTACCTCTGCTGCTGCTTTTTGAGCTTCTTTTTCTGGTGTAGTACTGTCTTGTTGAGCCTTTAGAGCTGCTGCCCGATCGAGCGCAGCCTTAATACTCTCAACGTTGCTAAAGCGTTCATTTGGATTAATATGAACACGCTTTCTTGATTGCGTAACCCTAGTACTATCTAATTGATATTTGAGTCGTTGATTCTCTGCCTGAAGCTCTGCTGCCCTAGTGTTGGCTGCTGCAATAGCCTTACCTGCCTTGCCAAGAACAAGGCGGGTACTCCGTGAGAGAGTCTCTGACAATAGCAACGTTTGCTGAGCCTTGTATAGGGCCTGTGAGCTCTGAGGGGTGTTGAAGACTGCTTCTGATGTAGCAGTATCCTGGTTGGTGGGTGGTGGAGTACTTGGGCGCCCAGATATCTGAGATGAGTGCAGTACTAGCTGGGGATTGTATGGGCAAAGGCCAGCAGCCTTCCAACCAGCTCTAATTACTCTCTCTTGCAGTCCTTCTTCTCTTGCCTTGTTGTATGATGTAACAAAGCGCTCTTTCTTGATAGGTGCTGCGTCATCAAGTGCTGAGAGAGCTTGGATCTCGTTTCGATAGCGTGATTTGACCACTGAGAAAGGAGCAAGATCAAGAGGCTGAAGCAGGTGTGAGGCGTGAGCAGGGAGGTAGAGAAGGTGTATTTTGTGAAGCTTGCAAAGCCACATAAAGTCAATTGGTGTGTGGGAGCCATGGCCATCAAGGAGGAGCAGTCGATAGCCAGAGTGTGATGGTGAAGTACTTGGTATAAAGATACGCTGTAGCCATTCAGATCCAATTAAATTTGACGTCCAACCGTTCTCTGAGGTTGTGTAGAGCCAGTCAGGTACACCAGCAGCTGGAAACCACGTGGATTGGAGATGCTTGCCCTTGAATATGACTAAGCACTGAAGCTTGATGCCAGTAGCTGAGCAGGCCTCAATAATTGACACCCACTCACGATCCTCTGGGGATTTGGTATAAGCTTTCTTCTTTGACGAGCTTGCGAGTACTTGGTGGTTTGTACATACTCCAAGTGCGACCCCAGTCTCATCCATATTCCAGATATCTTCATACTGTATACCCAGCTCGATTCTAGTACGTTCGAATAGCTCAAGGAAGGCACGCACAGTCTCGTAGTTGGCA
Organism: Epicoccum nigrum; assembly: GCA_002116315.1. Taxonomy (NCBI): domain Eukaryota; kingdom Fungi; phylum Ascomycota; class Dothideomycetes; order Pleosporales; family Didymellaceae; genus Epicoccum; species Epicoccum nigrum. The sequence goes on from KZ107852.1 coordinate 859,996, forward strand.
CCAGTAGTACGGGCGCTCTCAATCGTTCTGCCAACCACTGATGCGACGCGTGGGTTGCGTGCAATGAAGTGAGGTACCCACAGTTGCCCAAGTGGCTCGTGGTCACCGTTCATGTGAAGGATTCGGGTAGCCATTTCTCGAACGCGGAGGTGTGAGGGTGGTTGGGCGCGTGAGTCCTCATCAAGTATCCAATCTACTAGAAAGGTCTCTTGCTCCGGAGTCAATCGCTGCTGTTGTTGATGAGCTATCGCGTGTGGTTGTTGACCTCGTCGCCGACCTCGTAGCGTAGATTCAGCAATCCCGTACTGCTCAGCTGCCTTACGCAGGCTTGTAAAAACACCAGAATTATAATCAGCAATAGCAGATTGTATAGCAAATTCCTTAGGATCCATTTTAGGTGTGTGACGTTGATAATATTGAGGTTTGGAATCAATTGACGCGTTGAGGTGGGGTGCGCGGGAACTATATGTGCGCGGAAAGTATATGCCCGAGCTTAGGTATTGGACAGTGTCGCATGTTAGCGCCCAACACTCCGTCTCGCGGCACAACTGTCAGTTCCCCACCATCTCTGCATACTGTAATCATACCCCAGGATAACAAAGAGACCATCCAGATTGGTGTGCGCATACGAATAGCGCGAACAAATATTCGCCTTCGCAATCAAGCTCGAGGAAGATGTTCACATGGCCATATGTATGCCTACAGCCTCTTTGATTTACCCCTTTCGCATGCATGGCGCAAACCTTCCGAGGCGCAGTCGTGCATCTTGTCTGATCAACCGGTTGAAGATCGAAGCTGTCTTATGATCCGGCAATCATCCATCTTCATTTTTTTTGGCGCTTTGTTGGCCTTTCTCGTCGATGAACTGTACCCTATTATCTTTGATGAATGTGCAGCCGAGCACAGCCTGATCAGATGGATGCACGTACGTGGTGTTTGCATCACCTCTCGTTTTGTAAGGCGAGTTGAGTCTGCGCTTGTGGGTTGTCCTCAGTGGCTGCGCTTCGCCTACCCTTGCGTCTGCAATCCATTGGACACAACGCCTTCACCGGAACTCTTAAATAGGTATTTGACCTCCGCCTCCGCGCACGCCCTGAAAATGTTGATGTCTGCACTCTATTCGATGGCCTTGCACTCGCGTCACGTTCACTCGATTATCTGCTCCTCAAAGACTGCACTGAAAATTTGATGCAGTTCAACGACTCTAATGCTTGAATAGCATACCTCCATGGGGCTCGCATACGAGAGCATTTCAAATTGGCCTTAGCCCACAAAGCTATGCGCCTGATCTATTGCCGCGCCGATGGTACGCTGGAAATAAGAGAATTCCACAAACGCGACATTCCGCCATATGCCATTCTCTCACACACGTGGGGTGACGACGAAGTCACCTTTCAGGATTATCTTAAAGGAAAGGCGACCTTACATCAAGGATTCGAAAAGATATCGATTTATCAAAAGCAAGCGCTGGAGGATGGATTGAACTATATCTGGGTTGACACATGCTGTATTGACAAACAAAACCATGCCGAGCTTTCTGAAGCGATCAATTCCATGTTTCTGTGGTACAGTAGAGCAAGCAGATGTTATGCTCATCTGTCGGACGTCTCTTCGCTTGATCCGAAGACCAAAAAGATGCAGCCGAGTAATGTTTGGATGGAACGCTTCCAAGGAAGTCGATGGTTCACGAGAGGTTGGACGCTGCAAGAGCTTATAGCACCTGGATCTGTTGAGTTTTTCTCTTCTGAGGGTCATCTATTGGGCAACAAGCATTCCCTGGAGCTCAAAATTACCCAAATCACCGGTGTGCCAACAGATGCCCTCAGAGGCCAACCGCTGCGTTACTTCTCAGTGCGGGAGCGTTTCGCATGGGCAGACTATCGAGAGACAAGTAAGGAAGAAGATAAAGCATACTGCCTTTGTGGAATTTTCAACATTTTCATGCCTTTGCTCTATGGGGAAGGAGAAGACAAGGCACGCAAGCGACTCGAAAAACATGTCCGTGAGTCCCAGGATGATGAGATGGACTATCACTCCGATGATGACCACGGTTCGTTTGTCTTTCCCGGCAACTACAAGGCTTATGAACGTGGCATGGATACTAAGGGTATTGAAGTCATGAAGAGAAGGAGATCTTTTGACAATAGTACCGGAATGTCGCGATCACGTGCAGCAAGAATGGCCTTTGCTCGAAAAGCGCCTATTGACTCTCCAACCATTCTTGATTCATGGCACCAAGCGCTTTGTCTTTCTCGAGACATTACAATTGAGGCGGACCCCAACTCGATTTTCCAAGCAGCACACATGTCCTTCCTCAATGCTGTCTACTGGGATGAACGGCCACACTTTAAAACCTTCACAAACCAACAAGAGATGATGGCAGACATCCTCGGTCACTGCCGCAAGACTAAGCATTCTTCGAAATTGATCACGGCCTGCCAAATTATCGATGACTTTTCAGCGCGCTGGACACACTTTTTTGCAGCGATTACATTTGCAGTAAATGTTGATCTGGAATGGTCTTGCACACTTTGGGGCGCGATCAGATTGATATTTGTGGTACGTAAAACTACTAAGATGTTAGGGTGCACAAGAGTCATTGCTAATCAATTCCCAGCGAAGCTTGAACTTCCAGAACCTATTTGAAAAGCTAACTTATTTGCTTGGAAAGATCAGACAAGAATTACCCAGTTATCAAGATTTTATGGGATGTCTTGAAACTGATCCTAAAGAGCTCGTTAGAAAAGATCTGGGGCAAGCATTGGGTTTCGTCTACGCTGACATACTTCGATTTTGCCGTGACGCGTGCAGGCTTTTCAGAACTTCGCTTAGTGGTGAGTAAAAAGATCTTACCACGCCGTTGTACTAAAACTCTTCCTAGATCTTGAACAACAAACGGATCCAGTCATTGACATACTGTTCGTTCCATTCAGCCTTCGTTTCCAGAGTTTTCTGGCAAGGCTCCATGAGCATAAGATCCTCTTTGCTGTAGATTTGAGAGCAGGAAGGTATAAGCTCTTGACTGCTTTCATCGAGAAAGTCTTTCAACGCCTGAAGGAGCGCGAAGACTTCATTCACGACAAAACGACCTGGCGATTTCTAACGAATGAAAGAAATGACTGCAAAGGTGAGTGCATAGAGCACGGACGCGTCATGTTAATTAAGACTTTGCTGAACACTCAAAGATGCTAACCGTACTTCCGCCGTCAAATGGGTCCTGCCTCCAGATTTTCGTACAGACTTTGATAAGGCCAAGAAGGCCAGAAGCTCAGGCTCATGTACCTGGCTCCAATATTTCCCTGCCTATACAACATGGAAGGCGTCGTTGCAGCCACCCGCAGTAAACGAAACAATAGGCTGGAGAAAGTCATCACCGTGCAACGTTCCAATCTTGTTACTTGAAGGTAAAAGCCCTGTAATCTAATCTTGTGACTCTACTGAATGTCTTTGACAATAGGATCTGCCGGTTACGGAAAGACTGTTCTCTCGACAGCCATGATTGAAGACCTCGAGTTAACCATACCCCGAGATGTGAGGGCGGACAGCAATCCAGTGGATCCAAAAGTCGTGTATTTTCATTTCAACGCCCAAAAGCCCGGTCAGCGAAGCTTCTCTGACGCTCTTCGCGCGGCAGCAGCCCAAGTCATCGAACTCCTTGCTGATAACTCTGATGTCATGGACCTCTTATCTGTGTGTAGGATGCAAGAGAATGGCAGTCGACACATGGCCACAACACATGAGCTATCAGACTTTCTGCTACTTGCTGTTCGAAGGTTGCCTTCGGCAGCTTTTGTGTTCGACGGGATTGACGAATGTCATGATTTCGAAGATTTATGGCCCTTTCTCTCTACCACTTGCGCCGATACAAGTATCAAAGTCCTTCTCTTAGGACGGCCTGGAACTACGATTCCTCCAGAATATGCACATCTTGTTGAACGCCACTGCCTTCCTGGAATTAACCAACTCGACATCTATACATTTTTTGTTCGTGAGCTCAGCACTATGCAATGCCTCGGTCAATTGGATAAGGATGTTAATGCTGAACTCACGGCGGACACTCTCGCTTCATGCGCTAATTCGAGCTTCCTGTGGGCGAGTCTCATCATGTCCTATTTGCGAAGCCCAGCACTTAGTCTCAGCGAAAGGAAGCAGGAGATCTGGGATCCCAATCGACTGGTCACCATACCTCGGCTGTACTCTGAAATGCTCCAGCAGTTTGAGGGCCTGTACCCCCAGGATCGTGATCTGTTGATCAGGATATTCCGAGTACTCGTATTGTCAAAGAGACCACCAACAATCGAGGAGCTCGGAGCTGCGATAACGATAGAGCCAGGACGCAAAATATCAACCGAGAGTCGTCGTGTGGGTTTGATGGAAACCCTACAGAGACTCTGTGGTACATTGGTCGAGATTGGGCCATGCTCTACTGTCCTCTTCTCACATTTATCTTTTCGTAGCTTCCTGCTATCGAATGAAGCCATGAACATGAAGAGTCCTTTTCGAATCGATCTGACATCGAGTTCTCTCTGGATGTCCGGAGTATGCCTGTCCTACCTAGTTCATGACGTACCGCCAGGACTACTGAGTGGAAAACCTGACACGGAAGCCGACAAACTTGAACTGATAGCTAGATTTCAATTCCTGGAATATTCTGCTCGTTACTGGGTAGAACATGCAGCTGATGCACTACAACTCATGCCTCATACATTACATGGGCTAATTTCTGATGGTTACCAGCTATTCCAACAACTCGGAATCTTCCTCGGCAATAAATCTTCCATCTCGACTTGGATTGAGGCTTGCTGGAGCTGGAACTTTCGACCATCTGTCGAACCATTATGGCAAGAGCTCGAAAAAAGATTGGGGTGCCGTGATATCAGGAACATGCAAGACCCGATGCAAGCGCATGCAAGGAAACCACTTGATTGTATTCATGATCTTTCGAAAGATCTAAGAAAGCTTGAGGAACAATGGAGCCACTTACTGGCTGTAAGGCCGTATGAAATCTGGGGCCCCAGTGTTTCTGCATTTCTTGGACCGATGTCGTGGGCATACAACCATGAGGCGAAAGTAATTACCGTCCCAGATGGCAAATGGAGCGAGTACTTGGGAGAAACAATTTTCAAAGTGTCAAAACTCTCAGGATGTGGCCAATTTTTGGGTGTCCTCATAGTTTCACGACCCATTGCTACAAGACTAAGCTTCACCGGGTATTCTGGAGAGTATCAATCATGCGCATGTAGTCTGGGCATGTGCGAATGCAGTCAACCACAAACCCAGGTCGATCTCGAAGGTATTGTGGCTACCTATCAAGTTCTGGAACTAAAGTCTGGTTTCCCAAGCATCAGGTACTTCACAATAGACCTTGATCCCGAAGATGTCCTCGAGGTTGAATTGGCAGCAAATGGCCAGGAGTTCAGGTTCCCTGTCAGTTTCACGTCTGACATGAGTCAAATCTCGGTCCTCCGCAGTTTATATTGGGAAGACAGTCCGGGGAACCTCAGGCAACAGAGAATCACTCTTCCGTTAATTCCACTTGGCGTCGGCAGCTGTAACCTTTTGTGCGCAAAATACCGGAGGCTGTTCTCGCCTTGTGGACAATACCTGGCACATTTTGAACGACAAAGAGACTTCAATGATTCTTCGGAGGGATTCTGGAGCCTCACAATCTGGGAGAGACAAGTCACAGATGCCTATGTTACGAATGTCGTTGCTTGGCAAAACATTGCATCTTTGAGCGACGTTTATGGCGATTACTTGATCGATGGCAGTTTTGCACTGAATCCGCGATATCAGGTCGTTGCTTTCATGGAAAATGTCCCAAACCGTTTAGCTTCAGTCAGCCAGACCTCTTTATGGAACTTTCGGACCGCCCCGACTGGCTCGTGTGTGGAAAGACAAGCAGCGAAGAATGTGTATGCGACGGGCCTCCAAAATCTAAACTTTTCGCCGTGCGGGGGCTTCCTTTCTGGAGACCACTTTTATTATAAAGAAAAGCGGCTGATCAATATACAACAACACATGGTCGACGCTTTCCCCATGATACCGCTTGTTCGAGGCATGTATGCCGAACGAGGGCGTTCAGAGTATGCAAAGGGTGGTGACAGCGAGTCACGCACAATTGCCAAATGTCCGGAGGAAAAGTGGAAGAAAAAGAGCGGCAAAAACAAGAGACAGAGGAAGACGAAGATTCTTGGAAGTGTGAGCGAAGACGAATCACCGACAACTACAACGTCGCAAACCTCCATGACTACTACGCAACACACATCTCGAAGACTAACAACACACAGCGATCCTGCAGCACTGGCAGACTATCAAACCTTGCCGTCATCAGATATGCTCACCGTCGGTACACGAGACAATAAGCCGGTACTGCAGACAATACGGACTTACTCGGACGGGGCGGTGGTCTTGAAAAGCTTTTCCTCAAGCGTGGACACGGAAGAATGCTTGCTCTTTTTGCCAAATGGGACGCAAAAGTCTGTTTCCTCGGCAGTCTTGAGCAACAACGAAGACTCCGATCAGATCCGTATACTTTTAACGCCCAACTTCCGAGACACGTATACGTGGAACGATCCGTTGATCCGCCAGTCTGCGACTGTTGTTTCACGTCCTATCGAGTCCATACTCGAGTACAGAGTACCACATGATGGCCACAGCATTGTGAGTTTTGGGCCTTTGGAACAAATCATATTGAGCTGATAGAAACAGGTATACCGAGCTGGCGAACTCGCAAGGATACCAGAAGGGAGCGCACAGAAGCGGATCCTTAAATGATCAAGGGCGAAATGTATAACACACGACACAGGCGCTTTCAATAGCGCATAAAAGGGATTTTTATTGTCCATGAGCTTTTTACATGCTTCCACATTAGCAGATCTACTAACAATTAAATAAAATATTGGCAGGGATGACAGCAGAGCGATGATTGTGAGCACATTCTTGCCTACCATTGATATTACCCGCGGCAGCTGATCCTCCTCGAAATGCAATGAAAATCCGCCCGAGATGGCTATTTGGAGGCTCGGAACTGAAACCTTTCATCGAAACGTCTGCGGGTATGTTCGTGTAAGATGTGCAAGGGATAGATATACCTCGCACGCCTAATCCCTTGACGAACAGGCACGAAGGTAGCAAGAGAAGACAGCATTTAGAGCGATCGTTCGCTAGTGGTTCCTCACCTAAATACTAACTCGCAGCCACGTCGCCTTGTTATACCTACGCCTTCGGCGCTGTTGACTTCTCTACTACCAACTCACCTAACAGCCGAACCCTCATGCCACTGGCCACCAACTGCCCAAAAGTGGCCCCAAGCCCGAAACTTTTCATCAGCCATCCTCGCAACTCCGCACCAACCACACTATCAGTCCCAAATGTCATGAGATCCTCGTCGACATCCACGCTCGCCGCTAGTAAGAACAACAGCTTGGCAACCCGCTCCACCAGCACAGCGCGCGCCGATTCCTGAAGCTCTTCTCGAACTTGCTCATCGAGCTGAGCGCTACCGCTCCGTGCATCTCGAACTGCCGCTGCTCTTGCTATTTGTGAGTGGAGATGTTCCATCCTGTTCTCGATTGACACCAGCTCTAGCTCCGTTCGCTTATATCTGCTGTCGGGGTGGAGTGTGCACAGTGCATCCTGCGCGGGGGGTGATGCAGCTTCCTCGTGTAGCTGCTCGGGTGAAGTTGCGCCATATTCTGGTCTTTCACGTATTATTTAGGGTCGAAGTCGTTGGGCGGTTCTTCGAGAGTTGGGCTTGGGGTCATCACATTGACTATGGTTTCTGTGGCACTTTCTGCCGCTGGTGTTCTGGACATTGTCTGATGTGATTGAATAGGAGTATACAACGATTTATTCCATCAACAGACCCTACGTGCAGGGGCTTAAGAAGAGGCATCCACTTGCATTTCCTGGTCGGATTTTCTCCCTGAAATGAATTTAAATCGTGGACGCAACAACGTCTCACCAAGCTATACCTTGCTGCTGATGTCCATCACCGCCTATTTCGCATCTCGCTCTAGGCTATCTACCTCAGGTAGCAGACAAAAAGCCAAAAACATACAACAGCGGGTATTCGCTAGTGGTCACCCACCTAACTACTAATCCGCCGGTACGTTGCTTAAATAGGGCTGAGCGAACGGGAAGCCTTGTTTTCAACGTCCTATGGTCGTATGTA
>KZ107852.1:868181-912810 GCA_002116315.1 Epicoccum nigrum
GTGTGTGACGTTGATAATATTGAGGTTTGGAATCAATTGACGCGTTGAGGTGGGGTGCGCGGGAACTATATGTGCGCGGAAAGTATATGCCCGAGCTTACTGCTTCTGTCACTACATGGTGCCCCGGGAATGGCTGCCACGGAGAGGGAACCATTCCTTCGCAAATTCATACGGCAAGCGAGCCCTTCGTTCTGCGTAAGCAATAGAACGCCCCTCTATGTTCATAACACACAATATCACTCTTCAGCGCCGGATCCAGGACTAGTATAGCTGAGAACGTCGCAGACACCTTGAAAACGCACCAGGTCTAGTAGTAGTAGCACCACTACCATGTAGAGTAGTTGACTGTTAAGATACGAATGTTCCAGAGAATGTCTACATTGGCCAGATACTCAAGATTGTACAGACAAATAGTGTCGTCAGTATGATTGATCCAGGACTCCTAGGTCGAGAGAACTTGAACCAGAGTTTTGGGGCATGAAGTGTCTGAAGTTAGACTAAAAACGAGAAAACCTTGCGCTAGAGATCATGAGAGTCCGTGAAAGATAGAAAAGAGAAATAGAAAAACGTCGTCTTGTGGAGAACCAACTCTTAATTTAGCCAAGCCGTACATAGGTACGCTTGTCACTGAGAAACTTCTCTATAGGATAAACTGAGGGTAGCTTTCTCTGTAAAGAGTAACGTTCTTCCATCTTGGTTGCAGTCCCGTCATTCACTTCTGGAGGGAAGAGAATACTTGTGTGAGCCTGCCAGCTGCCTACTCTTTCTGAGAAAGTATCATTATCTCGAAGGATTATAACGAAGATACTTTTCCAGTCGATGTCGAAGAACACAAGGCCTCGAAACTTCTCAAATGCCGATGCGAGAGGAGGCTGCAAATGCTCTTGAGTTAGAAATTTAACGGGTATCGTGGTGTCCTCATGAATTGCAGAGCCCATCAAAGAGGCCAAACACCATCTGTTGTCATCATTTACCTGGCATGTGAAGTCCACGACTGCAGCCCAGATGCGAATGAACCGGCACATTGATTTTCCAAGCATTCCACTCCCTTGCATCAGCTCTAGCTGCGAACTTCGAACAAGATAGATATCTGAAGAGTTGGATATCTCGTCTAGGCGCTCAAGCAAGACGTCTCGCTTCTCTAGCATTGCAATCGTGCTAGGATGAAGCTCCATCTCGAATCTGACGGAAGTCAAATATGGTCGGATCTGCGCATTGCCGCTATACAGACCATTCCAGCCTACCCAGGACCAAGATGGAAATTCGACCCTTCGACCCTTGCATTGCTCAAACTTCCAGCATAGACCTATCAAGAAAGCGGAACTCCAGTTCTTTGTTTCCATCCCCACAAACCCAAGCCCAAGGAAATTATCCACGATATTAGGATATTCCCTGAATATCAGAACACCTGTGACGTGGCCATGGATTCTGTTCCTGTCTTCCATATCGCTGAGTATGCCAGTAATTGCATTAACGCGATCCGACTCTCGTGTGATCTCACGTCTATTGAACTCTGTGGTAAGTTCAACGAAATCTCGGTTGAACGTAAAAACTGGGTGGAAGTCCGCATTACCAGCACGCCTCTCGTAGCGACCAATCAAAGAACGGTTTCCAGGAATGAGGTAGTTGCGGGCAGGGTCCTCTACACCGTGCAAGCCCGTTTTGCAATGGAACACTACTTCAGTCTCAGTGAAGTAAAGAAGTCTTCTTGAGAAGACCTTCTCTTGATACGTCCAGGCCCGGCTGTTCCATGGTGACTCCTGGATCCCTGCATATGTCTTCGAGAGAGGGTCCCCAGCATTTCCAACGAACAAGCGGTTTTTGACAAGTAGGTGAGGCGCAAGGCTCCTCTCACAGCTTACTCCAGGTAGTCCGTGATCCGGCCCGTTTCCTGCTGCTGCGACAATGGTGAAATGAGCTTGTCGGTAAATGCGATGCATGTTCTTGATTTGGTGTGCCTTCTGTTGTGAATCGTGCTGCGGTATGCAAAGTCTGTCAACCCAGAGAAAAGCCAGACCAAGTTCCCATGTAACTTGCATTGCATCCGTGATAGTCTTCGGAAATGAATGGTTCTGCCTATCATCGGAGACGGGGTCTTTTGGCGGGGGCCCCCAGGGGTAGGAGAGTGCGGCGTATCTTCGAGCTTTCTTAGTTGCAGATACAACCTTTCTAGTTCGGACATCCAGCAGCTGGAATCCGTCCAGAGATATACCATGACTACCAAAACGACAAGCACGGTGGTGTTCGTCGCAGTGATCAATCCAAGACCTGAGTTGCCGATAATTGATTCTGGTATCCAGTAAACAATTTGCGGAGATCTCGAAGATTGATCTGCAAGACTCCCAATAATATCGATCAAAAGTCCCATTACGGCCCTTGGGAAGGCGCCAGTCTTGTGAGAAGACCAGCAAACAATCTACCGCACTTTCCACGTCTTGTGGGTCCAAGGTGAGCATTTTGATGTCATGTTCTGTTTGCGATCGGGATCCGGGGGGCCATATGAATCTGAGAATGCAACAAAACTTGCATCCAGGGGTCAGATCATCGATGCCTCGGTGTTGAAGGGTGAAGACTCCATTTTTGCGTGAGAAAAGTTCTGGAAGGTTTATCTGTACGCATTTCAAGCAGATACAGGGATCGTCTTGTCGCAAAAGTCTATGGGAAGGTTTACGGGAAGGACTGCGCCGTATCCCTGATAAAATTTTCCGTATAAGGATCAGGTGCTTCATCGCCAGTCAAGAGAGCAAGTCTCAGAGAAAAATGTGCTCTTCCGCGACAGCACGCAAAGAATCGCAACAAGAGCGCCAAAGGTACGACACGAAGTGGATGGAGATTTTGAGTGCCCGAAAAGCCTTTTAAAACATAAGAGACTGCCTTTTGCCTAATCGAATGCTTATGAGTTTCTACACCTCCAACCCTGGCTCAGGTACCGAGCGCCGAATAACCACTCGTATGAGCCCCAATTGATCAATCCTCTTGCACTGGACCCGTAAAAGGACACGCAAAGTTACCTTCGTGGGTCGACCAGCAATGATAGGGCTAAATAGACCGTGCGTACCCACAAAAGAGAGTTCACAGAAGGATCATCCTGAATAGCCTATTCGATCAAAAGTGCGCTAGGCGCCCAAGCCGGGATTGACTGCGGTGTACGGCACCTTAGTAGCTACACCGAGATTCCTGGCACTCGGGAAGGATTCAAGTCAGCAGAAGCAAAAAAGACATGCAGCCAATAAGTGATCTTGTGAGCTTGACGAAGATCGACGGTCTGCAGCGCATACCAATCAGGATGCAGTGTCTAAGCGCCCCAAAATGCTGCTGCATCGTGTCACATATCCACTCGGAGTTAGCAGGGTGCTGTAGAAATATATGCAATATTACGTGTTGTGCCAGAAATGGTCACCAGCCTCCGAGTACGTAGAATGGCCATCCAAACAGTAGGCGTTGGCTCTGATCCCCTTCTTGGACACGAATTGCTCTTGTCCACGCAGAGTGACAACGCGTACGGTTCATTTCGACCCTACGACGACTGTCGTAAGATTCACGCCTGCAATAGAGCCAGAATTCAGAATGTTTTCAGTGTAGGAAGTATTCTTAGTCCTCTCAACACGATCTCTCCGACTCCCTTACTCCATGCGATCAGAAGCTGATCGTCCAATATCTAGTCTGTCCTTGCCAGCACTCACCAGCCCCAAATATCATCAGCATACAACAGTGTCCCTGGCTGCAAAAGAGACGCAAATTCATCACAATTCTTAAGGTGCAGTGATAGACGGTCTCCACCAGGAAAAACCTTAAAAGTTTAGATCTTCTCTGGTCTAATCTTGTTGTACCAAACCAACTGTCTATAAATGTCGACGAAATGCACAATCTCGTTGCAGATGCTAAATTATGGTGACACTTAGCGGAGCAATGCCATGCGTCCAAAACTAGAATTAAGATCTCCAAGACAGGAGAGCGAGTGATTGTTGACCGTGAGGCGACCGTCGAGTATGCTTTCAATGTCTACTATTGGTAAGAATCCACTATTTTTTCGAACGGTCGGATCTAACACAGGAAGGTGTGTGAATATCGGTAGCCAAGCCATTGTTGCATCAACCTTGATCGAAAAGAACATCGGTTTCTGGGTTGCGTTTCTGATATGCACGTGCGCCATCTTCCTTGGCCTCATTCTGCTCTACCTGGGCCGAAATAATTATGGTGAGACTTCTTCAACCAGTCCGTTAAGCGCCCCGAGACGGAGTCTTAACACAATTCAACAGTCAATCTTCCTCCAGACGGCAGCGTTCTCCCATCGGCGTGGAAAGTCATCTACATTGCCGTTAGAAACGGATTCCGACTAGATGCCGCCAGACCTGAAAAGGTGGTCGAGGATACCGGTAAGACAGTAAAGTGGCGTCACAGCTTCATCGAGGAGATGAAGAAGGCGTTGGTCGCCGCGCGCATTGGGTGAGTGGTCGCCCTTTATCACCCCTCCAAAACGCAACAATGTCTGACTCCCAATAGCGTCCCATTCATCGTCTACTGGCTCTGCCAGAACCAAATCACCAGCAATACAGTCTCCCAAGCAGCCAACATGGAGACAAGCGGCGTCCCCAACGACCTGATGCCCGACCTCAATGCCATTACCGTCCTACTATGCCTCCCACTAGCAACGCACGGTCTGTACCCGCTACTGCGCAAGCTGCGCATCAGCTTCCCACCGGTGACGCGCATCGCTCTCGGCTTCCTGCTCGAGGCCACCGCCATGGGCTTCGCGGCGGGCGTGCAGGGTTACATCTACGCGTCAGGCCCATGTTACGACCATCCACGCACGTGCCCAGCGTCGCCAGATGGTAAACTGCCCAACCGTGTCAGTGTCGCTATGCAAATCCCCATATACGTTTTCGAGGGCCTCGGAGAGATCTTCTCGAACCCGGCCATGTACGAGTATGCCTTCACCGAGGCGCCTCACAGCATGAAGGCTGTGCTGCAGGCTTTCTTCGCCCTCACCGCCGCAGGTGGCTCTGCGCTCGGCCTCGCTTTAACCCCGACGTACAAGGACCCTTACCTACTGGCCATGTACGCGTCGCTGGCCGGCACCATGTTTGTCGGCGCCGTTGGAGTGTATGCGCTTCTGCGGCCGAGGCGGACACGCACGGATAGCGAGGCTGGCTCATGAGATGAACGAGGCCTGGGAAGGCTTTACAGCTCCCGGCAACTGAGTTCCAACCATCAGCGGCGAAGATGCGCTTACTGCGTTAATGTCAGGTCGCTACCTGGAAACAAGCCTGACAATCAGCCCCAACAATTCACCAGTCGATCTTTAACACGTAGACCTTCACCATACATGTCAATGCTTTGGCTAAAACCTTGTTCCTAGACTCCCTAACTGTATATTATGTTTGTGCAGCAGCTTTTTATGCTGAGAGATGAATATAGAGATTCGATGTTTTAGTGCTAGCGAGGTAATGTCGTTGATCTCACTCTATTGCTGGCACTGGTTCTGTAGAAAGGCGCCCCTAGATCTATACGCAATATGATAAGGCTTATTTCGTCTTACTCCCAGGCGTAACCAGCACATGAGATAGAAGTAAAATAATCTACAGCAGTATGCCTGTTTACATTTTGTGATAGTGTATACCCTACGTTGCGGAACCAACTATAGAGATTAATCTGTCACCGTCGTGACCTGAGTAAGGTCCTACTATACGTGAAAATGCTATTTCCTACAAGAAATTCAGTATTCCTAGTCTGTGTACATGTGCTAGCGTCGTCGCGTTTCCCCTCGCTTACAACCTCGACGCAGCTGTGCTATCGGCTGAAAAGGTGCGGGTACCAGCACCAAGGCGATAAGGTACAAAAAGTACCTACAAACACCTAAACACCGAGGAATGTTTATAAATTCAGCTACTCTTGATCTTAGTCACAGTGCAATCCTAGAAATGTTCGGATCTTTCAAGTTAACATCTAGCCCGGTTTTTATCTGCGGGTGTTTTATACCAAACGGTGTTAGCGTCTGTACACCCAACCAAATACCTCGGGGTTGCTATGCGACTAGCGACGCCTTGTACTTGACAAGTTTCTCTGCTATGACTGTCTCACTATAAGTTGGGGATGTTGTATAAGATACCCAGACATCTTTGCCTGAACTGTACCACCTTCCAGCCGAATAAAGTTGACAGTCCATTCGCACCCGATATCCTATCAAACGTGCCATTTGCGGACCGTAAAGATGGCATCATCCGCCCTAATTGCTTTATTCTCGATCGCCGTATCGTACCTCATCAAGGCTTTTCTCCTTGACCCTTTGTTGATAAGTCCGCTCAGTCGAGTGCCTGGGCCGAGGTCCTTTGCTCTCACAAAGTGGCGGCTCGCTTTGGAGGACCTGAGAAGCCACCGCACACGAACAATCGCTCAGCTTCACTCCAAATATGGTCCAGCGGTTCGCATCGGACCGAACGAGATATCATTCAATAGCCTAGGTGCGCTCAAAACAATTTATGGGCCCGGTAGCCACTTTGGCAGGACAGCTTTCTACCGCATGTTTGATGTGTATGGCGAGCAGAACTTGTTCACTTTCCATTCTTCGCAGGAACACGGTACACGCAAAAAGATGTTGTCTCATGCCTACTCGAAGTCCAGGATACTCCAGGATCATATAACCGGGGCCATTGAAGAGAAGGCACACCAATACATCAAGCTCATTGATTGCGAGGCAAATGGAATCAGCGACATCTTCCTCTCTCTACACTACTATTCTTTAGACAACATCACCCACTTTATATACGGCAGGTCGGGAGCTACGTGTGCCCTACTGGGTTCTAAGGAGGATCGAGCTCTTGTCTCCGACATCATGCATCCGTCCCGCCGTAAGCTATCATGGTGCTGGGTGCACATTCCTGCGTTCACGAGGTGGCTTTACTCTCGCACAGGACTAATGAAGCGAGCCGTCAAGAACGTGCTTCCAATGCAGGTGCCAACGACCTATACCGCAATTCGAAAACATGCCCTGGATGCGTTTCTCACGTTCAAGTCGCAATGCCATGATGAGGTACACGGTAATTTCATCCCCAAACAGACCTATAAAGAGCATGTTTTCTGATCATATCAATAGCCGAGCAATCTGTGGAAAAAGACCACTCGATTCTGGCTCATTTATGGAAATACCATGAATCAGAATGCAACAATGGCTTAAACGACATGCAGGTAGCATCCGAGTGCGCAGACCATTTCTTGGCAGGCATAGATACCACTAGCGACACTCTTATGTTCCTCATTTGGGCCCTATCTCTCCCTGAAAACCAAAGTTTCCAGGAAAGGCTGAGGGAGGAGGTTCTTCTCATACCTAATACATCGCTGAACGAGCACGGCATTCCACGAAGCGCTGCAGCTGACCAATGCGCATACCTCCAGGCTGTCATTAAGGAGACGCTCAGGCTATATGCCCCACTGCCTAGTACCGAGCCCCGTTCAGCTAACATCACCACTGCTATCGAAGGGTACACAATACCAGCCAACACAGTGGTTGGGATGTCGCCGTGGATCCTGCACCGCAGCACAGCAAGTTTCGATGACCCAGGAACCTTCGATCCTGAGCGATGGCTTGGAGCTTCTGCCGTTGAGCTGAATCGATGGTTCTGGGCGTTTTCAAGCGGTGGGAGGATGTGCATCGGCATGCAGTACGTTTCCCGCATGTTACATTGCAACGGGTTAGAGCTGATGAAATGTAGTCTAGCTATGGCGGAGATGACAACGCTTGTTGCTGCGATCTATCGGAAATATCAAACCTCTATAGGCGAGGGCTTTGAGGATACTACGCCCGCGATTACTGCTCGTGTCGAGATCTTTTGCGAAGAGCGCTTTCGTGCAGTGCGAGTAAGTTCATTACTGTTTATCATCTTCTTGAATGCTGATCCATCGTAACCAGGAAAATACCTGCTTGGTCAAGTTCAAACCTATTGAGACCTAACATATAAGCGTTATCAGATTCAAAGAGATACAGTAGAGCTTCCCCAGTTTTGTCTGGCTTACAAGTCAGACATGCAGGCAGCTGCGCAGACCATTTTTTCTCGGTGGTCAAAAAAGTGCTCTGGTACATTTTCCTTACTTACAACTACTCCAGTGAGTGACACGTTCACGCTGAGCTGTTGGGGGCGTTCCACAAAACATACAAATACGATGACGTCATATGCAATACATCATAACTATCATCTTACACATCACTTATCACCCGTTCGCGTTGACTCTCAAATGTTCATTTGCGCTCGGATATCGCAATGAAAGCAACCACGAGAGTTGACCCTGCCGTCCTGAGGCTTCTACAGCTCGATGCGGACTCCACATATGTTTCCTCGGCTGGAGGTGGAGGTTGCAGCTCTGCATCCACATCGAAAATTGTGTCAAAACCCAACAATGGAGAAGAGAGGTTGTTCTTTATGAAAATGGGCACTGGAAGCTCAGCCAAGATAATGTTTGAAGGTCCGCCCCTGACAATCAATTCGACTAAGAACGATTGGCTGACGTGTACGCAAAGGTGAACACACGTCGCTTAATGCCATCAACGCTGTGGTTCCATCTCTATGTCCAAAGTCCTTCGGATATGGTAAATTTGAATCCAATCCACAGATCTCATTCCTTGTAACGGAGTTCCTGCACCTCACCGGCCGCAGGTCCTCCAAGGGCTCTGGACGTTCTCTGGCACAAAAGCTGGCAAAGCTACACACAACACCAGCACCAATACCTGAGGGCCACAACAAACCAATGTTTGGATTTCCGGTGACAACATGTTGCGGCGATACAGCTCAGGACAACAGCTACAAGGAAAGCTGGGCAGATTTCTACGCTGAAAACCGACTACGCTTCATCTTACGCGAGGGTGAAAAGAACCAAGGTGACGACAAGACCTTTCACAGCCTTGTCGAGGCAACAGCGTCGGAGATTGTGCCTCGATTAATTAGTGACGATCACCTGAACAACGGAAAGGGGGTTATACCGGTTGTTGTGCACGGCGATCTATGGAGTGGCAACGCTAGTGTTGGCATTATTGGCGATAAGGATGGCGAGCCTGAACATGTCATCTTCGACTCATCCGCTTGCTATGCCCACAGTGAGTTTGAGCTCGGGATCATGAAAATGTTTGGTGGCTTTGGTTCAAGCTTCTTGGAAGAGTATCATGAGCCTTGTCCGAAGACGGAGCCTGTCGATGAATATGAGGACCGGGTGAAGTTATACGAGCTCTATCATCATCTCAATCATTGGGCTATGTTTGGCGGTGGCTACAAGAGCGGTGCTACAAGTATCATGCGATCACTGCTATTGAAGTATGGAAGATCTTAGTCAGTTATAGGGATGTTACAAGCGTGTGGCATTGATATGTAAAGAAATATTCACAATGAAATGATCCTGGATCCCGCAATATACCTCATCCCTTGCAATTGCTAATGTTCAAAATTACTCCTGCACTCAAGCAAGGCCGGCTGCCTGAATGGCGAAAGAAGCAGCAGAGTCTGCAACGCTGCCGTAGCTAAGGTGGCTACCAGTGGCACCACCATCACCACCGCCGCCGCAGATAGTGTCGGAAGTGCCACAGAACTGCTTAACTTTATCGGAAGAAAGACCGGGAAGAGCCTGGCGCTTGAATGGGTCACCAAACATGATGGCACCGGCGACATCCGAAGCTGAGACGCCGTTGGAGAATGCGTTGTGGACTACCATACCACCCTGGCTGTATCCAGACACGATGATCTTGGTACCGGGGCATTGCTTGAGCGCTTGCTGGACGTACTCAGCCATGACCTTTCCTCCGTCTGCGCCCATGTTGGCGTTACCCTGCAGTTGTGTCAGCTTAGCAGTGCTTTCGATTCGACAGAACTACTTACCATAGCAGATGCCGCATAGTCGACGCCCTGGACGGTGACCTTGTCAGCACCGAGCTTCGACCTGATAGCCTTTACCATAGGGGGGCCAGAGATGATGCCCATGTTCCCCGGCTCTCCAGTGCCACGAGCGAAGATGACGGTCATATCAGTGCAGCACTTGCCGCCCTTGACTCCGTTCTCAGAGCCCCCTGAGCCGCTGGCGCAACTGGCGCCATTGTTCGCGTTTCCACCAGTACTACCGCCAGTGCTGTTTCCAGCGGAGCCGGTGCTGGTAGGGGCAGGTTCAGTCGCTGTAGGAGTTGCAGTGACTTGAACGTTTGAAGAGCCCCCAAGGCCGCCCAAGAGGCCACTCAAGCCGCTCGAAGAGCCTCCACCACTCAAAAGCCCTCCTAGGCCACCTGCGGATCCGCCCCCGAGGAGACCACCAAGTCCAGAGCTGCCTGAAGAACTGGATGAACCTCCGCCCAAGAGGCCTCCTCCGAGAAGACCACCAGCTCCAGAGAGATCAGTAGGGAGGGGAAGGCTTGGAAGACCGCCTGTGGAGCCGCCTCCGAGGAGGCCTCCAAGACCAGAGAGGTCAGTAGGGAGGGGAAGGCTGGAAAGACCGCCTCCAAGTCCCCCCAAGAGGTCTCCAGCGCCTGATCCGCCAGCAGAAGAACCTCCGAGGAGACCACCCAACCCGCCCGAAGAGCCTCCTAGTCCACTGAGTGAGGTTGGCAAAGAGGGTAGACTGAACTGCGGGTGGGGAAAAGCATTGGCCGTGCCGGCCAGAGCAATGACTGAGGCTGTGTTGTACTTCATGATGCTAGCTTGTATGAATAGAAAGCGAAGGTCCTGCTTGCCGAATGAAATTGGTATTGAAAAATAAAAACGAAGGAGAGTGCACAGCACAGAGGGCTATGAAGAAAGCGAGTGAAGAAGGCCACTGATGCGATGCGATGAATCTCAACTGGATGTGGCCTCGGATTCTTATATACTTTGACTTTCATCATCTTTCCCGACAGATCTGTAGAAAGTATGGGCCAGGCATCCAAAAAGTGATAGGCAGACAAGTTTCGAAACCAGACTACATTGTTTCTTCAGGAAATGAGCCTGTTTCGACGAGTGTGTATGGGTTCTGGGGACGGCATTGAAGATGCGCTTTACTTTTTCCCCGAGTCGTTCATTTGCATGATGAGCACAGTCCTACTTGGCCGGAAAAGCCTACGTCTAGCCTCCAACGATAAGCTCGAGGAACGGGTTCTCTGATCGAAAGATCATCATTAGCACCATTGTCGTCCTTCAATTCCAAGATGTGAGGTGTTATTTTGCTTTTGCAGTGTGGACAGGGGAGTTAGGTGCGCTCAGACCTTGTCAAGGTTGCGACAGCCGAGGATGCCGGCATCACGAGTTTCACCATGATCTTCGTGTAACAATGTCAAACAACGTCATAACGGCCAGCCTTGGAATGATCCGAGCGAGTACAAAGCGACCAACGAGAGGGCAGTCTTGATTTACAGTTCCGAGGCTGGCATTGACCATGCAAAACACCATGCCACGTGCGCAAGGTGGCCGAGAGTACTGTTCAGAATCCAGTCAACGCTGACGCTAAGTTGTGGTTGCAGCTTCCACTTCCTTCAGGGCATCGTAACCGTACAGCCATGGTTGTACTTCTGGGCAAGTCCAGCGACTTGGAAATGAGCCCTGCAACTCCTGCCCTAACTGCCTCAGCATACGCTCGTCGCGCTCTTCCTGCTCCGGCCCATCGCGCATGTGGAAGTCCTTTCGCTGCTTGAACGTCTCCCTCACAATTCCTTCTCCTCTTGCTTTTCGTAGCTTCTCAAACATTTTCAATGAATTCGGGAGCTGGGATTTGTCGGTGAAGTGCTTTTGGCTGAGCAACAATCCCAGCACAGCGCCATCCTCGATCGAAGAGTTCGCACCTTGCGCCAGGTACGGGAGCATGGGATGACACGAGTCGCCGATGAGCACCAGGTTGGATTGTGGGTTGACCCACGATGGGAGCTCTTCCCGGTGCATCAGTTTCCACTTGTCCACCTTGTCAACGCATTCAAGGAACTCGGTCAACCTGCCAATGGTGAGCTCAGGTTATTTCAAAGGGACGGCACGCCTTACACTGGATCCCAGCCTTCGAACAGCTTCTTCATCTCATCGAGATCACCCTCTGTCCTTGCGACGCCTTCCTCTAGATCGTCGGGTACGAGAAGCACGATGTTATACATCTTCCCGCCACGCATGCTGTATGCTACCACGTGCGAGTCCGGGCCAGCCCAAAACCGGCATGCAAAGTTTTGCACCATGTCTCTCAGCTTTTGGGTCTTGACTTGATCAATGTTCAAAACAACTCGGTACGCCAGATCGCCAGTAGGCATAGGGGTATCGCGTTTCCCTAACATGGTGGACCGGCAAGTGGACCAAAGCCCATCAGCACCCACAACCAGATCCGCGTCGTATACATGGTCGCTCGCCTTCACCCTCGCCCGATCTCCCGCCTTATTCCCAAAGTCTATGTCAGTTACTCGTGCATCTAGGACAACTGTGACGCCCAGTTCTCTGGCCTTCTTCACGAGCGCCTGCTGCAAGTCCACGCGATGACAGTCCGAGAATGGCGCACCGTATTTGCGGCGGATATTGGTATCGAATCCGTCTTCATGTGCTAATGTTTGCCCTTTGTAGTTGTACACAGTGAGAGCCTTCGGTTCGCAGACGAGTGATTTGAGCGACTCGTATACGCCCCAGTCCTGGAACAAGCGTGTGGCGTTTGGTGTAAGCTGTAGACCAGCACCAACTTCAGCAAGCTCTTTCGCGCTCTCGAGCACCGTGACTGAGTGTCCAGACAACGCGCATTGTATTGAGGCAGCTAGGCCGGACAAACCTGCGCCTACGATGAGTATGTCCAGCTTTGGTGACATCGGTGCGGAAGTTGTAAATGATGAGGTCTGAGATGGGGTGGGTAGTGCCGCTGTCTGCAAGGCTGGCAGAAAGCCAGACAAAAGTACGGGAGATACGTTGTTATTAACTACGTTGCACAACTACATCATCCTAGCTGTACAACGGGCCTCAGAACAACTACCGACCAGCCGCTTCTTTAACCCGTGCACACATACCGAGTATGTGTGTTGTGGTGCTGGCATTACGGTTGTACGAAGTAAAGTACGAAATCCGGGGCATAAGTACAGTACCGAGCGGGGTCCCGGCTGCGGCCACCATTCGCGGCTCGTTTTTGGGCTAACAAGGAAACCAGCTTGAGGGAGAAATTTGTATATACATATATATATATATTTGTTCCACGGTTGTAGAAACAGTTCAATGTCTCCATTCGTCTTCATTTGAGTCGATTGCTTGGCGCATACCTCAGTACTTGTGGTTCAAGTTGTGTCCAGTCTTCTTGACCGCGCGCTTGTAACCTTCCGTATTCTCGCAAGCTTTCAGCCACTTCTCGATGTTGGGCCACTGTTTGCCGTTCGTGCCCAGCTCTTTACCAATGATGAAAGTCGCCGAGAAGTGCATTGCGATGTCAGCTGCAGTTGGGTGTTCGCCAATAAGGAACGGGCCTTGAGCAAGCGAAAGCTCGCTCTCTAACCACGACATGTCGTTCTGCACATTGACGGACATGCGTTGCTCAGCTGTTTGGAGCACTTCCTCGGGTGCATCTTTCATGGTCATTCGGGCATACAAGATTGCGAGGGCGTGGAGAGCAAATGTTGCTTCAGACGCATGAACCCACTGCATGACCTTGATCTTCTCTTTTACGTCCTTGGGTACCAACTTTTTGTCCTTGTCGTACCTGTCGCACAAATAGCTAACACACGTAAGATTTTGAGTCTTCATATCCTATACTGAAATATCAAAGGCTTTGCTTACTCGCTGATTGCACCGCTTTCGTGTACCACAAGATCCCCGTCTTTGATAGTAGGGAATTTGCCCAATGGGTTGCCAGATGCGAGCTTGAAGTCCTCCGGCGCCTTTGAGGCTGGTGTTCGGTCGGCGAATTTTACTTCATAGTCAAGCCCTAGCTCTTCAAGCAGCCATGCTGTTCGGATACAGCGCGATGCCTGCAGGAAATAGAGTGTGATTGGCGGCATGCTTTTCGAACTGACAATGTATTAGGGATAAAAAAAAATTGAGACACGATGCAGGTTTGACACAGTTATAAGCGTTGCTAAGCTTCAGTTGCTTGATTCATTATGGGGTGTGCCATCATATAGGTAAAGTTCGCGGAATTGCCGCCGGCGGGGTTGGCTGTCAGCACACAGAAGGGTCTAGCCACATGGTTCTGAGTACATAGCCGAGCAGTAATTGTCATCCATGTCACCTCATAGATCTTTGGTCGTTGTGGTGATGCATATACTTTTGCAATTACTTCTTCTTTTTCAGGATGAAACCGTAGTATTCGAAGCTGCTGTCGCCACCGCCAAGAGTTTCCATCTCATAGTCCCACTCGTTGTCACGGTTCAAGATGGGTTTGATGAAGTGTGGTTGCCGGTAAGTGATGTAAAGAAAGAAACCGTCGTCTTTCAGAACTCGTTGAACCTAGTCTTGTTAGACCATGCTTTGATTGCATCGCGAAATATGAGTGGAACAAACGTACCTCCTTCATGTATCTTCCGCTGTTCTCCAAAGTCTCTTCTGGAGGACTCCACGGGCTACCAAAGATCATAGCATCGAGTGTGCCCTTGTCAAAAGCAACGTCGACGCTGCCGGACTCAACGTCCTTCATGTCCCTGACGTCTCCATTCTGCCATTCAACACCTTTCTCAGCCGCATGACGGGACTCCATCAATTCTACGACGACAGCTGAGAAATCTAGACATAATTGATTGTCATATCCTCTCTTCAGAAGATCGTATGGTACAGTCTGTGCGTTTGTCAACAAGCGTGCAAGCCACAACGTCTTCAGGGTCACGAACACTGTCACCACTGCCAAAATGTATGATTCTCGGTCTTGTATCTGGCTTACGAGTCGCAAACAAGTGCTTCTTGAACCAAGGTTCTAAGGATGCAAAATCTCTGAACCACTCGTGTGTGGGCTCAGTGCTGTCGCCAGCCTTCGAGTATCGTTCATCCCAGAAGGATGCATGACCCAGTGCAGCGCCTTCGTCTGTTTTCGGCATAATTGTACAAAATGATGTCGTTGTTGCAGGTTGTCTCTTTGAGGGCGCAAATTTGGCACGACAAAAACGTCTGTGCGCGTTTGGTCTTCACGCGACTCGCTGCTGTCCTTCATCAACACTACAAAACACCTCAACTGCGGCTGGAGCACATTGTCAGATCGCGCAACGCACGTCTCTCTAATCAGACAGAGGTAAAACTCGCACTACTCAGCCAATCACAAGGATGCCATCGACTCGGTATCGACGAGCCTCGGCTCGGTCCGACGTCATGCTTGAGCCGCGATCGCGTGTGGGGTAGACAGGGGCGTGAACAACGCGCAACTCAACGCGACCTTTAATATAGACCATTGCGCCATTTGATTTCCCTCACCAGATCGATAGCTCCAAGTCTCTCGTCATGGCACCGACGGAGAAGCCCATCTTCTTTCACTACGCTCAATCACCGTACTCGCATCGCGTGCTTTGGTATCTCTGGCTACGTAGCATTGAGTACGATGAGTGTGTATGTAACATCGTTGCTTGGTCAAAAGGGTGCGCATATGCTAATGGATGCAGATACAACCACCAGTTATGCCACGGCCAGACCTGGCAGCTATCGACGTGCATTATAGACGCATACCCATCATGGCAATAGGGAAGGACATCTACATTGACTCACGTATTATCATCGACAAACTCCAAGCTCTGTATCCCGACAATAGTTCTGCAAATGCAACAGCCGAGCAATCCGGGTACAGAAAGCTGTTTGAGCATTACAGCGATAGCGCTCTGTTCAACAACGCAGTCAAGCTCATGCCGTACTGGTCGTCTAACAGTATGGTGCAGAACAAGGCGTTTCTCGATGATAGACAGAAATTGATGGGTGGCAGGCGCATGACAACCGAGCGCATGCAAGCTGGCCGACCAGAAGGTTTGCAGAACATGCGACAGGCGTTCGAGCTAATGGAAACTACGTTCCTTGCTGATGGCAGGCAGTGGATTCTGGGTACTGAAAAGCTGACGGTTGCTGATATCGACGCTGTATGGCCATTTGAATGGCTGGTAGTCGACCGAGGTATGAAAGGAGCGCTGCCAGAGGATCAGTTTGGTGAGAAAAACTTCCCAAAGACGTATTCGTGGATCCAACGTTTCATGGGCGAGGTCAAGGCTGCCAAAGAAAGAGCCCCAAACCCCAAAAGACTGGATGGGGCAGCAATGAGCATGCAGGTCCTCAATTCAACTTCTTCAACTGAGTCTCTCTCGTTCGACACCAACGAGTCTCTCGATATCAAGGCTGGCGATATAGTCGAAGTGTACCCTTCAGACTACGGCCAAGCACACAAAGACCGCGGAACTTTGATTGGTCTTTCAACTTCGGAAGTCGCGATCCGCAACAGTAAAGGACTGCATCTGCACTTCCCCCGCTGGAATTTCCGCATCAGCAAAGTTGCCACTCCATCGATTGCCCGATCTCCTCATAACAGGAAGAAAATTCCGAAGATGCGCCTCATATACCATTCCTTCTCCCCATATACGCGCAAGGTCTTCATGCTAGCCCACGAGCTTGGTCTAGTCCAGCATATTACACTCGAAAAAGTAGTCGTGGCGCCTATAACGATCAAAGGCTGGAGTGACAACACCGACGACGTAGCGAAATATAACCCAATGGGTAAGATACCTTGTCTATTGACAGAAGATGTACCGATGGGCATATTCGACTCACGGATGATCTGCGAGTACCTATCCGAGCTGGCAGGTGTGAATTCAAAGAAGGACGCAAGATACTGGCAGATGAGAGCGCTACATGCGTGTGCAGACGGAATCATGGACGCAGCAGTGTTGATTGGTTATGAAGTATCCATCCGGAAAGGACGCAAGTTATATTTTGCAGAGTGGGTTGAGGGCCAGAAGACGAAGATCTCGCGTGGGCTAGATCGCTTCGAGGTTGCTGCGAAAGACGGTCTTCTCTCCGAACCTAGCAGTGGGCCAGCATCGGCTGATGAGATTGCTGTAGCTGTCGCGACGGCTGTGATTGATTTCATGCCGTTTCTTAAGTTGAATTGGCGAGACGGAAGATCGAGTCTGGAAAGATGGATGGGCAAGTGGACAGCGAGGGAGAGCTTTGTTGCATCTCCACCCACCAAGGATTGGGTCGCGGGCAGTCCCTCCGAGAGCGCTTCGAAGCTCTAAACACGAGCAGCTATAAACGTAGCGTATACGTTGACGGCGGTTTCTGGCGCACGTGCAATTCGCAGCCCACGGGCTATTGTTTTTTTTATACTGATGAATGGGTGAATAGATAGGTACAGTGGCGAGCAATAAAAATTCTCAAAACATGAAAATTCTTCGTCGATTAAGTTTTCTATCATGACGACTACAGAGGCAAGCCAGGACGATTGCAATTTGTTTGATCATCAGTATGAAGCCGGCTTGTGCTCTGCTTAATATAACGAGAGTAGGCTGTCATCGCCCAAGACTGCACAGACCCTTACAGTCATGCAGCTTACAACGACCACAGCATCTCACTAATATTGGGACGTCATTCAACTCAACACACAAGGCGTATGAAAGAGAGGGAATTTGATCTCTAATTAGCAAATTCTGGAGCAGCGAAAGGCTTGCAGAGTAGTACCACGACTTGCCTGTAGACGTCGGGTTTATTCATCGTATGGATATTTTACTGCTCGAAATCAGCCATCGCCTTATGGACTGTTTTCATGAAGCTAATAAAGGATAAAGTATTTCATGGTCGTCCAGGGCCCCACAAATTCTGTGCAATCGAACGTGATACCACACTGACGAGTATGTCTGGTTCGTCTGTCTCCGCAAATTTGGTTCACCAAATCGGAACTACTTGAACGTCAAGACCTCATGGTAGTGTCAAATGCTGCCAATAAAACACAACAACCTCTTCACACAAACACAAAATTACTCCGCACGCACTACCAAATTCTCCATGCACAATACAACTTCCAAGATAGCTTTCAAAGATGGCAGAATGGACAGTAGTAACGTCGCGCAAGCGCAAAACAGAGAAGACGCCAGTAACTTCCAACCCAGAGACAGAGATTCCGGAGACCGAACTCCCAGAACCTGGGATCCAGGATAACGGTCCAACAAAACTCTGCCACCCAAACGAGAGATACACAGCAACAGACGACAAAAACATCTACCTCGAGCTTGACGACCGTTACCTCTCCTACCGCATGGGCTGGCCACGCCTACCGCCACTACCACTGCGCAACTCGTCACGAGATGCCCACCTTTGGATTAGTGACCCTGACACCATCATCTCCCAAGTCGGCGCCCTCTTCAAGTCATGCCCGATCACGTGGCTCGGCGCAGGCTTCACATACCGCACGCCCTACAATCTCGCCACTGTGCGGCACGGCCTTGACGATCACCACACCTTTCTCGTCCTTGTGGAATACCCTCGCAAAGAGCAACTCGGAGTAGTCTGTCGTCTGATCGTGGAGATATGCAAAATCCTCATGCAGCAAGCGGATACAAGGTACACGTACATCGAAGTCATCGACCACCGCGCGACGCCGGAGTTGAGGTCGTACGCTATTGAGCCGGGGCATCAGTTTTGGTCTCGGCAAGAGCTGATTCGGGAAACTGTTATGCAGGAGATTGTGAAGCAGGGGCAGGCGTGTCTTCGGGTAGAGATCATGCGGCGCGGATTGTTCCAATGGGAGCGAAGGGCTTTGTGTCCCGTTACGGTTGTTGTTTCGACATTGACGGCGGACGATGAGGTTTGGCGGAAAGTGATCATACCTAGAGCTAGGAGGAGGTTGGATGGGATTTTGAAGGATGTTATGGTGAAAGTATTACAGGGTGCGGATGATGGAAGTGCGGTTTGGTAGGTTCGTTGCTTGTCTTTCTCACGTGGAAGCTGAAGACGAGGGCTACCTCCTGTGAGCTCTGTGTAGCTCTGACGTCACAATCTCTTGATCACCGAAGATGCTACTAGATGCTTGTTTTGCACTACTTTACCATCATGTCTATACTATCTGGACGGAGTGCTTTAATCCTAATAGTATATATTGGAGTAGTTGCATGAATCCTCGAGGTTGCTATGTTGATGATCGATCGTGTTCAATCGTTGTCCTTTTTGTTGTGATCTGTGGCGGCGTAGACAGCCGCTGAAAATGATGGGAACTGCGCTGAGTTGCTATCTAGCTAGAAGGTGACGATATATACATGCTCTGAGATGTGCTAGTCAAGGATAGTCAACGGAGGTGACGATCGGGACCTGTAGGACCGACTTGCACCGCAACATGATCATATCGCTGAAAGTGTTGAGTGACTTGTCAAAGCTGGCGAGGTGTAGTATCGTGGGGTTGTTACTAGCCGATTGGGGGATCGCACCTGCCCACGTTCGCGTGCCCCGGGCTACCCGTGATTTCTCAGTCCTTCAGTGTACCGTCCAACGCATTGACATCCGCGATCTCTCACATACTCGAGATTCATTACACTCTCGAAATCTACCAGATATCATACTGCAAGCGCAGTAGTATTATCCGGGAAGCTTGGCTGATATGCCCAGATACTCCGTTAGTCGGCAGAAAGCTTGCGAATCCTGTACAAGGGCAAAGGAAAAGTGCGATCGCAAACCAGGACAATGTACTCGCTGCGGTCTGCGCGGCTTGCCGTGCACCTACATTCCGACGAAAAGACTCGAGAACCCCAAAGACACGGCAAACAACGGTAAACGTGTCATTCGTGACGTCTCCGTGCCTCCCAGAACTTCGCGTCCATCTGTTGTTGTAGCGCATCAGGACTTGCACGCAGAATCTGTAATTGTACCTGCTCCATCTCGCGCTCCAGCGCATGTGCTTACAAACGATCTGTACTGTCCGATAGACGCAGACGCAATACAGAATCGTTGGCTAAATTTCTATCTATCGGAACCCGGGCAAAACCACAAACAATACCCAGTCAATGTCACGACCTTCATATCTCGGATGTTGAACTCCTACGTTGATGTCGTGGTCAGCGGCAGCGGGATTCCGCCCTTCATCCACACCACACATGAAGCAATATGCGTTTTCGCCTTATCGGCTTGCTTGACATTGCTGCGTACATGCCACAACCCCCAGGCAGGCAGTGAGTCTAGCATGGTTGATGCGATACAGGAAGAGATGAAGAACTTATGCTCGCAACATTCCAGCTACAATGACACAGAATTGCTCATAGCTTTCCAAGCTCATCTGATATACTGCATGCTCCTCTTCTTTCGCTTCCCTTCCCTCTCTCATTCCTTCCGTCGGCAAGCAATGATGGACCTGCAAACCCTCGCCTGCGCCAGCAGCCGCGGTGGTCTTGCCTGCGTCGCAGAACGAACAGGCGCGCGCCCTCGGTGGGCGTCCTGGATCCTCGCCGAAGCAAAGCGGCGCACCCTGTACACCATGTATCTTTTTGATAGCCTGCTTTCTGCCGAAGAAGGTACCCCGACATTGCTGGGTACAGAACTGGAAGGCCTGCCTGCTCCAGCAAGACGTGAGCTTTGGACTGCGGAGACGCGGGAGGAATGGGACGTTGCGTACGCTCGGTTTCAGGGAGACAGAGCGCGTACGTTACGCATTGAAGAGCTATGGCCACTCCCAAAAGGAGTGGATCGTGCTGGGCAAAATGCTAGACAGACGAGGGTGCAGCGGTGGCTTCAAGAGGTGGATGAGTTCGGGACGATGCTGTATGCTGTGACGTGTTGCACACATGGCGTATAGTAAGGACGGCCTTATGAACTAAGTAAGGGCCTGCAACGATCTAGAAAACGCCAGCCGCCATGGATAGTTTCCAGCCCGATTTTGAGATATGCAGAGTCTCTCATACTGCCTGGAACTGACACGAATCGGGGCAACAGAGCTACCTCGGTATCTGACCTCTGAAACATGTCAACATCTAAACCAGAAACAACTGCTACAAAAAAGAGAAGACGAACAAACTTGTGCTTGTCTGATCGCACATGCGTCACGCTCTTCTACGACCATTTCTCTCAACTCCGGCGCTAGAACACTGGGACGGCCGCCGATTGGCCAGACATCCACGTATGCTCTCAACTCCGGATCCACCTGTCTACAACAGTGCATCCAGCTGAAGACCATTTTGCTGTATAAAGCAAGGATTCTGCGCGAAGCAAGATGTAATTTCCGCACCCACTCACTGTAGTGACAACCGAGGATCCCACAGCCTCTCCAACAACACCAATAATCTCATCAGAACAGCTCATGTCTTCTGCCAATCGTCCAGCACAGCCAGACAATACCCTGCGTCCGGACGAGCCATATAGCATCTTCTCCTCCCGCCAAAAAGCCCTCATCGTCTTCCTCGCCTCCACAGCCGCAACATGTAAGCCAATCTTTCTTCCAACCGCGCAACAACCCTCATCTCACAGCTCCTCCTCACAGTCTCGGGCCTCGCATCCAACATCTACTTCCCCGCCCTGCCCACCATCGCCTCGGACCTGCGTGTCTCCATCTCCGCAATCAACCTGACCGTAACATGCTACCTTGTTTTCCAGGCCCTGGCGCCTAGCCTTTGGGGCCCCGTGTCCGATGTCTACGGCCGACGGGTCGCGTATTTCTGCACGTTTGTCGTTTTCCTGTGGGCTTGTGTGGGGCTGGGTCTGTCGAAGAGCTATGCCGCCCTGGTGGTGCTGAGGTGCGTGCAGAGCGCTGGTTCTGCGTCGAGTATTGCGATTGGGGCAGGGGTAATAGGGGATATCACCACGAGGGCGGAGCGGGGAGGGTATATGGGGGTGTTCCAGGCGGGATTGCTGGCGCCTGTGGCTGTTGGACCCGTCATAGGGGGCGCAATATCTGGGGCGTTGGGGTGGAGGGCGATTTTCTGGGTGCTGGCTGGGTACGCGGCGGTATTCCTGTTGGTGTTGACGGTTCTGCTTCCGGAGACGTTGAGGGCGT
This sequence comes from Epicoccum nigrum, assembly GCA_002116315.1. NCBI lineage: Eukaryota > Fungi > Ascomycota > Dothideomycetes > Pleosporales > Didymellaceae > Epicoccum > Epicoccum nigrum. Next base: position 890,055 of record KZ107852.1, read on the forward strand.
CGGTCGGAAACGGAGGGCGAGCGCCAGACAGCCTGATGGCCAGACACCCCCTCTCCATCTACCAGCGGCTCACCAAAGTCAAGTTCGAGCGCCAGCACGGCAGTCCACACCCCGCGGCAGCGTCGCCTCGCCTCGACGTCCTGGGCCCCCTGCGCATCCTCGCCACCAAGCACGCCTGCCCCATCATCCTCTTCCTGGCCGTCTACTACGCCGTGTGGCAGATGAGCATCACCGCCACGTCCACGCTGTTCGCCTCGCGCTACGGCCTCAGCCAGACGCAGATCGGCCTCACCTTCATCGCCAACGGCGTCGGCTCCATCCTCGGCACCCTCTCCACCGGCAAACTGCTCGACAAGGACTTCAGACGCCTGCAGCGCGTCTTCGAAGCCCAGCGCGCCGATGCAAGTCAGCACACCTTCCCCCTCGAGAAAGCTCGTCTGCGCTTCGTACCCCTCCTCTCCGCCGTCCAGTGCGCGTCCGTCCTGCTCTTCGGCTGGACGGTTGCGCATCCCACCCGCGTCCACATCGCGGCGCCCATCGTGTTCACCTTCGTCACGGGCGGGACGGCGGTGGCGATGCAGTCGGTCGTGACGACGTACCTTGTGGACGTATTTCCTGAGCGGAGTGCGGCTGCGGGCGCGAGTCTGAATCTCGCGAGGTGCCTGTTTGCAGCGGGTGGGACGGGTTTCGTCATGCCTTTGGTGGACGGGGTGGGCGTGGGGTGGGCGTTCACGGTCTGCGTGGGGTTCCAGGTGGTGGCACTGGGGGGTTTGGCGGTGCAGTGGAGGTGGGCTGCGAGGTGGAGGGTAGAAGGTGGAGGGTAGAAGGCGGAGGGTGGAGGGTGGAGGGTGGAGGGTGGAGGGTGAGGTGAGGGAGGGGAGTGGTGAGGGGAGATGGGGCTTCCAATTTCGAAGGAGACGTTCCATAAGGGGCGATGCGATGCGATGCGCCGATGCGCCTCAGAGGTCGAGTGCGATTTCGTTTAGGGCGCGGGGTGTAGTGTGGATGGATGTTGATGGGACGAGGAGTAATAAGGGGCTGTTAGGGAGACCTCGGCACAGGGCGTTGTTCAGGTGAGACCGTATGAAGGAGTTGCGATGGAGAGCGATGGGCGGCAGACGGCGAGAGGGAAGACGCATTCCCTGTCGCCTGCTCCCGCCCTCTTGATGCAGAAGCCTTGTCGGCAATCCCATTATGCTGCATAACCCCCCACCCGCCTAATCCCAATCACTATCCTCCTCGTCCGCCCTCGCCTGCATCTTCCCCTGCCGTATCCCGCTCGTCTTCTCCTCCTCCCCCTCCCCGGGTCGCGTACTCAACCTGCTATCGCCGACCTTCACCGCCCCCAAATCCACAAGCACCTTCTCCCAATCCCTAACATTCGTCCTTACCCCATTCAGCTCCCTCAGCGTGACGACCTGCCTCTTGATGTCGCCATCCTTGTAGATAAGAACGGTAGGCGTGTTCCTGTCCGGGTACCCCTCGATGCACAAATCCGCGCGGATGCTGCAGAACTTGATATCGCCAAAGGTGCGCGCCAGCTGCTGCCAGGCTTCGCTCGCGACGCGCGACTCGGTGCTTGTGCCGCCGGCGGAGGAGGTGAGGAGGACGAGGACGAAGGCCTTGTGCGATTCGTCGGTGACGTCGCGGGCGTAGTCGGGCTTGGAGAGCGGGTAGACTTGGTTGTAGACGGAGGCGTTGGTGATGGCGCTGAGTTCGTTCATGCGTTTTTGCCTGTCATTTCAGAAGAGTCAGTTACACGGTCAGGGTCCAATACTTGGTGGGACGTCTTACCGGTAGCTCTCGAGGAAGTCCTCGTCCTCCTCGTCCTCCAGCTCCGCCAGCTCGTCGAGTTCTTTCCCTTCGAGCCGGTTCTCGTGCGCCAGGCGCCGCGCCTCATTCAGCGCCTCTTCGATCATGGGCGTCGGGGAAGGGGGCTTCTCCGGGATAATGCCCTTGGAGCGCAGGATGTCGTTCCATTCTGTGTCTTCGTTGGGGTCGACTTCGACATTGATGGGCATGTCAGGCATCTGCATTGTGGCAGGTGTGGCTGCTGTCCGCAGCGTAGGTCAGGGGCTATGCGGTATGTTGTGTTGGCAATTGACGCGTTGGGAGTACAGAGTCCCAGACAGTAGCTGTTGTTGTGTTGTTTGGCTGGCGCCTGGCGTTGCATCTGAACTTTTCGGAGCTCTGCCTCGAGCTCAGCCCTGCAGATCTCAGGGCCCACCCCCACCTTCCCGAAGGAGCTGCGGGGGGACATGACGTCGCTTGCTGTGCACCTCCAGACGACACCAGCACTCAACACCAATCCCATCTGTGTCGCCTTCAGCATACTTTCGAAAGGAGATTGGCCCTTTGGCCTATAAGTTGGGCCTTCGGCCCCCACCACCCACCATCCCCTCCCGGCCCAGCATGTGGACAGGCTGACAAGCCGAACACCATGCATATCTTCAGCAATGCGCGTTCGACCTACCCGAGCACAAAAAGCACATCAAACATCCCATTGAAGTCGACACTCTTCGCATGTGACTGTCCGCCGTCTACCTCATGGGGCTATGTACTGTGGTACACAAAAACACGTGTGTGCGCCCACAGGGCCACGGCAGTACAAGGCAATATTCGGGAATGCCAGTGCCGCGCCAGTGAAGCTAGGAGTAGGCGTGTACAGTAGGCATCGACACCGATTCTACTCCAACGCCGACCTGCGAGGGCAGCGAACGCCGATGGTCTGGGGAGGCCTGATGCTAGTCACCACGGAAGAGGATAAGGCTGCACACAGGCCGGATTGTGGCTGACAAGCTGCATTATCGCGCTGACTATGCAGCACTCTGCATGAAAGTGTATAGCAACAGGCAGCGTTGTAGAGCGATGGAACTCGGTGGATTGAGTTACTTGAAAGCGAGTAGAGGGCACATGTCGAACTGGTTCTCGTTCTCTAGGAATATCGGTGCGCGGCGCCGTCCGGTGCCATGCTTTCATCTGTTGTAGCCCGTTGCTGTACTCCTTTCGATTATTGGAGATACATTCGTCAACCACTAAACTGGAGGGTTTCGAGTTCTTCAAGATCCGATCTTGACTTGCACCGCGAGATGAAGATGGTCGGAGATCGACGACACGTTCACCGGTATATTTCCCCCGTTGCAAGCTCGAACCTTAACCACACAGTCGCCGTTAAGAAGGAAACTTCCGTGCTATTCCAAGCGCAGAGCTACGTACAGCCTTGCAATTGACATTAGAATGGTCTTCTGTCCGACTGAAATCTACCATGAACACGCCCACGGCACGCCTCACCCTGATCAGATGTAGTGTTGAGCAGATTTCGGTCGCAAGTGTACCTTTGCGGTACGCCTTGTGACATCAGTGAAGCGGAAGATGCCAGCTGTGGCTGCTATCGTGATCGTGATCCTCTCCCAGCGCCGGAAGCAAGTCCGGTGGCAGAGATGCGATAACGACCTCATCCCGACATGCTTCGAATCAGGGCTTGAAGATGTGACGTTGCATGCGGGGCCGTTTGTGTCTTTTGTTGCGTATGCCACGAAGCACGAGTGATCAGGAAGCGCATGCTGAAAAAGAAAAGTGCATTTAGCTGGAATGGAATTTTGAGAGTCGGTGTGGTGAGAACCACGGGGTATTCGTATCGTAGAATCAGTGTGTGTGAGATGGACTGAACTGCAGCCTTCATCGCAATGGCCATATAGAACGCCGAGTTTCATGCCTGCAGTCTGGAGCTGCGAGCTGCGGCCCTTGCAACGCCATGAGATATCCGTGCTTGTTGGGCAACATTTGGAAAAAGGGTAGACAAGAAGTAAAGAAAGAACACAGCGAAACCTATAGCATCCGTGGTCAAATGAGCTCGTCTCCGCCACTGCGTCTCGACTCCTCAACAGCCTGCCAGATGGTGTTCTCGTCAAAGACTGGCCCTTGGCCGTTGCACTTTGCTGCACCCCGCAGGCGCCCAACAACATCGGTAACATCAACAAGACCCTGCTTGACGAGGGGGTGAGACTGAATCACATCCCAGGCCTGGGCAGCTGGTACCTCTCTGCCTATGAAGCTGTGACGCGAGGCCGCGTGGTCCTTGTCAGCTGCATTGACTACGCTGCCATTGCTGAGTGGCTGCACATTGTAGCCGACCTCGTCCACCTCCTCGTGCTCGTCTGGGAGGTGAGCGCCTGGGGAAGGGTAGCTCGCCGAGACTCTCCGCGAGGAGGAGGGCGAGTGGCCAGACGTCGCACGAAGGATCTCATTTTCAGTGCGCGCGCGCTGCAGCGCCAGCTTGAGGCGGTCATTGTCTGACTGCAGCGAGTGTGTGTTGTTTTCGAGGGCGTTCAGCTTGGCTTCGAGGTCACGCACATGGCGTTCTTTGCGTTCGCGGAAGGCGCGCTGGCTGCACTGAAATCAGCAATGGCTTGGCTACAACAGAAGGAAGGCGCATACGCTGCTCTGTTCTGCGCTTTCCGCCTGCTCTGCGCAGGCGTTAGATTATCCTTCTCCTCACTGCTGCTGCGTCCGCGGGCGAGGCCGCTCTCGTCGAAATCGCCGCCAAGCCCCGAGTCGACGCTGCCGGCGGTAGGCAGGTGAGGGGTCTGTACCGCATTGTCGGGGGAGCCGCCGTGCTGTGGGGTCGGCAGGCCGTGGAAGGTGAAGGCGTCGTAGCTGCCTGCATACAGTCCCGCGTCGAGAGGCTCCTGCGAAATGGGGTCAGATAGGGCTATTCATGGTCGTACAATGCAAGCGGAGCCGCTGCAGCACCGAGGCAGAGGCACTCACCACACTGCGCATTGCGTCCAGGTCAATTCCGGTGGTCGCATAGGCATTGGTGGGCATGCCCATGTACTGGTAGGCCTGCTGCTGCTGCGAAGCGCCGTAGAAGTTGTAGTCCATGGCGATGTTCGGGCAGTGGGCAAGGGCGAGGGCGAGGGCGTGGTGGCACGGCTTTGCGATGGCAATGCGATCTTCGAGACTGGACTGCACTCAGGATTCGGCAGTACCACGGAATATTAACAGATCAGGAATCTGTGAATGTTTCTGATTCAGAAGAAGGCACACTGGGAGAGGAGGGTCTAACAGGTGCTGACGGCTGAGCTTCTGGACCTTATACACGCACGCAGCAGTTGGCTGTCGACTTCAGAGTGCACGTTCTCTCCGCTCCGCAACCCAGACGCCACAGACTTGGTCGGATTTACGACGCTAGGCCGACATGCAGTTCCGCAGGGCAAACGCCATCGTCGGATTTCCATCTTAGGTCGCTACTAACGGCTCGCGGCCGACACTGTGCAAGGTAGCGCTGGCGCCTCGAGCGTTCTCAGGGTGCTTCTGAACTTCCTTCTGGCCTTAATGGCTACTGCGGCACGCTAAGATATGCACAAGTCGTCCACCAAAGCCGGGCCTATCCATTGCAGTGTCATGCAGGACAGTACACGGTACCAAAGCAACAACGTCACTCTGCCATGCTCACCGTTTGCTCGGTTTCAGAAATGGGCTCCGAAGATTGCGTAGCTCGCGCTTTTCGATCAGATCAGCACCGCGAGTCCATGACATTTAGCTGCTCGGAACGCTCAGAGACTGTATGCATCTCCAATGGCACGGCGAATCACTCTACGCTCTTGCTCCGCCTCACATCCATACATGGTTCGGTCTGAAATCTTTCGATCATTGCGAATCAAACTATCCTCCACCACAGCCATGGCCACATGGGAATAAGGAGAACATAACAAACACCGAACGCTACCTCCGCAGCATCGTCAGCACTAGCCACCCTGCACCATCACATCCAGCAAAGTCACGATTGAGCGAAGCCGTGACTGTTCAGTAATGATAGACTGTCCCCATCTGTGACTATCAGCCCAACCGTAACACCAAGGTCAGGCACATGATCAAAAAATTCTGCGAGCAGCCATTCGCACTACAGACTCACATGTTGTCCAGCACCTTGAAACAAAACTCCTCCCACAGTACGCAATCAGGCCCTGCAGCCTGTATGTACATACGTTGGCGAGATGCTGCACCCCTCTCCTCAACGCATGCACAGGCTGCAGGGCAAGCTTACATACATCCTCATCCTTGCCTTCGCCGCACCAGTCCGTTTTAAGCTCGTGATAACTGCTCTTTCCTCAGCCGCTCAACAGCCACGCCCCCGTGTTCCCTTCATCTCCATCTAGTCTACCTTGAGTACCCAATAGTGGTACCATTGCCCTTCTCTGGTGATGTCAGGCTTGCAACTAATCAATCACCAGGCGCCGAGGCGCCGAGTGTGCGCGTTGTGGAGCAAAGCACTGCAAGATACATTGCGTCGTCCTTTTTGGTTCCAAGGTTGCGTACTATACAACCTGTGATCTTCCAACAGCACGAGGTCACTCAAGCGAGGTGGCACTCATCTACGCCACCAATTGAAGCTATGTTCATCTTCGTCAACCCTTACGTTCAATTGAGAACAGACGTGTAGCAATCTAGGCTTCGACAACAACACATACCGGTCTCCGCCTATCTATTGATGTCCAACCTTTCGAACCAGCACAGCACGAGACGCATCAATCTAACTGGCACACACCGTTCGTTTTCTTCATAGGGTATGAATGCGTATCCTCCTCCTCAGCTCTGCGCTCGTCACACCTTTGGGAACCCTAGGCGCGAGTGGATACAGAGGGTTGCGCGTCTATAAGACGAATCACTCCTAAAATGACGACGACATGCTCTGCGCAAAGTTCGTTGTCAGCGTCTCTGTCGATAGTCATGGGGACGTCACTTATACGGCTTACTTCTCCGTCTTCTGTAAGGATTTCGAGCATTTCGTATGCATGAAAAGGGGAGTTGACAAGACTACCGCCTCACATCGCGCAGCTTCACAAGGCCGACAAATCGAACTAGGTTTGATTTCGTGCGAGAAAGGAAAGCCTTTTATTCAAAGTCCTCTTCCCCAGTACTGGTACCGAGCCAAGTTTCGGATCACGTTGAATCGACGTAGACTAGGTAGCACCAATGGAATTATCCCGAGCTTCGCATCGGCCACTGATCTCCCAGTACAAGAGCGTGGCAGCATACCTCCTTCTCAGTCCTACTCCAAACTACATACCCACGCCCTAAAGCACCGTATAATACCTATCCGTTCATCTGGTGCATTTACCAAATCGGCGGGGCCTCGCTTCCGGACTGACGCCAGCGTGGTGCGTACCCAGCGCTGTGGTGCAACCACCTCAACTTCCAGCCCTGAACGGGACCAGTCGAGCGGTGCAGTACTTACCAGGCATAGCAGAAGTTACCTAGTCTGCTATAGTTTTTTCCTTCTTGCAAAGGAGAGGGAGACCTGCTTTTGAGGGGTACGGTCTGTCCGGAGCAAAGCTGCGACAAGAAGTATCACGAATGGGAAATATACGGCAGAGCCGATGTCCTCTTGACTCACTTATGAAGCGTACCACCAGCTCAGCCCTTCCAATGACTCACGCATCCTCCATATCCACAAACCAGGTTCCTTGCCACAACTCCTTCCCCATCAACATGTACAGTACTTGTTTCCGTATCACTGATCAATATGATACACCCACTCAATCTGCGAAGAAACCTCGTTTCCCACAAGGGACTATGCGTAGTACCAGTACATTAATCCCCTAACTACTCCCACATGCTGACGCTTAAAAGACCCAGCCTTATCAGTCTCATTTCCTGCAATCAGGACTGACTGTAGATCGAGCAACTCTTTACAAACCTATATAACATTTTCATACCGACCTTTATATATTGTGCTGTTGTATTAGCGCGAGTACAGCACTAGAGAGGGGTTTCGTTCTTACCTCTTTAATCCCTAGTCCCGTTCAAAACAACAGCCAAACTCGTACTCTATCCTCACCTTTTTTTCTACCACAAGATCATACTTCTCTTACGGGAAGACGAATTTAATGTCATACCCGTGTATCACAGCACGTCCGATTAAGAAAAAGACGCAGTTCACGTATACATCAAACCTCTACTCTCCAACCCTTCCTACATCCGATCCCAACATACCACCACGACGTCAGACCACAACCCACTCAACACAAGACGCCGCGACGTCAATGTACAGACAGATAACTAATTAGAAAACATTTTACAAAAACATACAACAGCGGGTATTCGCTAGTGGTCACCCACCTAACTACTAATCCGCCGGTACGTTGCTTAAATAGGGCTGAGCGAACGGGAAGCCTTGTTTTCAACGTCCTATGGTCGTATGTATCAGTTTCAAAAACTGTTCCGGATATAACTCAACCTGAAAGCATACCCCTTCCTTTGCCATGCACCTCGCAACACGTCCCTCTGAGCCGCTTCTCTTGCATTGTGAACGCAACCCCCAGCACCTCGCTGCCGAATCAAATCCCCTCTGCACATCCTCTTCTCAACTCACCATTGCCTCACAGAAACACCCCCGCCGCAACCACCGCCAACGCCCCAAACTCCCTCCCCAACAAACCTCCCCCGCCCGTCGCCTGACTCGCCGCGCCGGTACTGCTCTTCGTCTGCCTCGCCTCAATGACCGCCCTCACAACGCTAAACTGATCCTGCACCTGCAGCTCCTTGAACGCCCGGGCCCGGCTCGGCAGCGCACTGTACCACGAGGGCTCGCTGTAGAAGGTCATGGTGCCTGAGCCCGTGACTTGGGCGGGGATGCTGTAGTTGGAGGCGGAGGAGGCCCAGGCGGCGATTTCGGAGGCGGCGGACGACTGCGAGGATTTGTAGGGGGCGCCCAGCGAGGCGGTGAAGGAGCGGTAGGCGATGCCGGCGTTGAGGGCGACCGAGGTGGTCCAGCTTGCGGCCTTGGGGGGGCGGTGTTAGTGCCGTGTGCTGGGAGGGAGGGTGTGGGGAGAGGGCAATCAATGTACGTCTGATGGGTTGGCGAAGGAGGGGATCGCGCTGGTGGGGATCGGCGGCTCCGTGTACACCATGAAGTCTGCGTTTGCGACGGGCAGCCCTGCTGCGCTGGCGAGGAGGACGAGCGCTTTGGGGAAGTACATCGCGGATTGTGGAGTTGCGCAGTACTGGGGTCGTGTTGACTTGGGGAAGATCAAGGTTGCGAGAGCGAGTGCAGAATCACGAGTGAACGACAGTTAGTGAAAGTCAAGGAACAGCGAAGGACTCTGAGACTGCTTGGCTCTTTCTCGCCTCCCTTCGTATCTGATGATTAATGGTGGTCATCCTTGCTGGTTGTGTCACTGGCTTCCGTTTGACGTCGGGTTGTGGCTATGCTTGTTGGGTGGTCTGTGCACACGGAAGTCCGCAATTCACTACCTCTCACTTGTTACCTTCCCAGCAGAGCAAGCGCCATTGGTAACAGAACAATCACTAGCAGTTTCGTATGCATGCCACCAACTTGACGGCACACAATTGGCCCGTCAGGAACTGCGCTGGTACTGACGATGTGTCTTGGCCGACAAGCCTGGACGCGTAATGTCAGCTTGGCTACAAGTTGTGAGAGGCTGATGTTGAGCGGCAGCTAGCAAACGGCATCTTGGACGTAAATGTATTAGCACCTGTAGCTTCTGAAGTCCTATTTTACGACGACTATGCCACGCGCTCGCTCTGTACGCCAAAATGACGAATCACAATGTTGTGTTACTCTCCGCTGTGAACTATCCACCGTCAGAGGCGGTCTAGCGGTCACGTTCTTTGAGCTCCTCCATAACCTCCTTAAGGCGCTGTCCATGTTCCTTTGTGACCCATTCCCAGTACTGCGCCCAAGTCCTCGATTGCTGGTCATCCTGGGCACCAGCAGTTTCTGTGCCAAGCTGCTTATTAAGCAGCACTGTAACACGGAGAACACCCTTGCCACCTTCTTGGATCTTCTCAATCTCTTGCTTGACGGCATTGTCCTTGGGCTTCACCAGCAAAACTGTGCGGAAGTTCGTTGCAATGGCGTCTAGACGTGAGTGCACCTGCTCAGGGGCAGTCACCATCAATTTGGTCAGCATAAGATTGCAGAGAATACGGATGTCGTGCTCGTCGGCGATACCAGCCACGATACGCTCGAAGCAATCGGAGACCTCGATGGGTCCAAGACGAGCGAATGCGGTTTCAAGGAGCGCATACAACGTCTCATAGGCTGACTTTCGGATCTCTAGACCATCGTCGACATTGTGCTTGAAAGGTCCCATCTGAACTACACGGATCAGATCGGGCTTGGGGTGAGTCTCCTTCATCGCGAGAGGAAGGAGCTGGTCAAGAGCAGGCAGAATAATCTCGGGCTTGTTGTGCATGGCTGAGTTGAATGTGGTGAGGGCCAAGCGACGGTTGTCGAGGTCCTCCTCGTTCAGCATCTGCACAAGCATCGGTACCACGATGGGTCGGAGGTACTCATCGTAAGCCTCATCTGTATCGGCGAGCGTGTATCGCAGAGCAGAGATAACCATGCCGCGAACAGCAGCTTTGCGGTCGTCGAGGAATCCCTGGACAGATTAGCAAGACGCAATTCGCAATTGGAGAGTTTTCTTACCTGAAGCTGAGGCAGGTATGTCTTGGGGTCGATAATAGTAAGCCTTCCAACGCACTCTGCACCAATCGCCTTGTTGTCCTCCAGTTGAGATGCGGCAACGAGGTTCTGCCACAAGGTGGAAGCGTAGGGAATGATCTCGGACTCAGTGTCTTCCTGCTGCAAAATCTCTTTGATAGCATGCAGAAGAAGATACTGTGGGGCAGACTGCTTGCCCATAGCTGACAGTATGACAGGGACGTACTGACTAACATTTCCAGCGCCAGCCCGCCCCAGTGCGACAGCAGCTGCAAGAGGCACCTGCTCTGACTTGACAGAGAAGTACTTGATGAACAGGTTAGGGTCGATCGTCGATTGTTTACCAAAACGGAGCGCTGCTTCGCCCAGGACTACCAGGGCAAGGCATTTCCGCTTGTCGTCCTGTGCTGTCTCCAGTTCTGTGACAAATTGGTCGAGCTTGACTCCGACACTTGCACCTCCATATACGAGAAGGTTGCCAATGACCTTGCCTACCACCTCCGGGTGTCCAGCAACACCAACTTCCTGGAGGAGAGATTTCATTAAAGCCTGGCCAGCCTGCTGCTCTCCAATAGTTCGGACAAGCTTCAGCAGCGCATCGAGAGACGAACCGCTGATGGAGCCTTGTACGACCTGGCAGAGTGCAGCGTTAAGTTCAGGCGTCAGAGTCGACTTAGCGTCGTCCTGAACGAAGGTGGCCAGAATGATGAGCGCTGGCCCGAGAAGGTGGAGATCCGAAGCGTTTAGCAGTGGCAGCAGCTGATTAACAAGCTGTGTCTTAGTTTTACTATCGAGCTGGCTCCTAGACCGCTCGTTCAACGCAATGGTCCTCAACGCGCTCAAGCTTGCACCGCGGAGAACGCGACTAGCTTTTCGGAGCTGAGCACCAAGCTCCAGGGCGACCCGCTGGACCCACGTCGCAGATAGCTCGTTCTGTGCCTTTGTATGGGCTGCAACGGAATCAATGGCACGGACAGATGCCAAACGAGTGAGCTCGTTCCTGAGACGATCTGCCAAAAGCTCCAATCCAGCTGTCCGCTTTTGCAAGGACAACAAACCATCCGTACCGGAGCTACGGCCGAGCAACAGTCCAAGGACATGGATGGCGCTTTGGCGAACTTCCAAGTCTGCATCATTTGATGAAATACGGCTAATAAGGGTATCATAGAGCGGCTCTAGGTATTGCTGGTTCTGTACTCCTGACGCCGCCGATCGTGGAGGCGTGAGTGCCTTGATCACTTGTTCGGTCGCCGCAAGCGCCTCGATAGACAACTTGCCGTACTTCTCTGTCGATCCTTTGATGAGGGTAGGAACAATGCTTGACAGGTAGGGCTGGATATCCTTTGCGTGATGTGTGTCAGCAATGGCACCAATGAGCTGTAAGGCCTGGATGCGAAGGCTATTTGCGGTTGCAGAAGCACTACTTGTAAGACCACTGCTAGTCTTCGAGGCCTCTACCACGGGCTCGAGGAGCTGTGATAGGTAGTTCTCAAGACCGCCTTGTTGTGTAATGACGATATCTTTAATCAATACAATGGAGGCCTGCTTTGTCGATGGCGGGCAAGACGACTGCTTGAGAAGCTGCGCAACGCCCTTTACGATTTCCGGGCTAAGTTTAGCAAGACTGGCACGGGGGCCAACTGGCGGTGTTCCTGTCCGGGCGGGGGAAGCATAGCCCATTGAGACCGACGAATTGGCATGCAGGTCGAGCATGCTTGCGTCGCTGCCACCCCTACGACGCTTCCGGCTTGGTGGTGGCATCATCGTCCCACCTTGAGGGTGCTCATCGGCAAATTTAACGGGGCTGGGTCCATCTCCTGATCTCTTGACCAGGTTCGAGAGGGTTGCGAGAACCTCGAGACGCACGTTATCTTCGCGCTCCTTGAAGCGTGCAACCAAGGATGGAGCGACTTTGTTGTAGAGCGTCCCGTCATCCATAAGATCACCATTGCTTCGAGTGGAAATCAAAGTGTACAAAACCTTGGCTGCGCACCTGCGCACCTTCCAGCTGGCGTCTTCGTCATCATCGTAGCCGGCTTCCTCTTCAAAGTCATCGCCCTCGAGCGCATCCTCCTCTTCACTCTCCATGCCATCCTCATCGTCGTCGTCTTGAGCGAGGTTGGGATCATACTTCAAAAAACGTGTGGCTGCAGTGATGGTCTCATTGGTGTACATGCGCATATCTTGTGGGCATGAGGCAAGGAAGCTCTCGAGCGCAATAAGAGCAGCTTCTAGGACTTCGTCAATTTCGGGGTCGCGCTCACCCTCATCGTCGGACGCGTCCATATCGACCTCTTCTTCCTGTTCGCTCACTGCACCAAGAACGAAGGGTGCCAGTGTCTTGAGGTAAGGACCGAATTTGCGAGGAATAGATCTATCGCTGTAAGCAGAGGAAGCTGCCAGTCAGTCAATTGACGCACCTTGCCATAGAGCCGAGGATGGTGATGTAGAGCTTGCGCTTGCTGCGAAGCAAGTGGGCGTCTCGGAGGTGCTCGATAACGCGCGACAGGAAGCTACTCAGCAATTGCTCGGGGAAGTACCCTGCGAGCGTAGAGATTGCTGTTACCGACTTCTTCTTCATCATGGAGCTTGCTCGGTCGTTCTCGAGAATCTCGAATGTGATCTTTTGCAGCGCCTGAATCTCCACATCCTGCAACAAGGGCCCGAAGCAGCGGGCAATCTCGATCAGCACGTCGATGGCGTTGCTGTCTGTACCCTTCTCCAGATCTGTCTGCAGCATGCCCTGCGGCACCTTGGGCAGACCTTGCTGCGCGGGCTGAATGACATGATAGCCAACCAGGCGCGGAATAAGCACTCTGCTGATGGCGCTGTAGGCATCAAGAACGGGCTTGGTTCGCGCAACACCCGTAACTGGGCGTGGTAGTGAGACGACGACCTCTCGGAGAGCAAGCGAGGGTATGCTCTGATCGACAGCGCTGTCGGTCTGCAGGTTCGAGAGCTTCTCAATCATGGGACACAGGATCTTGTCTGGAATCTTGTTCACAAACGGACCCAAGCACTTGACTGCCTGGTTCTGCACTTCGCCATTGGTATCGACCAGTGTGGCCATCAGCCCATCGACTGTCTTCGCGCATGTCACCTCGTCGTGTTGTAAAAAGCCCGAGTGTGCAATCACGAGCGTGTCGTGCAAGTCGCTCAGGGCCATGAAGCGGAAATCGGGGTCCGCATCGCTGAGCTTCGGCAGCAGCTGGGCGACATTGTGGGCGGTGGGGTTTGGCTGGACCGACGAGGGCGCCATGGCGGCTGTGTGTGTCGTCTTTGGAGCTCACAGAGAGCGGGAGCTGTTGCACGCCGGTGAAGAGGATGCGGCGTTGGTGGTGGGGTACCTGAAGCTATGGCGGGGCGTTGATGATGGGCGGGGGCGAGTTGGTGGTTCTCACGCGTGGGAGGAACACGCTGTTGCATATAAGTACACAAGATGAAGTCGAACTGGCAAGTGAAGGCAAGGGTAGTCGTGGAAGCTGATCGACGGGTTGCCGCCTGTTCTGCCTGCTGCTTGTGCCCCATTGCCCCAGAGCAGAGCACTGATGCGATGCGTTTGCGCACGGCCTTCGAACCATCAGATGGGCTCCAAATCCAAAGCCAAATCCAATGCAGCTACCCGGCAAACGGACGTCTGCAGCACAGCTCGAGGGCAGATTCGGGTGCGCCTGGATACCTCAAATCTGTCCTGGTGCTTCCAGCTACAATTCAGTCTTGACCTGAGCTTGGCGCAACATTCGGCGCTGAGCATGCGACCGAATGTTTCTAACAGCTGTGACGTAGCTTGTTTTGAGCTCAAAACGAAGCTTCCTTCGCAGTCGCAGAGCTCCCACCGCAGCGAGTGGTCGCGGCCTACATACATAGCAAACCAGCCTGCTCCAAGACGAATCACACGCTCAGCGAGGCATCGTACGACAACCAACAAAAGCATTCTAGCCGTTTCTCGGAGTACGAAGCTCGATGAACCATAGCCGATTCGGTTAAGCTTCGCCCGTGCTTTTCACTCACGGTTAAGTATGACGTGCCGATTCTGGAGACATGATCTGACATCTTCTGTTAATCCTCCGTCTCTACCATCAATTGCTCTTCATTGCAGTCAATTGACATCTCGGCAGCTTCACCATGTCTTTCATCAGGTCTACTGCCGTTCGCGCATCCTCCGTTGTACGCGCCGCTCGCCCGGCCGTTCGCGCTACCCAGCCTCTTCGCCAGAGCATTCAGCGCAGGACATATGCCAGCGAACACGGCCACCACAGCACGGCCAAGAGCAGCGATGTCCCATGGTGAGTTACTCTTCGTTGTCTGGGCAGAGGCGACCATGGCGCGTCCGCCGATATGGTCACTTCCTGTTCACGCAGGCAACTCGGCGGCACACGACTGACTGACTGCTACGCAGGATGGCCGCAGCCGTTGCTGGAACCGTCGGTGGTCTCTACGTCGTTCTCACCCAGGACACCGGCCACGCCACAGCCCATCATGACGACCCCGCTGGGCACTCTATCAACCACGACATGAGCGACGACGAAGCCCCCGATGGCACCAACCCTGACGCGCCCTCGGTGCCGGCTGATGAGGATGCCAACGCAGAGGACGCGACCAGTGACGCGGACGAGAAGTCCAAGGGCCTTCACGAGCTCGCACCCTCCGAGTCTCCCGAGAAGGCTGCCGAGGAGAAGAAGAAGGAGAAGAAGGAAGCCAAGTCCGAGTCCCAGGAGAAGGCAGACGATGAGGCCGAAGCCTCCCCGGACAAGTCTGACAAGGTGAGCAAGAGTGCATGTCTAGACGAATATATCATACTAACTACCACAGCCCGACCCGCGCAAGGCGCCCAAGAGCTTCAACGAGATGTCCGGCAAGCAGCAGGGCATGTCCAACGACGACACCCACCACAGCTCGCAGATCGCCGAGCACGACGAGAAGTCCAAGAAGGGTGAGGGTGTCGCTGAGACCGCAAAGGTCAAGGGCACCGTCTCCACCGACCGACCCCCGGCCGAGAACAAGGAGGAGCGCGGCAAGGCTCAGATCAACAAGGACGAGTAAAGAAAAACAGAATATCAGTCCCGGTCACGTCTCTCAGCCCACGTCTAGCTTTCTTTTTGGCACCCTAGCGGCGACCGACACACTTGTCGCGAATTGTATAGTTCCGAAATCAATAATATTCATCAGTGCAAAATCTCGAGTCAACGCGTCTGACGGCTGAGGTGAGATTGTGCGCCTGACGGCTGAAGTGAGATATAGATACGCTAGGTTGGCCTTACCCACACTGCTATACAGTTCGGGCATGACCAACGCGGGTTATCTCACCAACACAGGTCATTGCCGGTACGTCGCATCGTACAACATCATGGCTTGCGGTCAGTACAAATACAAGCCTGACCTCCCTCACACAGGCCCCTACTCCTCACACCTCGCAGCTCGCAGCTTGCCCTGAAGAATCATGCTCACCGCCCTCCTCCTCACCTCCCTCGCCCTCCTCACCTCCATCCGCCTAACCAAATGGGTCCGCAACTACATCTCGGCCCGTTCCCTGGACCTCCCAGTCGTGCTCGTCCCCGTCTCCTTCAACGAACCCCTCTGGATGCTCTTCCGCCCGCTCTTCGCCTGGGTCCCGCGCCTGCCCCTCAACCTCGGCGCCTGGTACCTGTACACGACGATGGGGTGGCCGACCGAAGACGGGGCGCGCTCGGTGCGCCTCTACGGCGAGAACTTTGTCCTCTGCTCGCCCGCGGACAACATACTTGTCACGAGCGAGCCCGCCGTCGTCGACAAGGTCTGGACCGAGCCGAGGGATCTGTGGCGCATGCTCGAGAGCCAGAGCCAGCTGTTCACCTTCTTCGGCCAGAACGTCACGTCCACCGCCGGCGCCGAGTGGAAGCGCCACAGGAAGGTGACGGTGCAGGCGTTCGGCGAGCGCACCATGTCGCAGGTGTGGGGCGAGGCGCGCCGGCAGACGCGGGCGCTGAAAGCCACTCTGCCGGAGAGGGAGCAGGCGCTTAGTCTGGGCGGCGTGCGCAGCAGCTTTGATGTCCTGGCCATGCAGGTGCTGGGGCGCGTTTTGTTCGGGCAGGAGAAGACAAGCGGGCTCGATCAAGTGCCCGCCGGCCACACAATGAGTCTGATGGAGAGTATGGGGTTCATCATGCAGCACGTACTCCTCACGGTGGTCTTCAATTCGCTTCGAGCGCCGGACTTGCTGCTCCCCGGCGTGTTGAGGAAGTTGAAGACGTCGGTGAAGGAGCTCAGGCTGTATATGGAGGAACTGGTGGCGCATGTGCAGGCTGACAAGCCTTCTTTCTCCGTCGACAACGCCAGAGCCCGACCCACTAGCCTCCTACAGGCCATGGTGCACGCCAACGAAGCCGAGAAGCACACCGACATGACGATCGACAGCAAGGAGAGGCAGCGCAGCCACCTCACCTCCTCAGAGCTCTACGGCAACATCTTCGTCTTCCAGCTCGGCGGCTTCGAAACCACCGCCTCGACCCTCACCTTCGCCCTCCCCTTTCTGGCCTTGCACCCAGACATCCAATCCTGGATCTTCGACGAGATATCCCAAAACACTACCAAACAAGCCGGCGATGACGACAAAGATTATACAACCACCTACCCGCACCTCCCGCGCACCCTCGCCCTCATGCACGAGACCCTCCGCCTTGCCTCCCCCTCCCCTCTCTTCCTAAAAACACCCCTGGTCCCCACCCCCATCAACGTAACCACCCCTTCGGGCCTCCGCCGCATCACCATCGCCCCCGGTACCCTGGTGGGCATGAACCAGTACGCCGCGCACCTGTCGCCGCGCTGGGGCGCCGACGCCGAGTCGTTCGACCCGCGCCGCTTCATCCGCGTGGACCAGGCGACGGGCAGGGAGAAGCTCGAGGTTCCAAAGTTGGGGGCGGATAACAAGGGACCTGTGTACGCGCCGTGGATGGTGGGGCCGCGGGCGTGTCCGGCGAGGAAGTTCAGCCAGGTAGAGTTTTGCGCGATTATGGTCGAGTTGTTGGCGGAGTGGCGGGTCGAGCTACTGAAGGGGGACGGGGAGAGTGAGGGCCAGGCGAGGGAGAGGGTGGGCAAGGTGTTGCGGGAGGAGAAGTATTTTAACATTGGTGCGCATTTAAAGAGGCCTGAGGCGGCGGGGGTAAGGCTTGTGAGGAGATGAGGGGGATGCTAAGAGCTATGTATATTGTATGTATAGTGTGAATGTGTGTGTGCTACTTTGTCTGCTGGGTACGCGGTGAGCTGTTCTCAAGATACGGCATCGAGCTGCCATTCTGGCTGACCGTGTCTCCAGGTATCCAGATCCCTAGTTCCAGGCATCTCCGTACCATCGCTCAGTCGTAGTCTCGGGAAACTATTGCCTTCGATCGAGAATGGTGGGTCCTTCTGCGCCAATTCGTCATTGACCAGCATCAGGGCACCAGAGTGCCAGCCCGCAGCGCTGACCCTCAGTGCGAAGTATGCACCGAGTCCGTCATCGCCAGTGTCCCTGTCCCATTCGCGCGCCTCTTGCTCAATCCACTCGCTAACTTCTCCCTGAACAATGGCTTCTGATTCAAAGACTTCTGCCCGTGCCCTGGCCTCCTCGTCTTCATTTGGCGCGTTCTGTATGATTTGCCGGACCCAATCCTGTTTCCTCGAGTCGAACCATACCTGACGACCATATGTGTATGCATGTGGAAGAAGTCGTCCATCACCGGTGAAGCGATCATAGGCGATGCCTCGAGCCTTTCCTTGTGGCCCTTGTTCGCCCAATCCGAGCGCGCCACAAGCTTGCAGCTCAGTACCATATGAGGTGATCTTGCCGTTGGAGTGTAGCGCGAGGTAGTGATAGTCACCAAAGGCTACCGAGATGACGTCGTTGCGTTGCAAAGCAGGGATCTTGTGCAGGCCTCCAAATGTTGCATCTGTACCACGAGCATCCCAACAACGGTGGAGGTATTCTTGGTCGGCGGTGACGACTTCGCCATTCTTGAACACTGCGAAGCGGCGGAATGAGCCCTGAACATCTACAACAGTGCCATTCTCACTCCGCAAATCGCGCAGCTCAAGCACATCGTCAACCTTGTTCTTGTCACCAAAGAGCCCACAGAAAACTCTGCCGGTATCAGTGGCAAAGACAACAAAGTGTTCCAGTATGATGTAACTGAGAACTTCTCCAACTTCCTCGCCAAGGGTGCTCTGGTCTTCACTCTCACGCTCTCTTCCTTTAGGACGTCGATAGCCTGTCTTGGGAACCTCAACGCTCTCGAGGACAAGCATGGTATCTGTGTCGCGGTCGTGATCCCGCCGTTCGACTATCTCCCAAAGAACTATGCCTACGCCCTGAACATATGCAGAGCTGCAACTCCATCCAGCTACGACCTGTCTGACATGCCCAAATGCAGAAGTCTGCTTGGCTGATGGGCTTCCTACGGCTTGCTCTTCCAAGCTTATATGAGCAAATTTGACTTGCAAGGCAGCTTTGGTCGCATCGTACCAGGACCATATCTTTCCGTCGTCCGAAAGACCAAGTATGTGAGATCTCCCTGCGGAGAACTGGCGAATGGCGATGGAAGGCTCGCAACCGGCAGTCGTGTACGGGAATCCGGTGGGAAACGTGAGTGGCGATATTCGGCTGTGAGATGAGAAAGTGGTTTGGCCGTCAAGTACGCCTGCAGTGTGTAGTGTGCCGTCCGCAGTCAGAAGCGTTGTCGACCATCCGCTGCATACAATCAGTACATGCTATGATGGTGCGAGAACAAGGCCCACTTACCCGCACTGCATGTCTGCGATGATGCCCAAGCTGCGGGTATCTTCCATCTCGGTTGGAAAGGCACAGTCAGCTCTCCCGACAGGAAACCGCCGTCCGGGTCGTCTTAGAGGGAGCATATTGCCGTGGCGGAGCTGCGGGATGTCTTGGTAGCTGTGGCCGAGACGGGAATGACCATTGTTGCCCCATGTATAGACACGACTCTGTGTTAGCATGCGACGATACAGCTTCTGCCACCGCAGTCCATCGTGCTGGACGACTGGCTGGTTGGGTACGCGGAAGTCACTGCGTGTGGCGAAGCTCCAGTACGCCGGATCGAGGCGAATCGAAGCTTGTTGGAAGGCCTTGCATGTGCTGCAGAAGGACAGGAAGCTCTTCGCGTCCAGATACGGGAACACGAGCACGAGTATGTCGAGCGGCAGGTCTGTGATAGACGAAGTCATGTCAGTCATGGTGATGAGTCAGCTTGGTGGTAGATGTAGATGTAGTAGGAGTCATGCAGTTGTATGAATCATTGAGTATACAGTACGTGACTACAGGAGAAGAGTTGACGGGATGCAAGAATGCTGCAGCCTGCAGCCTTGTGTTTGGGCCAATGGACCCTGTTGTTTGCAGCGGCCAGATGACGTTGGCGTTGGCGTTGGCGTTGCGGGCAGTGGCGGGGCAGAAAATTGTGGGGACGATGCGACGCGCCTGCCAAGCCCACCACTTGCGGCCTAATGCGGCCTTTGACTCAATGGATATCACGACTTTCTCAAAAATCACAGAAGGAAGGCCAGTCTTGACGGCGAGCTTTGACGATCCCACATCATACCTGTTTTGGCTACAAGTATCGATAAGACATTTGTACCACATCTTCCAGAGGCGCATCGCAGGAAAATTCACATTTTACCCCGCTGCATCAGAGCAAAGCCTATCCTGTCAACGCGTGACATCTGGAGAAGAGAGCCAGATTTCAAGACAGTCCCACCATGTCTGATCAAACAGCCGAGGCAGCGTCTGCTGCTGCTGCTGTACCAGCTTCGCAGCCCCAGGAAACACCTGCCGCAGCTACCAACGGAGATGCCAAGGCCACAAAGCCAGCTGAGGAGGCTGCGCCCAAGAAGCTCTCGCCAGCCGAGTTGAAGAAACAAAAGCAAGCCGAGAAGCAAGCACGGAGAGCGCAGCAAAAAGGACCTGGAGGCCCACCGAAAGAGCAGGGCGCAGCTAAGGATGGGCAGAAGCAAGCAAAGGACCCCAAGCAGGGCGCAAAGAATGAGCAAGCGAGACCAATGCCCATCAGAAGACGACCTTCTCAGTCCAATTTACCGGTCCAGAAAGAGCCCGAGAAGAAGAGCAAGAAAGATTCCAGGCAAGCTGGTATTGGGTTGTTCTTCGGCCATCTGTACAGCCAACCGAAGCAGCAGTCGATGAATGGAGCTGGGAAAGACGTGCATCCGGCAGTCCTGTCTCTGGGGTTACAGTACAGTAGCTACGCAATCTGCGGCAGTACTGCTCGCATGGTTGCTATGCTTCTATCGTTCAAGGCTGTGATCCAATCCTATCAGACGCCGCCGGGTACCAGTTTGGCGCGGCATCTTACTAACCACCACCTCAGCCCCCAAATCGAATATCTCAGAAGTTGTAGACCTCTCAGTATCAGCATGGGAAATGCCATCCGGTGGCTGAAGGACATCATCATCAAGATTGACCCGTCGACTCCCGAAGCAGAGGCAAAGCGGGACTTGCTTGAGGAGATCGACATCTTCATCCGCGAGCGCGTCACGGCAGCTGACAGGCTCATCCGCGACCTAGCCGCCAGCAAGATCGAGCCTGGCGACGTTATCCTCACATATGCTTCCAGCTCTATCGTTGAGCAGGCCATCCTCGAGGCCCACAGCGCTGGCACCCCCTTCTCGGTCATCGTAGTCGACTCCAAGCCGCTGTTTGAAGGCAAGCAGCTAGCCCGCAAGTTGGCCAACGCAGGCGTCAAGGTGCGCTACTACCTCATCACCGGTGCCTCGCACGCCATCAAGGATGCGACCAAGGTGTTCCTCGGCGCACACGCCATGATGTCCAACGGGCGCCTGTACTCGCGCGTCGGCACAGCCAGCATATCGATGCTCGCCAGTTCCCACTCTCTCCCTGTCATCGTACTCTGCCAGTCCGTCAAATTCACGGAGAAGGTTGCCCTCGACTCCATTGTCGGCAACGAGGTCGCGCCCGCCGAGGAGCTGCTCTCCGAAGCCGAGCGCCGCGATCTTCTCCCCCTGAAGTCGATGCTGCCTAGCAGCAGAAACGCAAAGAACGACGACAAGGCCGTGGCTACAGAGGAGGGCAAGCCAGACACCTCCGACGTGCTGAGGTGGATCGAGGAATCCAAGAACCTGCACCACCTTCAGGTCCTGTACGACGTCACGCCCGCACGGTACATCGACATGGTCATCACCGAGTACGGCGGCCTGCCGCCCAGCTCCGTCCCCGTTGTCCATCGACTAAGTACGAACGTCTAGACCCAGTTGTTGGATTTTTCTTTGCTTTTCAAGTGTTTCCTTTCAAAACCTTTACTAACGTTTCATTCAAGGAAACGAGGACTAGATGAGAGTCACAACGCACTCGAGGCACACACCTTTCCACACATGTAGTTTCCTTGCACGGACAACCCCCCTTTCCAGGACCTCTCGCCGAGAGCGAAGAAGCAGGCGCAGGGCTTATAAAAGCATTGATACGGAGCAGCAGCCATTACACGGGGATACACGCACACCGCACGGTTCTAATTTCTTTCGGGCTATCACACTGGGACGCGAATGGGAGGGCCGGAAAGGCGTTTCTCTATTGCATCAAAGGGGAGCGATCCAGTAGAAAACGTTATTGCGAACCGGAAGGCGTTTCTCATTTGCATTGCATCCAAAGGGGGGAGCTCTGATCCAGTAGAAGAAAAAAAAACTCATTATCGCGAATGGGCATGGCCCTCATCTACATTACATTGTACAGGATAGCCCCCTGGCCCATCATGGGCCTCTAGATTCGTGCACGCTTTCTCAGGGGACCTCCACCTCCACGAGGGGGGGGGGTTTCCGATCTTTGCTTGCAAGATAAGGATTTGAATGTGCAGACAGAGGCTTTTCGATTCTGGTTCCCAAGAAGGCACGCACTCAAAGAAAGCTCGCCCAGTCCCATGCAACCACCCAAAGAACGCCTGCGTAGGAAGAGATGCAAAACACCAACGCTATTGAATTTCGACAACGCTATACAGAAAAGGAAAAGAGAAAAGGAAAAAAAAATGCGGATGCAGATGGGGTATCGTCACGGATTATATTATGCACACACCTTTCCACGGGCGCTCAGCCTCTCACCCAGCTTTCTCGCTCCCCCCCCCCCCCCCCCCCACCCCCCCCCCCCCCCCCCCCCCCACCCCCCCCTCCCCCCCCCCCCCAACCCCCCCCCCCCCCCCACCTCCCCCCCCACCCCTCCCCCCCACCCTCCCCCTCCACACACACTCGCCCACCCCCGCACGACCCACGACCGCCACCGCGCCCACACCGGCACACGGC